>CM029134.1:5613122-6030622 GCA_016859345.1 Istiophorus platypterus | reverse complement strand
TAAGCCCAATTTGCGAAAAACGTAGAACTATTCCTTCGACGACTGTATCGCACAATTGTGAGGAAAGTGCTGCCGCCTAGTACTGTGTCTTTTGAATGGACAGGCCAAGATAAATTCGTTTTAAATTTGGAGTCACCTGGACATGAGTCACGGTCACCTTACATCTCCACATCCGGCTCTTAAGACGTCCTCCACCTCCGTACGACGAAGGCGTTACGTTCAGCCAAACGGTGAAATGCTGCAAACGCGAACATTGTTTTTTGTTTGTTTTTTTTTTTGTTTGTGCGATACGCGTAAGAGGCACGAAGCTCAGCGAGTGACTCGTTCCCCTCTTCACACGCTGCTTTCTGCTCCTTTTCATTGACCCTGAAAGATCCCATTTGATCACTCCCCGGGCTGTAAATATAGCTGAGAGCCATTCCCTGGGACGCCTCGAGTTCAAACGCTTCTTTTAAGGGAACAACCACCCATGGACTCGCTTACAAACCTGACTCCCAATAAGCTCGTTGGCATGCGGAGGGGGGGAGGCCGGCCCTCCGTTTCAGTCGGCCCCGCGTTGGCTGAGCGTGTCGGCATGTGATTAAAAGGTCTCGGCCTAAATGAGGAGCGATCTCTTCAAAAACAAAACAAAACAAAAAAAGGTTCAAGTGGTCCGTTATGCAGTAATAAGCCACGACTTACTGCTGGGAGCGGTTTCAAAGAGAGTTGTGAATTTTCTAAGTTTTAGCGCCATTTAAAATATATGGATATTACAACAGTATCCAGGGATCAATGCTGGAAATGTCAAAAGCAAAACTGTTAATGTCATAATATCCAGTTTTTTCCCCATTGGGATCATTAAAGTTCCATTAATCTTCCCTTTGAATGTTACTGCAAAGTACGCAAAAATATTTAATTCATTACTAACTTCAATGATAATCCATGGTGACATTTACATCAGCCACGCTTTTCATAGATGGGAATACAGAAAACGAAATTTGCCGGGATTTGTGTTGCTTTTACGGGTAGATATTTTACTAGAGCGTCATATTGAATTACCCGCTCACGAGTCTCACCTCGGTTCGATCTCAAACTGGGAACCAACAACGACGCTCAGTGTGGCCGCGTGCCGACGTCCGTGGCTGAACCGCCCTTGACGACAGCGGCGGCGGACCCGGCGACGCCGTGACATTCTGGGTGGCGGCTCACAAGTGGTGCTGTTATTGAGTTAACGACCCCCCCGAAGCGGCCTGACGCACCGTGGAGCGCAACCACAGACGGGACCACTCGGCGGACATCACGGAGTCCGATGAGAGAACTCGAAACGGTGTGACACGTCCATGCTTCGTGCTGGAAGGGGCCAGAGGAGGATGGTAGATCGGGGCCATAAAGGGAAGCACGTGGTCACAGAAACGCTCGGATAGGATGTGAAATCCAAACTATAGTTAATTGGTGTTAAGGGGCCCAAAGTGTGCCGAGAAACCATTCCTCACACCGCTGCACAACCACCGCCTCCGCCAGCCTGGACGGTTGACACGAGGCGGGCCGGGTCCACCGATTGTGACCCGACCCATGTGCCGCCTCGGCAGAAGGAACCAGATCTGTCAGACCGGGGCTGCGTTTTTCCAGTTTCGGTGAATATGTTCCCACCGTGGCCTCAGATTTCTGCTCTCGGCTGACGGGAGAGGAACCCGACGTGGTTCAGCAGCAGGGTTTGAGCCGCTGTGCGTTCTGAGACGCTTGTCCGCTCAACGCAGTGGTGAAGGGTGGTCATCAGAGTCACCGTAGCCTTTCTGTCAGCTCCTACCACTCTGCACATTTTCCTCTGACCTGATCATCAAAAAGGTGATTCTATCCACAGAGCTCCTGCTCACTGGTTGTTTTTTTTTTTGTTTGTTTGTTTGTTTTTTTTTGTTTCTGGCACCATTCTGAGTGAAAAAAACCCCTAGAGACCGTCGTGTGTGAAAATCCCAGGAGATCAGCGGTTTTAGAAACACTCAGAGCAGCTTGTCTGGCACCAGCAATCACAGTCAAAGTCACTGAGATGCAGTCTTTCCCATTTCTGCTGTTTGATGTGAACATTACCTGAAGCTACTGACCTGCCATCTGAGTGATTTTATGCGCTGAACTGCATGAACCACATGATTCGCTACTTGGAAACCTGCACGAATTATCAGTCGCATATGTGTTGCTAATAACGACGGCCAGCCCAGAAAGTCCAGCACATACGGCCCCTATTAAAACACCACTGGACCCTCTTTAAACCTCATTTGTTATACAGTTCAAATTGGGTTTCTGAGTTTAAGAGTTTCCGGGGGAACATATTTGTTATATTTGGACGAGCCAGGCTTTATGCTAAGCTAAGCTAATCAGCTCCTGTCTGCAGTCTCAACAAATAACTGTACAGATAGCGGTATTGATCTTTTCATCCGTCTCTCGGGAGGAAAGCAAACGAGCGTGTAAATTTGAACTGTTCCTTTAAGTCCTCAGAGGTGCCTTATGGATGCACAACATCCCACTTAGACGCCATGACTGAAATCCAGGATTCAGCGTTCTTCCCTCAGGCTCAGACACTGTATTATCCAGCTGCTGTGACAGTCATCAAAACAATGAGCTGACATTCACCTCCCTTCTGAACCACTAATTGGCTATTAGGCCTAACTGGGTTTGAAGGGCCACAGACACTTCCCCCTCACATCACGTCTGACCTCTGATAGGTCGGATCCCCTCCACGCTGTCTAAGGGCTCTGCCAAGTGACAACAAAGGTGGGGAGGGCGGCGCTGGGGGCCTGGCAGGCGGAGAGGGGGGGGGGTGTGGGGGGGTCAGTGATGCTGGTCAATATTTGGACCGCAAGTCATTTGGAGATACGTAGGAAAAACCTGTCAAAACATCTGTCGTGGTTTTGTTTTTCCTGCGTCTCTCTCTCTCTCTCTGTCTCCCGCGTGTTTGATTGATTTGCTGCTCAACAGAGAATTTAACGACGGCAATTACGATAATCAAATAATCGCTTAAATTGTGTGTCACGGACCAAAAATAAATTTAAAAAAAAAAAAAAAAAACAGAAAGGGTTTCTTGGCTGCAGCTTCTCAAATGTGCAGATTTACTAGGGGGGGGGGGGGGGTTGTTTTTTTTTATGTTCTCCCTCAGATTGTCATTGTTAACAGAATTTTTTTTTTCTTTTGGTTTGCGATGGTTGGTTGGACATAATAAAAAAAACATAAAAAAAATGAAGGCTTCATTTTTGGCTGTGGAAAATTGTCAAGGGTATTTTATTTCACAGTTCTCTGAATGTTTAAAGACTAGAAAAACAATCGATGCATCTAAAAAAATAACCAGCAGGTTAATCAATAATGATTATAATCATTAGTCGCAGTCATAGGGGTATAAAACATCCTATTATTACATGAGAATGTTATTTAATGGTGATGTTATAATAATGTCGACTATGAATGTGATAAAATATTGAGAAAACAACACCAGTCAGTCAGTTCACAAGTCAGTTATTACTTAAACCACCATTAAACATCATCAGTAGATTTAAATGTGACTGCAATTACAATAATTAAGTCACTGTGAAGGGTTGTTGTACTATTGTCAAGCTACTATTATTATAATGCTCTAAGTCAACTGTTGCAACATACAACATAAGGATACAGGCATTTATGTTGTGTGGCTGTCAAATCACATTAATCCCTGAAGTACATTAAACAAACAGGCTTTAACTAAGTGCTTCAGAAAAAAACGGTTACAAACATGGATCAAAAGCAGAAGGAGAATCATACACAGGGTAGACGGCGATGGAGGATTCACA
Source organism: Istiophorus platypterus (assembly GCA_016859345.1). Classification (NCBI taxonomy): domain Eukaryota; kingdom Metazoa; phylum Chordata; class Actinopteri; order Istiophoriformes; family Istiophoridae; genus Istiophorus; species Istiophorus platypterus. The sequence continues at coordinate 6,026,831 of CM029134.1, read as the reverse complement.
GGAAGCTCAGATCTGAAACGCAGGACCCGCTTCGCACGAGCGCGTAGCTCAGGATGAACAAAAGGTAAAGAAAGTAAAAAAAAAAAAACCCTCACAGGTCAGAACATCAGACGGCTCTTTCATCATCCGTCAGTGCCTGGAAAATGAGTTTTCAAGGGACATTACCGAGGCCTGGCTGTCACTGCTTCTTAGCACAACCGACCATATTAATCTGCGGCTCTTTCTGCAGCAACATAAAGCCGACATTAGTTCTGCTGCTATTTCTGTTTCTCTCCGTGGACGCAAAAAAAAACAACAAAAAAAAAAACAACAGCAAAAAAAAAAAAAAAAAAAAAAAAAGAAATAAAAACCCCACATTGCAGCCAGGTTTAATTACAGGCTTGTTATCTGAGTCTGTCCCTTTGAGGTGGAAAGTAGTGGGCTGGGGATAAATAGATGTACTGGCTAATGAGTAAAATTATGAATCACTTCACACAGAATAAGTTTATACCCATAGATGGTTTGATAATTAAACATGTATGACCCATTTTTAAAGATATCTCCGCCTAATACTTTGGCGACGCCGTTGTAATACTAGAAAATCACCTGCAGTGGAATTTACTCACAAATTAGCGAGTAAATTAGCTTTGTTGCCTCCGTTCAAGTGACGTGAAACCGACCTGCGAAGTAAATGCGGTTCAGATAAAGTTTTGTGTCAATGGCCGGAAGATGAAAAAAAAAAAAAAAGGTCAGGGTTCAGCTTGATCTGTGTAGAGCTGATTTAATCTCTAATGTCATTTAAAAGGCTTTGCATAATCAATATTCAACATGCAATCATGGAAGGGCGAGGTGTAACCGAAAAAAACGCCTCCGAACCCAATTCTCATTACGCACCAATTTTATACTTCAAAAGCTCCTTGTACAGATGGTCAATAATTCATCGTTAACAGCGAGTGGTGACAGAGCACATCTGAATTTCATACACTTATCAAGTTTATATAATGCACATAATTTAAGTAAAGCACCGACTCATTGCACAGGAGACGGAGTAAAAGTTTGCTTTGAAAGATAAAAAAAAAAAAAGGTCAGGGGGCTGCAGACGGTTTCGGTATTTCTGGGGGAGTTGAGTCTTTTGGAGTAATATACCTGTAGAGCAGTGTGTATGGTCTGCTGAACATCTCACACTGCCCGCTGGCAGTTTAAGCAGTCAATATAAGCTGTGCATCAGCATGCTCATACATATTCCTCCTCCTGCGGTTCCACTGAGACTAATTTCCACAAAAATCCTCTTCCACCTGACAGATTGAAAAACCTGGATGCTTTTGGGCATGTGTTCTGATTAATTAGGTCAAAGACGCCATTCTAGGTCTCGCTCTTTTTTTTTTCTTCTCTTCTTTCTTCCTTTTTTATTTCTTTTTCCGTTTGACTGACATTCTCAAATCCTCTCTGCGTGGTGATATGCCCGGCCGCTGTTGTGCACGGCGGTGGGCCGGGGGAGGCGGCATCCCGGCGGGGGGGACGCGGGCCGGATAAACAAAAGTTCCGGACAGCCTGGAGGCAGCGGCGGCGGGCGGCAGGATGGGGAACTGAGCCGAGGCGAACGTCTCCCACCCACTCGGTGGTGGGCTGAGAGCTACGGACCATCTCAGGCCTCTGCGTCAGCACCGCGAGGTCCAGGAGGGAGAGTGTTGTAACCAGTCTTGTGTAATAGCAGCACAGCTCTTACTGAAACAGCAGCAGCCGTCCGAGGCAGACCCCCCCCCCCCCCCCCCGGCGCCCCCCCCGTGCAGCCTGGACAAGGAGCTAAATCAACTGATCGATTACTCAATTAGTCGAATCATGGAAAATGAATCAACAGCATTCCCCATAACAGATTAATAATTACTTCAATTTGCTCCCATGCCAGGAGTTTAACGATCAGGTCGATACCACCCTCAGATCTGTACAATAAATATATTGCTACAGGCAGGAGAACGTTAGCTTAGCTTAGCACAAAGACTTGGGGCCTAGTTGTGGCCTTCGAGGCGTGAAGAGAGCCAGGAAATAGTCTGGCATATAACAAACCGGTAAAATCACCATCTGATGTTTCCCTACTTTGGGTTTTTGCATGGATCAAACAAACAAGACATGACAGGTCAATTATCTGAGCTCTAGAGTCGCGGTTTCCCTTTGTTTCCCGACTATATGCTAAGCTGGAATGTAGCTTCATAGTAATCATAATGTGCAGTGACTCTCGGCAAGAAATTAATCAAGCCTATTTGGAAAAATGCCCAAACATTCCATTAGTCAAAAGAATGCCAACAAAGAAAATGCTGAGTTTAGCTTCTCAGATGTGAGAATTTACTGATTTGCTGATGAAGTTGTTAATTTTTCTGCATGTCAACTCATTAACTCGCAGAAAACCTGGAGCAAGGTCGTATTATTCCATCCAACTAGAACTGTACGGCTGCAACCACTGATTTTCTTTCTTCACTATTAAATCTCATCTGACAATTATTCCCCTTCATAATCGATTGATCATTTGGTGTAATATGTCAGAAAATAGTGAAAAATACCCTCGTTATTCCCTGACATCCAGGTTAACACTTTTCAGCCCAACGGTAAAAGAAAAACACAAAACTTGTTTGTTTGTTTGTTTGTTTGTTTGTTTGTTAATGCATGACTTTAATTATTAATTAGCTATCAAAAGTTGTTTCAAATTAGATTTCTGGCAATCGATGAATTAACTAAATATTTCAGCTCCGGCTGAGGTCACAGACAGGAGCGGTGGACAAATGAACCCAAGGCCCCCGGGGTCACTTCAGTTTGTCTGTGCCACATCACACACCAGGTGCTCATCAATGAGCCTATTAGCTGCACCTGTGGCCTCTGACCGCCGCCCACTCACCTCCACTGGCAGCAAGACTCCACCCATGACTAAAGTAGACTCTACCTGAAATCTATTTAGTTTAGTTTTTTTTATTTTTTTCAGCTTTGCTGCTTCTCTCCTGCTGCCACAGCTGCTGCCCACACAGCGTTTCATAGACGGGCTCGGATTCTTTTTTATGGAGGAAACTATGGAGGAAATAGGCGGATTGTGGAAGTCCACACCGGAAGCTTGGGTTAGCTTGTCCTCGGATCCACTGCTCTGTCCTTCTCCAGAAAGGTAAGTGACTGCTGCCTGGTTTTGGACCATTGATTACCCGGCTGTGTTGTGTTGTGTTCTACATCCAGGCTGTTGTGAGGCCTCTGACACTGCTGGCTGTTTAATTTCTCTTCAGATCTGCATTTTTTTTTTCTTTTTTTGTCAATATATTTGCTGGTAATTTCTATTTGGACGCCGCTGCCTTTGCTATTTGCACATGTTTGCATTGGTATTAATTATGAATGAGTGTATTTTGTCGTGGTTAAGCTCATCGTTCATTTGGGGCGCTCGTTTGGCAGGTGCATTGTGATTCTTTTCAGGCTGTTTGTTTACATAGCGGAAATATGAATAGTCATATTTGAGTATCACGGACTCAATTGACTTTGCATATTTCCCTCTAGGTTGTTGCCATTGTTTTCGAGGGCCCGGTTCATTGCGAGCTCGGGCCTCTTGTAGAGACTAATATTGCGCTTTGTATTGGCTTTTATGGAACATGGCGGCTGTTTTGCACGGAGCTCATTCAAATGATTATTTCCGTGTAGTAATGGCTTCCTGGAAATCCCAGAATGCCATCCGTAACACATACACACAGGGCAGTCGTGTTCACATTTTCACTGCACAGTTCATATTTAGCCTAATATTACGCGAATAAAATCAGCTCAGCAGCTCGGTTTATTGCTCCGCACATCATAATTACATCTAAAATACGTAGCTTCTCTCCGCTTCCTGCTCGCTGCTGCGGTAAACCACACTGATTCTCCGTGGTCTGGTGGTCGTGTGCTTATCATTGTGCACAACATTTCAAGCCATGGAATATTTTTGATTTTTTTCTTTTTTTTTTTTTAAATGAATAAGTCATTAACGATCTGCTGCATAGCCGATGCGTCTTATCCAGCCTCGTGTCAGCTAGATTGCCGGGTTTTATGTTGATCCCTCTCGATTCACTAGGTAATTTATTCCAAGCACCGTGGAGATGTGGCGTGTTGGGGAATGGCCACGTGACCGCTGGCTTCCAGCAAATAGCCCCAGTAGTAGATTTCACATAGTAACGGCTCTCATCAGGCTCTGTATTATTATTATTATTATTATTATTATTATTATTATTATTATTATTATTATTATTATTATTATTTTATGTGGAAAGTTTATCATTATTGCCTGGTGTAGGCTGGTGAAGTGATGAAGTCAGGCGTGTTCTGTGTTCATATACACAGAATCAGTTCCTTGTGTGGCGGCTGAATAAAATGACTTTGTGAGAGTGTCATGTTTTTAGTAGTGGATGTGCCATTTTGAAAACTTAAAAAAATGTATATAATATTGGAAAGTGTAAGGTATAGCAATGCCTCATATTTTATGAATATTTAAAATGACTTGTATGATAAACCTCCAAAGGCCCCTGGACCAGAGGAGGCATAATTTATAAAGTACCTTTTTATAATCTTTTCCACGTGTCCCCTCTGGACATACTGTGCCGTCGATGGTCAGATATAATGTATAATATCATGGCTTTTAATCTAGCTTGCCTTCAATAGTCAACAGTCAATATGGCACATGAGCAAATCTTTGCCTAGATGTTGTTTAAAAAGTTCAACTGATTTGAGCAAATATAGTTTCCTTTATCTCTTGCCATTTTATGAATAATTTTTTTTTTTTTTTTTGCTCTGGCTTCACGATATTTTAATCATTTATTCAGTAGGTTTCGCTACTATTACTGCTGCTATAGCATGCTTTCTGAAGTTTTTTTTTTTTTCTTCATACATACTTGAATACATATTCCTGCTCTTGATAATAACACAGATATTCTGGGCTGAGTGTATTTCGACGCCGATCTGCTCCTTGCTTTTTTTTTTTCTTCTACTTTTTACTCTATCATTTCTTGCTGTCTGCTTTCATGTTTGCTGCTTGAATGGGCCAGTAGGAATCAGTGAAGTGGCATCTAATGAACAGACCATTATCCCACATCAGATTTTGACAGATTTTTGTCTGTTAGAGGCATAGTGCACTTATACATAAAAGTGTCAGCAGTGCTGTGAATCCTTTTGGATGCAAGATTTTTTTTATATCAGACTGAAAATATAGGGGCATGGCTGTGATTGCATGGTTGTGGTTCTGATTACTGTTTGGGTTCAAGGGGTCAGCTCCGGTTTTTCCGAAGGCACCGAAAATGCTGCTCGCCCTCCTCACATGCCTCAACCGCGCCGGAGTCACCTTTTTAGAGCCGTAGGTGCGTTTGCTGGGATCAGAGGGACTTCCACGCGGATGCCATGTGATCTCTCATACAGCAGGGGGAAGTGGAAGGCTGATGACAGCATCCAGACTTGGACCCCCACCCCCACCCCCACCCCCCGACACACCCCCGGCTCTCTCTGGAGGACGGCCAATCAGCTCCCTGATATTAGTATTCCTGTATCCTGCCTCGTGTTATTTTCACCAGCTGCCCACCAAATATCTGAGTCGACATGTGCATTTAAATGGTGTCCACTTGAGTTATCTTGAGCCATTAGCATCTAGACGGCCGCTTTCACACAACATTAAGCCAAATTTCAGGAAATATCACATTTGCAGCGTGATCACTGGAATTAGTCGTGTCTGATTTTTCTGACATGCGTTTAACATGGCCTGTAATAAAACTAAGATAAATGTATGTGTGTGTGTATTATGTATGTGTGTGTGTGTGTGTTTGTGTGTGTGTATATCTATATCTATATATATATCTATATATATCTATCTATATATCAAGAGAGAGAGAGAGAGAGAGATATCTCATTCTCTCTTTGTTGTCTTTCCTCCTCCCCTGACCGTACTGTTACACCATCTTCTCCACGGTCATGCCTCTGTCGGCTCTCAGCTCTCCTGCCACCGGCGTCTCCTTGACCCGGTCCCACACCGTGCCGCCCTCCACATCGCGTCTGAAACGTGGGTCTGATGCAGAAGAATAAGTGAAGTGTTTGTGTAGTTTCTGATGCCATCACTGCGGCGCCGCTCGGTCAGGTGCACCCGCATAGCCTCTTTTGGGTGGCACACAAAGACTGCGTCTCCCGCTTCAACAGTGAAATGCTTTTGAAGAACTGGCAGGACCCTGTTTCCCACAGGTTGAGAATTTACTTCTGGACGTGAGTGTCGCGGCATGTGACCAGTGTGCATGCAGAGACCCATGTCCCCTAAACGCCTCACATGCAGGCTAATGGAAGAGGCTAGCTGGGCGGCCGTGCACTGCTCAGTTACTGCAGCGCCCAAAACTCAAGGCAGGTGTGTGGCCAAAAAAAAAAAAGTTTTGAGAAGAGTGAAATATGGCTTTCTGTAAGTTGAAATGTGTGATTTTTATCTACCTGGGCGAGCCAACGAATGGGAAATGCTGCAGGATCTGGCCACACCTGGGCCTTTTTGTGCGCATGTGCATAGCACTCCCATCAGACGGATGAACTCCTTTGCCTTTTGTAAATTGTCATCTGTCAGTCGAACAAGTCCGCCCTGCAGGTTTTAGTCCAAATCCACATGCGTATGGGTGTGTGTGAATTTTAAATGTCTTTTTAAATGTGCATTGCTTGTTTGTTCTTGAGCCTTGTCAAAGGAGAATTCCTGCTCCTTTGTGACAGACAATGAAGTTATTTTTTTAATATGAGAAAATCCAGTTTTTATATAGTGTAGTTGCATAGTGAGACATGAGATTTATTTTATGTTACTTGCATTGAGCTAAAAAAAAAATTCAAGACCCGCCAGCTGAACATATTGCACCAATGAGCTGTCCTGTAAAGGGGTCAAATGAAGGGAATGATGGATGCTTGCTTGGCATTTTTGGCTTCAGTTCCTCTTTTGAACCAAGTTTCGATTCCCAGCCCTAATTAACATTTAGAAGGATGCAGCTGTTTAGATCGGCCGCGTGGACAGAAGCTATGTGACTCAAATTCATTATCAAGTGACGGAACGGATGCAGAAACGATGAAGTGATGATAGTGATGGAACATCAATGTCATCGCTTCGGTCTGCCTTTAGTCTGCTGTGGACTCAATTTAGCTGAGAAAAGCAGAACCGTGAACATGCCAAATACTGCGTAGAGTTTCCAGAAGACCTTGGCTGGACTCAAAACGGTTTCACCGACGACCTGGTAATGGAACACCGGTCGGCATCTGATGGTTTCCCCAACTCAAGGGGAAACCATCTAAATGAGGGTATTTTTTTAACTCCCTGATGGAAGGGGGCCTCTGAAAGAGCATAGGCCCTTGCATCTGTCCTATTATTAGGTTTCACTGCTCAGTGTGAAGACTTTTGTGGGCCCCCTCCCCCCTGATCAAAGTCTAAATTACCATTACTGCTGTCTGCCACCACTATAACCCCCCACCTCAGCGCCACTAGCCAGAGATGCAAAACGCCACAGCAATGTGGCTCTAAAATGTCAGAAGTGTTTAAAATTTACCTGCCTATCTGCTCCATTCACGCGGGCATTTTATGTGGAACAGTGTTTGAAGGCTGAGCCTCCCATTCCTGTTATTATGGTCATGAGAAGAGATGATGACATAATTATTATTTTGGGTTCAGGTTATACGACCTCTCAGTTTTTCAGCGTTTGATTCCTGAAGTCACGCTCCTTTTTTAATGGCTACCAGGCCCGAAGTGGCTTGATATTTAACTGAATTGCCTTCGGCTAACTGTCACGGGGGTTATGTGCAAAGGCGACATTAAGAGTCAGCAGTCTGGCAGGCGTATCCGAGCTCAGCTCCTCGGCACCAGTGGCTGTGAAAAGCTGTCTGGGTTTCTAAATCTAAAACCTCTCTATCTGAAATTAAATTATTATATATCGTTGATTTTTTTTTTTTTAATTACCTTGGACTTTTATTTCCAGCTGAGGTAAAATCCAATCCTTTTTCCAAGCTGATCTCCGCTGTCTCCAGGTTTACCCACTTAGGAGTGCGTACGCTCTATTCATGTACATGCAACATCAGCCATAGACACGTGTTAGCATTGGCACCCAGGTTAGCCTGTTGGCCAGGTTTCCAAAGCACCGACTCTGCGGCCACGAGGACCAGCATGAACCAGTCATGTCATTACGAAGTGCTGCCAATTCCTAGTGGCCGACCGCTGCTCTGGGTGCCTAACCTGCTAATGACAGTCTTTTGGCTTCCCGAAAGTAATTTGCTGCTGATGTAACTTTACACTTTTAAGCTCCATTTTGGGCTATTATATCTTTTGGTACCAAATATCTGTCTCTTTAACAGCTTGATGCTCCACTGTGTCCAGCAGGTAGTTGCTACTTTGGTCCAGTTTCAGTTTGGAGCCGGGCACAGGATGTAAATTCGGTTTGTCTGAGCTTTTTTTTTTTTTTTTTCCTCCCGGAAAACAGCTGGTAACAGCACAGAACGAGTGAATCAGAAAAGTCAACTTGCAGGCACAGAGCAAAAATATTAAGCTCAAAGACACAAGCGCTTCGTTGAGCTGAAGAGAACTGCAGAATTTGGGTTCGTCAATAGCTGCCCTGTCAAATTACACAGTTGTTTGATCAATTGTACAATCAAAAAAAAAAAAAAAAAAGACCTTGCAGCTTTAAAATAATAATAATAAAAAATCTAATTAGAAGAGCATTAAATAAGTGAAACATATTACCTGAACTCAACCATAGCAAAGAAAGAAATGCTGCTCTAGAGAATAGGATAAGAAGACTCAGATGACTAGTGACCTTTGCCATCCGTGGGAGACTGTGGAGGCATTGGCTGTTCCTCCACGGTCTGTGTAACTCTATTTCTGGCTCATTTCAAAAACCTAGTCACAAACCCATACAGCCGCTTGCATCAATTGGCTCCTACAGCTCAGCAGACGTTTTCAGCGGCACATCATTGTCACGTGAAGCAATGAAACGCAGCCTGCATCTGAAAAGTGTAATTTATTGCCATGTTTCAGGGAAGGAAAATGCATTTTAGCCTTTTGGGCATCTGCCATAGCAGCAGGGGAGTGTGGCCCTGTTTGTTTAAGACAGTGGCATGAGCCACCATGAAATCCTGCCACCACGCTTGAAAAAGACGGACAATCCTGAATATTATTCGACGCCTTTTCAGCACGATCCCGCTTCCGTCACACCCCTACTGGACCTAACTGTGTATGAAACCACTAAAGAAAAAACAAACAAACAAACAAAAAAACATGCTGCATTCTGCCAGTGTTGGGCGAAGGTGTGTGGAGATGAAGAAAAAAAAAATAAAAGAAAAAGCACATTCAATCTTCAATCTTTTGGTTGTGACCATTAAAGGGAGGTGAATTACACCCAATGGGAAAGTGTGTGTAAAAGAACCTGTTAGTTCTCATTAAGCGTTTTCTTTTATTTGAATTTACCTCAATCTGACAAACTGACATGTATATCTACGTTTAACAAAAACCACAATCTCTCCCCAACTTTTCCCACAGTGCTTTTGTTGTTAACCACAATCGGGACACTGAATTCGAATCGCAGCCTCCGAGGGATGGTTTCGTGCTTCGTGTACCCGCCGACCAACTCAACTACGTCCTAGTGACTCCGCTGCTGTTTGATAAATTGTAGCGCTTCATTGATTGGAAAAATACACAGGACTATGATAATATATTTCATAGACTTAACCAAGAACTGCAATTGGAGCGGATAGAAGTGAACACAGTGGGAACCATCAGCTTTTTAATTTAAGAGTTTGCATTAAACCAACCACATTAACAGTCAAACACATTACCCCAGATTCCTCAAGATGCTTGGTCCATTTTTTAATTACTACCAATATATCAACTTGCTTGTTATTTCACAAAGCTATTCAACGAATTTGAGATGAAATAACACCATTTGAAAAGAAACCTCTTGTTTTTAAATGGAAAGAAGATACTGCACATTCAAATCCAAGAGTGATGTTCAGATATTGAAGAATATTCCAGTTTGCACTCAACCTACACATTGGAAGTGATGAATCTTTGTTCCTAGTTTTCAGTCATATGCTTCGGGTTCAGATTTATGTCATTTCTACACATACGCTAGACAAATGTACAGGGAAATGAAATGTGGTTCCTCATGGACCTCATGTTGGAGCAGACACACAAACACCACACACATTTATGGGTGCGAGTGAGCACTGTTACATTGCATATAAACAAGGTCCAGTACGTTTTCTCCCTCTGCAGCAAAGCTGACATGTTGCTGGAATTTCAGCAGCAAAGTCTTTAAATTTGCATCATTGCAAATCTGTCAGGTCCTGCTGTTTGTTCCTCGCTGATGCCGCAGTACAGATATCAGTGATATCAATACTATCATCTAACTCATAGCCAGAAAGCAGTAAAATGCATTTCCCGAAATTGCCAAATTGCTTCTTAAAGGTTCATGGAGACTGCAAAAAAAAAAAAAAAAAAAAATCATGTATCATGTCGTTACATAATGCGATCGGGAAGGCAAGCGGGAAATATGCTGAACTGAAATTTACCTCAAGTGTTGCAGGTTGTCCCGGCAGCAACTATACACGCACAAGCACCGCGGGTGCAGCAGCTGCAGTTGCTACCGAGATGGTGATAAGCGTAATTCAGCCTCGAGTGTGTTTATGATTTGTTGAAGGAACTTGAAGATTTCGGTTTCCAAATATGTCGGCATTCTCTTATTAGACATGCAAGGACTTAATTTAAGAGCCTCTTTTTTTTTCCCCAGCAGCTTTTGACTCTCAGTAAGCTTCCTGTTTGACACTACCAGTAGAAAAATAGCCGTGTGGTTAGCGAGCATGGCAGGGTCCTTCCTATTTTTTTCTTCTTTTTTTTTTTATTGAAAATCATTTGCCATTTAGAGTTAAAAATAGCTCTCCGGTGTTGCTGCTTTAAACACAGACCATGGAATAAAACTTTACAGCTGCATCAATTCTAGGCAAACTCATTTGTTGCCTCTCCACCATATTGATTAAAATACAATTGATCCCTGGGTCTCCCTTCCATTTCACAAAGCAATTGCTCGACAACACCCCAAACACATCTACAGAAAGCTGAGATATGAGGCTTTTGATTCAGGTTTACGTGCGTCTGCTGTCAATTGAGCTGCAAACAGATGACAGCTATAACTGGAAACTGTGGTATCAGATGCTGGTCTGGGAATGTTTCGAAGCGGCTGCTAAATGAGCAGTGAGATCAATGTCAAATGTTCCGTCAAATTAAAGGTCCTGGGATTTTCAGGTTTATGGGCTTATAAAGTTTTATGTGCTTATGCGAGTGTATACCGTCTAATTGTAATTGATACAGGAACATAAGGTTCACTACACTAAATTTTTTTTGTTTTTAATAATAAGGGCCATTAAGTGAGTTACGATTGAAATAAACTTCTTGTGTCCAACCAGGAATCATTTCGCATTGATAAAATTTCCCCATTGATAAAATTTCCCCAACCATTGTCTGCTTTATGTGTTATTGTGCCTTTTTAATTGACACTAATCGTAAGTCATCAGTTTAATATTCCAGTGAGCAGAGTGTTTTTTTTGATTTACAAAAAAAAAAAAGCAGCACAGCTCAGACACTGAAATGACACCTGGTGAAGTGAAAGTTATTGGTATTGATTCACCTGCAGGTACATTACGATCAGTTTGTGCTCTTGTGCAGTGAATATTAAACGTGAAATGTTAATGGAATCCATGACTTCGTTAGTTGAAGGTGTTAAATGCACAAAATTGATTTTTAAAGGCTCAATATTTTAACGATTGTAGTTACATCTGTACTGTTTTCATGAAACGCTTCTGTGATGGTGTTGGAAGAAAAACTTGGTTGATTTTGAATTTCCAGAGCTTTTCTGATGGCCTCTTTCTGTCCAAGCCACACACGGTCAGGTTTTTGCTGCTGAGCGGAAGTTGGTGCCTGCTATTCATCTCCAACTGCTCTGATATGCTAAGCACTAGTTCACAGTTAGCCGTTAGCCTGCACACTGCAGCTACACCAGTCAGGACCCTCGGGGTCCTTGCTCTTCAACTGCTAACAAAACAAAACCTGATCTAACCTTGTGGTAGTGATTTCACTTGATTCAGTTTCTGCTCATTTATTATTTTTACTTGCAGTATATCTTAATTTTTCTTAATTCTGCATCAACTAGTACTACAACCAGTGGGTTTTTCATCCTTCTCTCATTATGTCTTAGTGAAGGATTATTTATTATAGGGCCAAGGGTTATTTTCATTAATGCTAAATCTGCCAAATATTTTCTTATTGCAATTTCGTCCAAGGTGACCTTTTTAAATCTTTTTCTCAGACCAATAGTCCAAGAACCAAAGATATTCAATTTACTCTCATAGAGGACAGACAAAACAATGAGTTTTTAAATTTTGTTTTTGGCCTTTTTGCTCACAAAAAAGAATATTTATTTTTAAAAAATCAATGAATTAATCGAGTAATTATTTCAGCACTACAGTAGTTTATTTTCATAAGATTACATTTTTAATTTCCATTTCTATTTTTCATGTCTTCCATTTCTTTTCTACACTAATACCATTTTCAGCTGCAACACTTAGAAATCAGTTATACCTCAAGGCCTCAAGATATCAGTTATATATCAGCTTTTATGTATTTGTTGGTCGAGCAGTTTCAGTACAAAAAAGCCAAAGACACAATGTGTTCTCAGTCTTACCCTTGAATTTAATCTGCAGTTTGTGCAGCAGAGTAGCGACAAGTTTATTTTCTACCTCGAAATGTGGACTCGTTGTTGCGTGTTTATGGAAAGAATTTCTCTGGACCAGTGTACTGTTATTAAATTTTGTAAGCCATCAAATATCAATATCGTAGTTAGAGAAGCTCAGGTTTATCTAATCAATAAACTTCATGTTAATATGATTTTTAGAATACTTTTTTTTTTTTTTTTTTTTTGGCCATGTGGTCTCAACAGGTGCATTGTCTGTGAACCACTGCTAATGAGCTCCTGAGCATTAGTCATCTTGAACATTAAAAGTTTCCATTTAAAAATAGAGAGGGGGGAAAAATAAAAAAGAGAAATTGTTCAAATAGGCTCCAACATGCAAAATGGCCGCCCGCAGCTCGGCGGTTCGTCTAGCAAAGTGGTGAGCAGGGGTCCACCTCATGCGGAGTGAGGGTAATTAGCCACTGGGGCAGTGGCTGAAAGGCACAGTCTCCCTCAAAGCCGTTGTCTGTTGCATGGCGATAACATTGACATGTCCTCGTCTCGCGCCACATTCTGCTGCGTGCGAGACAATGGGAGGGAGGGAGGGAGGGAGGGAGGGAGCAGAACCTCAGAGGGAAGAAAGGATGGCGAGGAAGACAGTGATGGATGAAGAGAAGGGCTGACCTTCGCTCATTAGCGAGGCGACCTTCCATAATCGATGAGTGGTGCTGTTGAAGGTGCAGACACGCAGCTGACCACGCTCTCAGACAGATAGATGCAGACAGTTTGAAGAGGACGGCTCTTAGGGTCTTGTAATGTATTTAGGGTGATTTCTTTTCTTTTTCTCCATCATCATGTTTAAAACTTTTATTTTGACATTTCTTTATTGCCCCACACTTATTTCATTGTGAAACCTCGATCTACATTTAGCATTAACCTCTAAATTTTTTTTTCCATCATGTATCCTCTAAAGTCTTCTATGCCTTGTTAATGTGTGACATTAAAAACCAGGGTCGCGACTAATGATTATTTTAATTGTCAATTAATCTGCCAATTGTAGCCTCAATTCATTGATTCCTTCTTTTGAAAACAGTCAAAGAACAGTGGAAAAAATTGCCCGTTTAAATTTCCAACAGCCCAGTGTAGCGTCTTCAGAAGTTTCGCTTTCTCTGATCAACCTTGTGAAAACCCATAAATATTCAATTTAGTATCATCATCACATTTGAGAGCCTAGAACAAGCAGATGTTTTGCCATTTTTGCTTGAAAGACAACCAAAACAATTTTTCGATTTTTACCCAGGTAGTTGCAGATTCATTTTCTGTCCATCAACAAATTGACTTAACACTGAAGCTCTATTGAAAACGTGACTCGAAAGGCATGAAACACCTCCAGTGTGTATGTTTACATCCAGCTGCAGGAGTCATATGATGCGGCATTTGTTGTGTCTGACATCCCTGTCGGCTAATGTACCAGCGCTCGGTTAAATGGTGCATGAAAACGAGTATCAATATTCATCTCCTCATGATCGTCATTACGTTCATTTATAACGTCTGCACCGGACTCTGTGCGGAGACAGACAAACCAGAACGCGCTTCTGTCTGACCTTGACACTGTTGAGAGAACTATAGTAGCAGGGCAGAATAATGAAAACAAACATGGTTTGATTTATTGCAGCGGTGTCGAGAGATGTTAATCAGCGTGTCAGGTAGCATCTGACCTGATTTGACACTGCCAATAAAGTCTGATCAAAACTGTCTCCAGGAAACCTAGAGCAACAACGAAGACACAGCAGTGAAATAAAACCAAAGGTGACTTTTTAAATTTATTTATTTATTATTTTTAAATCGAGGAGGCCAAAGAGTAAGTTGCAGTGGTTAAGTAGGTTGACCTCTGAACTTTTAGAGTATAGCAACCGTTCTATTTTTCGATGTTACGATGTCGTTCTTGTTGGCGGCAGCTGACGGGTTGTGGAATTACCGACTGAAGTGATCTGTGTACGTGTCATTGGTTAAATCTGTCCTTTTTTGGAGTTTCATTTTGGACTTTTTGCAAACTGCAGCGTTAAATGCATAAAATTTGACATCCAAACGGTGATCCTGTAAATATTAACAACTCCCTTACCACTTGGACAGCACACAGTAATATTATACTGAGAGGAAATGCTGGCTAACGTTAGCTTGGAATTTTAAGAAGTGGCAGGAAGCCCATTTAATAAGGTAAGTTGAGGTGGCCCATGGCCCAGGCAATTGTCATGCTGGTTTTGTGGTGTGACGCGTGGCAGGAATAGCAATTCAGCTCCCGAACATCATGTCTGTCCAACAGAAGGACGGGATCCATCTTGTGATGCCGATTGCTAAGGTTGGGAGGAAGATGTCTCGGCCTATTTATCTTTAAAATCAACCGAAGTTATCAAAGTTTTAGTATGATCCGATATAAAGTACCATATATTTCTGTGTAACTCGTGAGCTGAACATCCTCTGTTTGCTGGGGAGGTTTTTGTTTTTTGTATGTTTGTTTTTTTTCACGGGTCCAAGCAGGTCCCATTGTCCAGGATCTGGCCCGTGACCTGACTCCGGCCGGGTTCGAGTCATAGTCGTTCCGGCCGAGTAAGGTCCTGTTCTATATGTCAGCATGTCTGATGTGTGAGCGGGCGCGACCAGAATCGCTATCGGTGCGTCTCATGCATGCAGGCACGCTTCCAGCTGCAGCGCTTGTCAGACGGTCGAATGAAATCTGAGACCCCCCCCACCACCCCCACCCAAAAACTTTTCCCACGTCCGAATTAAGGAGGGCAGGTACGACAATATCTGACTTTGTAAAAACTGGCGGTCCGACGAGTTAACCCACTTCAGGCAGCAATTAGCCAACTGTGTGGAGGTGAGAAAGTAAACACAGTTTGAACTTGTCTCTCATGCTCTTTAAAAATCCTTCAGCCGATGATTTCAACCACATTTTCAAGTGTGAAATCGGGGCGCAACGCTACGGATGCCTTCCGGGAAAGACTGTTTAAAGGTGTGCACCCTTATCCCCTTATTTAAATGATTATCGTCATCGTCAGTGCTGCTGATTGAAACCACCATAAACACATTTGTCTTCTGATGTGCTCGAACAGGTGATTTCTTTTGAAGCATCCTCACGGATTAATAGCTGCAGTGTGTGAACTGTACAGTATAGGAAAAATGCTGCTCCTTCTGACCGCTGCTGCTCATTAATCAGGGAGGCATCATGGTGCCGCCAGTGGTGGTGTTACCCCCCCCCCCCCGGGTCTGTATGAGACAACCGCATTTTGAAACCAGTCGAATAACTCCTGGGTTTTGAATTGTTGCTTATTTTAAATCCATGCATGCCAGTTCCTGTCTGTTTCGAGCTGAGCCCGTCATTATAAACACACGAGGACCTTTGCTCTGCCGTTTAGACGCTGACTGTTTCTGAGGCTCGGATCGAGAACATGCTACCAAAGGTGTTTCATAAAGTATTTGCTATATTTATCTGTGCTGCAGTAACGTCCCGATACATGACACACAAATATTAAAGCAAAACATCACCTTGTCAATTTCTAAATTTTTTTGGTGTTTAATTGAAGCCTGTTTTGGAATAGTATATTTGGACAAAATAGCTTTTGTAAAAAGAATAACAGAGTATAAGTTTTCCCTGCAAGTTAATCAAAGATAATGAGTTATTACTCATCCCTTTTCCCAATGATTTATATAATTTAACCAATGATTCTGGGTTAATTAGTACTGAGGTAGGAATTATTTTAAATCCCTTCGAGATAAGCCTGAGGTGAAGGGCTGAATAAACAAGTAACCTTTTTTTTTATGACCATTAAGATTTTCTGGGTGGTTTAAAATAAATCCGTAAGTGCAGACATGACAGCTCCCCGGCGCCTTGGTGCTGTGCCCCATCACACCGGTATAACCCAGCATCAAATAGGGGCCCTGCCAGAGGAGGGGGGGGTGGCTACTTTCACAGGCATCCACTGTAGATAAGGTCGATCAAACAGGTGAGGGGATATTATGTGCAGCCGGCTGGAGGACCTACAGCCATATCTTAAAGGATTTGTGCATAGCTGTAACAAGGTGAGAATCAGGAGGCACTTTTTAAATTGCCTCGGAGGATGCCTTCAAGGGACGTCTTCATTTGATGCTAAAAAAAAAAAAAAAAGTAAAACCCCGGGACTGTCGCTGACCGAGGCCCCCTCCTATCGCCAAACAGACACGGCCCCGATCTCTCTCTAGCGAGCGAGCGATCAATCCATTCAGACTCTCAGACGATCTGTCCCGGCCTCATTGGGCTGCTCTGCGATGTGCGGAATATTAACTAAATATGTCAACAAGAGGAACTTTAATGAGGTCTGGAGGAAAAAAAAAAGAAAAGCTGAACAGAGGCATTACAACAATTCGTCTGACCCAATTGATTTTTGAATTCTGCTGGTATTTTGTTCGCCTTTTTGGAGGTGACCGTGTCTAGTATTGCATGGTATACCGATACTAGAGAGGCCTCTCAACAGCCTAATGGTACTGTAGCCCACTTTATTAGCGCTGACGTTAAAAAAACAACCAAAAAAAAATGCTCTAAGAGCCATATTTCCTGAGTTGCATCCATGTTTGGCAGCGGGCCAGTGTGCTTCAAGCAGCGCTCTGCATCCACTCGCCAGCAAAGCCACAAAACCGGAGGCACGGCCGCCAATATGGCCGCTCCCGTCGACCGTCCGCGGCCCAACGGTCAGAGCGGACACACGGACTGGCCATACGTTGCTTACGTAGCCGACGTTCAGGGCAAAGCCGTCGGACGCCACAAAGCCTGTCTGTTTTTAAACCCACCCGGACCGAGGGAGCCAAACACCGCCGCGCTTGAAAAAAAAGATTAGGGCGATGATTGGATGATGAGGGCAGGTGACATCCATCCTTCCTGCCCCCCCCTCAATATAATATATAAGGATTGTTTTATTTTTTTTTTGAGGGAGATCTTTTTTCATCACTCGTCGAGCAATGAAGGCAGGCAAGGCTGTGTGTGTGTGTTGTTTTGGCTTCTATTTTTTCTTTTTAACCTAACAAACAATAAATCAAATCTGCAAACGCAACTTAAAACTCACAATGTTAAATGTACCCGCAAGGACCATGCAAAGACTGCAAGACCTCTGCCAAGAGTTGTATTCGAGTCTTATTAATAATCGATATGTCGTATCCCATATAACGTCAACTTTCAAAGAAATTACATAAACTCGCATATATGGGACATCTTACTTCACACCATGCAAAAGCTTTAACAATACTATGACCTTGACTTGAATTATTTACAATAATACAGCCGTTAAAGTCGTACTTGTACCAATCATTGTCAAAAACGCACCATGTGTGAAAACACAAACAAGAAAACACATAACAGCGTAAACCTCAATCTTCTTGAGCATGAAAACATAAATGACCTTCACTGTAACTCTGGCAGATCACGGTGATGAAGCTCAAAACCAGGACTATTACAGTAGTGAACGAAATCAGACTGAACACAAATGACTCAACACACATCCTTGGCAGGGGTCTGTGCTCGGACACAGTTTCTAATCTTCTCTTCAGTCAAATTGCATTTCAAAGATGACAAATGACTTGAACCTATTGAACTCGCCCTATCAAGACACTAACATTTTAACTATGGAAAGAGGGGCCGACAGTGAAACTATAATAATATGATAATAATACGATAAACTCTTAAGTTGATCTACACAGTAGATGCTTCTGACTCTTCCTCCAACCTTATGTCGGAGAATATTTTGTATGCCGCTGCCTAATGGACATGAGAGGGAGAAGAGGAAAGAGAGAGTCGTTTGTCCATATCTACTCTTTCTTCACGCTCAAAGAGAGAATCAGAGAGTTAAAGAAAAGGAACAAGATAAATACAGATTTAGACAAAGTTAGGGAAACAGACAAGAGGTGGGAGGCTGCCAGGCAGACGGGGCTGGGCAGACTGACCCGGCAGCTGGGAGTTTTTGGTTCAGGACAGTTCTGACCTGAGTAGAGCAGCATGGGAAGCCAGCTGTTGTTCGCCACCTGCCACCTTTCACAAAGGACCCAAAGACTACAATGCACCGTGTGTCTCTCTTTGCCTCTCTGTGCCCTAACAAATGTAAGCTAATAATCCAATTACAGCCCTAATTTGGGGATGCAGCCTTGTGTAAAGCGAGGAAACTCTCAGCTTTGCATAAAAATACGGAACGGCATGGTGTGAAATTTACTCATACGAGAGTGGGAGATAAATGAGACCACCAACTAATGACTTTTGCGTTTTTTTATTTTTTTTATTTTGTACACTAAATTGTTTTTTAACACACTCAAAGTTTAAGAAACTCGCTCATTCACAAGCAGCAGGCTTCAGTTTCTCCACCAGAGGTGGTTGTTTGATCGGACGAGTCTGCTTACGCCTGCAGATGTAAACGTGTTGATAACTCTGCTATTTCAACAGCTAGCTTATAGATTGCCAGACCTTCGCAGTATGACTCCTAATGACTTTGGTGATTACATTTTCATCATATCATGGGGCAGGGGCTTTCATCCAAAGCGACTCACAAGTGAGGTAGATAACTAAAGTCTCAGTACAGTAGGAGACCCTGAGGTAAGTGCTAGGTGCTAAGTGCTCCGTCTATTCAAAGGACAAACTGTGAGGAGATCGGGTACAGAAGTGCACGGTAATTTAGGTATATTGGTTTGTTAGAGGTGCTCCCAGAAGAGATGAGTCTTAAAGAGTTTCTTGGAGATAAAGAGGGACGCCCCTGCTTCGATAACGTTCGGTAGTTCGTTCCGCCATCAGGGAACCACAAACGAGAAACCTTCTGACGGCCAAGCAGGAGCACGAGCCTGTCAAGCGGAGTGGTGCGGTTGCCAGAAGTCGCCGTGTGGTCGGGGGGTAGCTGCTTGAGTTTGATCCGGGCGGCCCCGGGTACCCCCGGGTGGAGGTCAACGGGCAGTGTGGCGCCCCTTTTAGCCTGATCGAAAACCAGAAGTGCTGTTGCATTGCGGTTTCCCGATCCCCTGACTTCGCCTCTAGAACCACCATGGGGCCTTGATGGCTTTGAGAGAAACGTCTCGATTAAACTCGCTTACATCTAACTCCATGTGTGTGTATACTGTATTTATTACTCCAATAGAACCCCATAAGATGTGGGATAATATATGGCACGGACTCCACCTGTGCATTGTTATGTCAGAGAACACTAGGACTTGAAAACAATCATATGTGACTCACCTCTTCAGAAACTTCGTGGCAGCACGAGACAACGCTAAATTGTACATTAAATAAGAACTTTTAACAACACCCCGAAATTAGATATACCACAGCTACCCATGATCCAACTTGCTCACAGTCCTAATACTCTTTCGGAACATCCAGCCATTGTTTCTTGTAAATCCGTTAGCCACTACAGCACTACTCATTCCCTGACTATATCCTCCTGGGTCCCCCTTTTGTCCCACAGTGCATTGCGAAGCCAGTGCCCAGCAGAAGTCGTCCCTGTGTCGACAGCCTGAGCCAGGGTGAGCACAGAGTGATTAACCCATGTAGCCACCATCTGGTCTATGGGTCACTGGGTTTATGCTCCCATCTCTCAAACCCCCACACCTCACCTGCTTTACTGCTATTAGCTCAGTCCATTCTGTTCTATCAAATCGCCTCTTCTGCATAATAATTTTGTGGGAGAAAATTGGTGGTGGACAGAGATTCATTGGCCGACGCCACACATTTTTGTTTTTTGGAACATTTAGCTGGCGTTACTCTTGCCCCGTGGGGTTAGCTGAATTCATCTGTTGTGCTGAGTCCTTCCTAATTTTTTGCCCTCAGTAAACTCTCACAAATAACTTTTTTTAGGATTCATCAATTCTACATGTTAAATTATGAAAGGGGTCAAGTTCAGAAATAATTTAACATGCTGTTCCATAAGGAAGTATGAGAGCTTGTTAAAGATAGAAGACAAGGAAAGTTTTTAAGTACAAACTCAGACCTTTAAAGCTTGAAGGGCAGGAAACATTAACATACTTTGTACAGTGAGATTTATTTACATATGGTAAACTGTGGTAAACACAGAGCAATTTGCATACAATTGTGATAGAGAACGTTCTCCTGTTGCACAGGCTTCATTATTTCATCATTTTTCTTAATCTTAGAAGTTTCCTTGGTGCCGTGTTGAACAATTTTAATGCCTCAGCTACTCAAACTACAAAACGGTTTTGTTATTTTATTTTTTATTTTTTTTTAGAGCTCAAGCAATTAGAAGAAACATTTGTTTCAACAAAATTATAGTCAGCAGAAAAACATGAAAAGTGCTCTAAGTGTTAGAGAAGTCACCAGAGGGTCTCTGGTGTGATCCCCTGGACCGGCAGGAAAAATGAAAATGGCAGCGTTGCCGCTCCCGTGACGCCGAGACTGAAGTGTCTCTGAGCAAGGCCCTTAACGCCGGCTGCTCTGGTGGAACTGCTCGTCGGCCAGCCAGGTCAGACTGTGGTCGCACCGGGCGGTTTCCACAAGAGACTGAACGTAACCGCCTGAGTGTCGTCAGACCGTTGTTGCAGATCAGAACTGGGGCTTCAGTGAAAACTTCCCTGATTAGATGGAAGGTTAAAAGAAATCAGCACGTTTTCTTTTTATGTTTCAGCCCTGCCCCCTAAAAATGATTTTTTTTTTTTTTTAATACAACTAAACTGCAACAGAAAATATGTTTGGTATGAAAAGAACCCGCGACTGGATTATGTCCAACTAACATTATGAGGATATGTACATAGATGATGTATTTGTTTTCTGCCAAAATATGTGGTCCTGCAGCGAAGTATCAATTTGAAGTGACTACAGTTTTGTGAAACTTTCTCACTGTCATGTTTAGACACCTCACCTTAACTGAAGCGCTTAAACCACGGACGAGACCGTGGGATGTGAACCCCCGGTCCCCGTCGTCCACCCCCCCCAAAACCACCTCCTGGCGATGCTGCTGCTGTTAATAAATGTGCCGCTTCATTGATTCAGAACATTTGTTGTCCCTGGTCGAAACTCACTTCCCAGGAGACGCCGTTGTCTTTTTCCACGACCTCCCTCCTTCCCCGGCCTTAATTTCCTCTCTGCTGTCATTTAATGCTGCTTGTGTCTTGTATGAAACTCCTTTCTTTTTTGAGGTCAAGATGCATCTCGGAGCAGAGTTATAACCGAGTTATGTGATGAGACTCCCCGTTGCCTGTAATGGCAACGATCCCTGATTCACTGGTATTAATGCAGTGACTAATTTTGCAGTGCTGGCCCCAGCCCCGTTCACTGTTCCTGATATATTCTTTCACTGCTGGCGGCCCACTGTGCCCGAGATCCCACTGCCGTGACGATCCCTGGTGCACAACACTGCCTTATTCATATGCAGCTAACCTGCGGTACTTCCGTCACAGCAGGGGCTCGGCTGTTTTCTGCCCCCCTCCGTCCGTTTGGACCGGCTTCGAAACCTGGTTGGACTCATCACCCTCTGAATGTGCTTCAAAATAGCCTGTGTCCTGACATGATGACAGTGGTGGGACTTTGCTGTGAGGGCAGAGAGAGTTAACAGCGGCAGCGGGTTGGAAAGTCGACCCGATAGAGTTGATCTCTTGACCTTATGCGGATCTTTTTTTTTTTTTTCGTGTGTCCCTTTTGGGGTTAGCCTCTTAACTCTTGCTGGCTGTAACAGACACAAGTGAAAATCGTGATCCTGATGAGTTCACACACCTTACTATGTGTTTTCTTAATGTTATAGCAACTCACGTCCACATTTCTGAGGAGGTCACAAGACCTGCAAACGCCACATCCACTCTAGATATCAGATTAAATAAGACGATCTTTGGGGCAGAGTTATGCTCATTATTACAGCTCAACTAGGTTATTGTGTGTTGCAGTAGCTGTTTCTGTGAGGAAAGTTTGCGAAAAGCTCTGATACAAGCTCATCAGTATAAGAAAACACCCAACTACGAATTTTTATATCTAATGTGGAATAATTAGCTTTTTATACAATAAGTGAGGAAAACTGAACTATGAGGATTAGTGTAACTAACCATGTGAGTCTGCACTGAAACAAGTTGTATTAACTTGCAACTTATTCTGCTCAAATATCACTTTTTATATAAGGACAGCTTTAACCTTTAGAGAAAATATGTAGATTTCAGGGATTTCTCTGACAGACAATTCAGTCACTTCATTATCCGCATTTATTATCCTTGAAAGTCCTTGAAGTTGGTTGTTATACAGTAACACCTCCCGGTGTCAGGCTGTTAGTCACTATCTCCGTCTTTTGCCTTCAATCTTTCTGCCACACATTGCCATGCAGGCTGCAGTCATTGTTGGCTTGATTCAGTCTGTGTAACGTTATACAGCGAACATGCAGATTAAGATATGCCTGCTCCTGCTTTAGCTGCTCCCATTCAGACTCGGCGTATTCACCGGTACGCACTGATGATGTGGGTTGAGCCTTTGCTTGCAGACAAGTTTATTCAAAACCTTTTTGCTCCTCTGTCCTCTTCTTTGTCTGTTGCTTTTGCTGTATTTTTATTTTTTTCCCCCACAGCATTCCCCTCAAACAGTGCATACTTTTAATTCAATTTTTGTCTGGGATGCTGCACACAGATTAAATTGGCAGATTGCCCTGGGGGGTTAAACTTAATAAAGAATGTATAAAAAATATACAGTTGGACACAATAAAAACACATCTAAATGCTGAATTGCAAAAACAACGAAGTCCTTGCAGCAACCAACGCACACAGTACCAGTGTTGTTACCAGCGTTTTGTTTTTGTTTTTTTGTTTTTTTGCTGTTGTTTTTTTGTCACAACTACATCGATTGAGGTTTCGATTCAACTCACAAGGCCACTTTTAAGGCCAGAGTTTGTAGTGGTATTGTACTGGATTGTGTTGGATTGTGCGTAACCACTGACACTTCATATTGAAACTTTCTCTATGTGCTCCACAAAGTCTAAACTGATCGTTGCTATTCTGCACTTAATCTGCAAGACATTGGTCAATAAAGGAAACGGAAATGGTATCGTATCATAGGGCCTGTGTCTCAAAAAACTAATTCAGCAACATGGCTCTCTTTCAATCTCATGTTGTACAAGTAATTATATTCATATATGCTGGACAGATGCATTTTTAAATGTTTTTCTTCACATGTACGGCCACATGCCTGCAGTCAGTGACATCAATGATAAATGTTCTGAGAGCAAATTAATATGAAGATATAGGAACTGATATTAGTGAAGATTTTCAGTACTGATAGTAAAACTGTACTTATTTATGTAATTTTTTGTCCACTTTTACTTACCTTGAGAAATATGAACATGGTGATAAACGTGAGCAATCATACAAGAACTTGCCGGAACAATAAAATTTGAATCTGGCGAAACTGTGATTTAAATCAAAAACAATGTGATCACAGAAAATTAAAAGAAAAAAAGATTATCAGACAATTGATGGCAGCTTTCAGTTCTTCCCAGTTTTCGATACTCTGCATCAGGCGGGTAATATTCCGTGTTTCTCTTTCATAGAAGTTTCAGGTATAAATTTAAGGTTCATTAGTGTTCTTCTGGAAATACGTGTGTCAAAAGATGCTGTATCAAATATAGCTTTTGATCTTATGGATTTAAAAAGCAGCTAATCAAACCCACGGTGGAACAAAGTTATCGGCAGGACTTTTAAATCTGGGTTTAAATTAGGCATGAGCATAAACAGGCTGCCATGCTATTTGAAACATCTCCAATTATTTTGATTGGGTCTCATTTGGTTTTTATACGTGTGCCGCGGATGACCAGGGATCAGTATCATTACTGAGTCGGTCATCCCGGAGGGGCAAAACAAAAAAATAAAATAAAAAGGAAAAAAAAAAAAAAGAATCATCCCAGACCCACCCGAGCTCAAAGTTGGATGCGCCGGGTGTCTGTCAAACTCGGCACATTTAAATGATTTCTCGGCTCCAGGTAGTGAAGTCTGAATTGATAATTCCTTAAAAATTCAGCTTACTTGTGTGTGGAGTGAAGCGTGGCGTTGTCGGTCAAAAGGGTATGAAGGGAGAGGAAGCCGTCCGTGGGCGAAACTACTTTAGTCATGAATTTAATGGTCTGGAGTGTGTGTGTGTGTGTGTGTGTGTGTGTGTGTGTGTGTGTGTGTGTTTCTCATTTTACAGATTTTAGTGAATGCCTTTCATGTTTTATGACTCAACAAATCAACTCCCATTTGATCTTTTTTGTGCTTGTTATAATACACATTTCTTATTTTCCATGAGGAAATAAATGTGAGGTACCGTTCTGGGGTCATGTGCCTTGCTGAAGAGCACCTTGTCAGCGATGGTGGGCGGGGTGGGGACAAAATAAACAATCTTGTAGTTAGCTCAATATTACGAGTGGCTCACGGTCATAATTTGAGAATCATCGTTTCTCAAAATAATGAAACAGGTCATAGATACATGCGGTACAAAGCCATAACAGTGTAGTTTAACAAATCATTATTTTGCGATACTAAGACATGACTAATGCAAGAGATAGTCCAAGCGATAGGTTTCCCATGATTAAAAGTTTCTCAAAATATTGATATTGTTTCTTGATATATTATGATTCGAGATACATCATTTCTGCAGTTGTGTGTCATTACTGTGGCTGATTTAAATATGATTAAATAATCACACTATTTGTATCCAAAATTGCAGTACTGATGGGAATGTTTTCCCCCTGGTGATTCTGCGATGATATTTTCATATCTTTGCAATATGATTCCGCTTAAAGGTCAACAAAAAAATGTATTTAATTGTTTCACAGCCCTATTTTTCACCTGTTTGTTTTCTTTTTGTTGTTTTTTTTTTTTTTTACACCCTCAAATTTTTTTTTTACTTAATGAATCATGGAGTGAGACACAATCAATAATATAGAAAAGGTAATAAAATAGGGACGGAAATGGGTTTCCATACTTTCCAAGCCGGTTTCGCTCTATTCAGACTGAACCAGACTCACTGGTGGATATGAAGAAAGCACAAGGGTCACGGCAAAAAGGCTTTTACTGGGTCAAGGGGTGTTAAACAGTTGATTAAACTCTGGCATATCAACACTGTGCAAACCAATAGCTCAAATCCATCCCCCTCCCTCCCGATCACTGACTCACTCACTCACTCACACTCTCTCACTCGGTGTTCCTCATGGAAATGGACTAAAGCGAGCGCACAGCTTCCTTAAAAAACAAAACAAAAACAAAACAAAAAATACCCCCCCCACACCACCATGCCTCATTCCCCACGGCGTGTCGTTTTCAGAATAATTTTCCCTTCACTTCACAGAATCACGGCCTCGCTGTCTCACTTTCAGCCAACGCGGTAAGAGATTCATCACAGTAGCCATCAGAGGCTTGAACCTGTTTTTCAGCCGCATGCTTTGAGAGAGTCGTTTCTGGCTGAGCAGCAACTCGACCTCAGCCGGGATTAGGAACTAAATAATTAAGAGCACACGCAAATGATGTGTGGAAATTCTGAGCATCGGGATCAAGCAGCATTAAAATCAGCATGAACCTTTTACACTGAGCCAGCTCTGTTTACTTAGGCCTTTATGTGGGACAAAAAAAGGGGTGGGGTTTTTTTTTGTTTGTTTTTTAATTCCACCGTATTTGTTTATTTTTCTGATTTTAATTTGAAGCGGTTTTTAAAGAGAGGCTGTCACTTTAGGTAAATATCTCACTTTGGAGCCAAACTCTGCCTACATGGAGTGTGGCCAGTAAAAGACTTTAGTGTCTCATGAATAGGATGAATGAATAGGTTTCTGGCCTTGAAAAAAACAAAGGACTAATACATCCCTCTTCTAAGCTGCATGACAAACATGTTTTGCCAACTTTACCCTGACCCGCCGTCCTTCTTCTACTTCATTCATATTTTTTTCTTTTTTTTCTGTCTTGTACTGTATTTCCCATAAGTTTCTACAACAGACTACAGAGTCCATATCTGAACATGCTGCATTCAGGTGACTTATTCATTACGTGGGCAAGGAGGCGTTCGTGGTCAGAGAAAAGCAAGATGCACATTTGTTTCACAAAACGCAGCGATTCCCATAAATTCTATGTTGAATTTGTACCTATAGGATTGTTTAATGTGCTCCTGAATAGTTCCCCTTGCTATGTGATTCTTAAGATTACTTGTGTTGCTTTGGATGACGCAAAAGATTTGAAAGCAAATAAACAATGTCTGAGCTGTGAGAGGTCTTGACATGTCACGTCGTCTGAATTTGGTTAATTAACAGCGGGAGTGAGAGCTCACGACTTCAAAAAACCAAAATGGGCCTAGAAATACAAGAATTGTTGCCAATGATTATTATCCAAAACAAGCTCAATCAATGTAAAAGTTAGTTACTCTGAACAAATTAAAGTTCAGGAAGTGTCTGCCGCCTGCAATTTATCTCAACAGAGCTTCTGTGTTTTTTGAAGATGAAACGACAGTGAGCCTTTTAATAAAATGTGCTCCCCATTTGCAACTTCTTATGGTCTTTGGGAAATTTTCCTCACACTTAACTGACTAATTAAATAATAATAATAATAATAAAACAACATTAACTGCGACATACAAACTTGTGATTGGAGTTTGCACAGCTCTGTTACCCAATCAGTCACGAAAATGCAGTAACAAATGTCACTGCACCGCCGCGACCTTGGCTTCATTGCTACTTAACACTCCCTCAGAATGTTGTTGTTTTTGTGTTTTGTTTTTTTTCTTTTTCACCCGCCTGCAGTGGTTCATCCTCTCACCTTGCTGCAGTGTCATACAGGTGTACCCCGGGACACTGTGACACCACTATTGGTCGTGGTTAGAGGTGCAGCCGGGCACCGTGTCGACCGTACCCACCAGTGCGGGCCGGGGGCGGACAGATGAGGGAGGGAAACCCTGCTTTCCAATGTTAGGTCGCTCTTTGAGCCCCATAAAACTTTTTCATCTTGACTCAGATTTTTCGCGAACATCAATTTAGTTGTGAATATGGCAACATGATTTGTGACACCTGCAGTTATGTTTCTGGGAGGGACCTTCCAACCCCAAGCCGCTCCCCTACCGCCTAATTTCTGCTGGCAAAATTAACGAGCATGCTCTTGAAATGTGCTGCGGAAACCCGTGCAGGTGCCGCATCATGCACAATTGGGCAACAAGGGCAACAAGGGCATTTCCAAATCTGATTCTACCCTGTTCATGTATGTGCAAGTGCACTCAGGAGAACTACAGTTAAGAATCTTAGTAGATTTAACTTATATGACTTAATTTGAATACCTTTGCTAATTCCAAGTTAAATCAACTTCATAATTTTAATATCAAGACAACTTCAGAACTCTAAACATGAGTTGTACTAACTTGAAATCCTTTGAATTGAAATGAGTTGAATAAATGAACAGCTGACGCATCTCTCAACTCATTAAATTATGTTTTTTAAGAAACAAAACTAGCACTTTAACTGACTTCCCAGCACGAGTTATTTGAGAGTGAAAACTCCTCTTTTTTGTAGTTTGAAGGAGACAGGCATTATGTAAACTTGCCGGTTGTCTTTAATTCATGCATAAGTAAGTCCTGGTTGTTTTCTTCTTAAAGCAATGGAAACAATGCAAACCGCAGTTAGGATTAGTATTGAATTCAGTCCTATACCGCTGGACTCTTATTAGTTAATTTCAAGAGACTGGAAAGCAGCCTTGCGAGTTGTCTTTGTACTGAACCTGGTGCAAAACCTCTTCATCAGCTTACGGCTGTAAGTTCCTCTCGCTAAATTTTCCAAACTCACAAAACAACGTTCAGTTGAGTCACATTTTTAAGTCGGCGGGGGAACTTTCGTGTCTTAGTTGAACAAACTTTTGACAGCGTACGGATGAACTTCTCGTGACTCGGAATTTAGGGAAAAGTGGGACAGTCGCAATAGCTCACGATAAAACTGACTCACCTAAATGAGAGGAGAGTCCGGATTAGCTTCCCCAGAGGGAGAAAATAATTTTTTTTAATTTCATTTATTTATTTTTTTTTTAAATCTTGAAGATGCAGAAAAATTCAACACACAAATATGCTTCTGGAAGCCAACGATGTTTGGTCTCTAGGTTTTCAGCACATAATTCTGTTTCTGTTTTTTTTTTTTTTTTTTTTTTTTTGGAAAAAGGTCCCACACAATAAAGCCAACTGTATGTGCAGGTAACAACTGTGATTAGTAAAAGAAATAAGTAAAAAAAGAACTAGCCGTGTACTGCATAACTTAACAATAATGAAGCAGTATTTGTTGTTTCTATTCCCCAGAATCTTATTATATATTCACCGACAGCTGAGTCATTGCTTCCCTGTGTCACAGACTAAAAAACAACAGATATTGAGATTTCATGAATTCGAGAGGCAGCCAGCTGCTCAGCCCTCCTGTTAGGTAATAAGATTCTGCACCCACTGCCCCGCTGTCTAAACAGCCAAGGGCTAGAAGATATGTGGGCAAAGTGTGTGTTAGTGTGTGTGTGTGCGGGAGAGGGAGAGAGAGCGAAAGCAAGAGAGATAGATGAAGGGTTTTGGGTGGCTGTCATCAAAAAAAAAAAAAACCAGACAGTCCGGCTGCGGTCGTGGCGAATTTCGCTGTCGCCCCTGGTCAAACGGAAGCTGCAACTCATTCCACTGCCTAACTGAGGCAATCACTGCCTCGAGACTTTCCAGGGCTCCTGGGGGACCCACTTAACATGGACCTCGTCCTGACACGGTTTGCCCGCTGCCCTTTCTAAGCTGGTGCGGTGCACACTGGAAAAGAAGGTTAGGAAGGGTTCGAAGGGAGTTTTCATGTTAATCACACCCTGCTGAGCTGCTCAGTTTCAGAATAATATTTTGTTTACCTTCTTCCTACTATATATTTTTTAATTTTATTTTTGGTGCCTCTCTTCATAGGAAATTGAGTAGTACTAAGATTCCTACACATGAATCCATTGCTTTACTCCTTGTCCAGTATGACCTATAGTCTTTGTTCTTTTATACCAGACACAGTTGTACACACCCACTCGCCTGACGTGAGCACACATGCTGTGTACTATGTGTAAACACAACAAGTGAAACGCAGTGCATCGGATATTAATAATCAGATGACACCCATTATCCATCCATAACAGCTCTATTACTTTGGTTTTCTACTATATTGGTACTCGGTTATTATTCTGTTCCTCGTGGGCTTCAGATTTTGATATGGATCCTTGTATCTGAGACCTGACCCCAAGTCAGGGGCCAGGTCCAAATTAGTCAAGTCTAATTGGGTCAGGTAGGTGTGTCGCAGTATGTTCAAGTGGATTCGAGTGCTAATTAATTCGTCGCGCGTCAGGTTCCGATAAAGTACGACTTTTGGATCTGTGAAGAACCCACCCGAGCTATTATTTTTGAAACTCAAACCACGGTGAGTGGTGGAGATCAGGTGATTAAATTCACTAAACCGGGCTGAAACAAGCAGTCAATTTTTTATCATTTCATCAGTCGTTTTGTTGCTCAACAGAGCCCAGGGTGATCTCTTCAATTTCATTTGTTTTGCCAACAAACAATCCAAAACTAAAGGTTATTCAAATTACTGTTATTTAAGAAGAAAGAAAAACAAAGAAACAAGCAAAAAAAACAACAACAAAAAAAAAAACCATGGAGACAAGCACTCAATCCTCCTGACTGAGGGTCTGGGAATATTTTCCTGATAAACAATACATCTTTTGAATAATGGAAATTGGTGCTTATTTTTTTAAAAAAACAAATCAACTAATCAAATCATCTTTTTGGAAATATTCTGTTTTTTAAGCACAAGTAACTTTTTATATTTCAAAAAGCTTTAATTATTTTTTTGTCATGGGCAAACAATGATCGAAGAACTGATTTCAGGTGAGCTGTTGCAGTCTTTCTAAATACAGGCAGTATTTTCTTTAACACTGAAGAATTATTATTATTTTTTTTAATGTTTGTGTTCATCTTGCCAGCTCTCAGCTAAGGCCCAGGCTTCGGTATCTACTGTGACGCCTCCTGAATCATCATCCAAAAAGATGAATCTGGGGAACACCGATCTAGTTCATGTGCATTTCTAAAAATTCCAAGCCCTGCTTGTTTGTAGCCATTCACGCTGCCTATTCTCTTTTCGAGCAGGAGCTTTCTTCAGCACCCACACATATCAGAAGATTTACAAAAATGAAAACTGACCCTTCAATAATTTAGTGAAACTTCTTGCCCCCAGCATTTGTTTTTTTCTTTTCTTTTCTTTTTTTTCTGAAAAAGGTTATCCTGACAAGATTGATCATCCCATTCGCTTGCTTGAAAGTTTGATGAATTACGGCCACGGGCCCAGAATGAACACATACATGCATAGTGCGAGTCTGCGTTTTTTTTTTATTGCCCATTGATCTCCGTTAATCCAATAAAAATGAACCCCATGTATGTGCTGCATGGGTGTGGCGCCCCTCGAAGATCGTTTGGCAGAATCTGGCTACTGCGGCGCTGTTGCCAGTCCCCCAGATGTGCCAGTAACTAGACATGTCAAACTGATGCTAACCAATCAGTGGTCAAACACAGAGGGACACAGTGTCTCCCCTATGAATCTTTTCATAACTAAATACCATTTGGCAGCTGTGGTCATGGTCAGCCTTGCAAAGACTGCTAATTTGGTTGCTCTACCATTGAAAACTCCTGTGTCAGATCTGCGTCCCAGGTCGGCAGTCGATTTTCCTTAGTTTATCCGTAGAAAGATTTTGGGCATAGTCCCCAGTGCTGATAGCTGTCGCAGAAACCCCGGGTGACACCACGACTACGCAGAGAGGCCTCCGTGACTGCACAGGATGCGTTCGGGCGCGGTACTGAGTTCTGGGTCGTCCACATTTGAGCAGCTCTCAGAGCCTGACGCCTAATGACAGTATCCATCTCATCCACATCAACTAATTAC
The DNA here is from genome assembly GCA_016859345.1 of Istiophorus platypterus. Taxonomy (NCBI): domain Eukaryota; kingdom Metazoa; phylum Chordata; class Actinopteri; order Istiophoriformes; family Istiophoridae; genus Istiophorus; species Istiophorus platypterus. The sequence continues at coordinate 5,995,243 of CM029134.1, read as the reverse complement.
ATGAATGTTTTGCTTAGGTTTATTTTGAACGTTTTGCTTCGGCTTATTTGGAACCCGTGGCTACTTTCATGGCTGAAAAACCCCTCAGAGACAGATGTCAGGGAAATCTCCCGTTGCCTGTACAACAGTGAGATGACTGCTAAATCCTTTTTACAATCTGTATCATCATTTCTGCTTTACAAAACCACCGAGGGATTTGTCCTTCAGGTATTCTTGTCTTTTGCAAATGGATTGAATCCCTCAGTGACTTCGGTATAAAGGGATCAGCCCAAAAAAGAAGCGAAGAACTTACCAGGGTTCCTCTTTTAGATGGAATTTAAATGTACATAAGCAACGGATTAAGAAAGTCAGGGAATTTATATCAAGCACTCACAGTCCTTAAATGTGGTGATACTGTAGAGTCATTGAGGTCTGGAACTGCAACGAGGCAAAAATCTGTAAAACTAGATAGAAGGTAATTGTTTGACAGTTACTACCCAATAATAGGTACTAATTACTATTAATTATTGATCATTTCAAGGTATTAATTTGATAAGGAAACATATGTTAGCCACAGATACACTTGGAATATATGGGAGAAATTAAATTTTATAGAAAATAGAAAAAAGTGATGCGGGATTGGCTTTACCTTCAGTGACACCATCAAAACAGAGACTACTGAGCCTCAGCAACTTTGCAACAAATAAGGGAAAAACCATAATTACTTAGTCAAACCTCCAAAAGACAAAACTACAACTGAGAGTCTCAAATTTGTAAAATGACACCACTGACCTTATCAGGAAGCAGAAAACTTGAATTAATCTTTTAATGCAAATGAACGGAAGTGTAATGTCAACTGGAGCAGTGACCCGCCGGTCATCAGATCGACTAGTAAAGGTTAATGCGACAGTCATTTCTCACAAGTTCAGTGTAACAAAAAAACCCAAAAAGAAAACCTCTAGTGTTGCGTTGGCAAAATCAGTACATGTTGGTTTGTTCCTTTGAGGATAAAATACCAGAATATTAGTGCTGGAGCCATCATTTAAATGGTTTCCCTACCTTTTTTGAATTGTACCACAGTTTGGACCAGAAGCTACTGTAAGACGAGACGTTAGTAGCTTCTTAAGGCTAATTTACTGTGTTGTTGATTGTTGTAAGTGCTTGTTGGCTTGGCAGGTAGAATATTAAAGAGATGAGGTGCCGGTTAAAAAGAGCGGAATCCTGCTCGGTCCTTTGTGTAATTTGGGCAATTTCTCAGTCACTAACTGTTATCTCGTGGTGATTAGGACGTGAACAACGGTTCTTTCTTTTAGAAGCGCTCCTGGCGTTTTTGGGTTTTTTTTTTTTTTTTTTTTTCATAATTCTCATTAAAGTTTCTCAACTAAAATTCAAATGCAAGTCGCTGTCAAATCCTTGAAATCCTAACAAAGGAAAGGACAAAGCCCAGAAACAAAATACAGACTATAATGGCATGCTAACGCTTTTTTTTCCCACACCCAGCAGATGCCTCGCAGTGCTCCATACAAATCATGAACCTGAGGAATTACCCCTCATTTGTTTGTATACAGACAGGATGACACACAGACAGACTATTGTTCAAAACATGGTAATGGTAAATCTATGGAATAATGACTTTGCAAATTACAAACACGAGATGCAGCCACACTTTTTCTGTTGCTCACTGAGACAATTTTGCCGGTCAGGCTTAAAGAAATCTCAGCGAGTCTGCAGGAGATCCGCCTGTATCAGGAAATACATTCTTCACTTTGTCAGTTGTGCCCGCTTCAATTGAAGCGAATGAGAGACGGTATTTTCAGTGTGGCTGCACTTGTAGTCTCAGCTCAGTGTTAGCACCAGTCCAAAGCCCCAGAGGAAAGGCCTGTGCCAGATTTCTAAAAGGTGTCCCCTGAATCCTATGATGGATAACACTTGATACCAACTGGAAGTATAAGCTCTGACTTGGCTAAAATACAAAACAATGTCCAGCATTTCTCTGTCCTATGTAGGTTTAGGAGGAATGCAGAATCTTTATGTGATAGCTTTTATTATTTTCTGTGGGGCTCAGTGAAGGTCGGATTTATGCCCCGAGTGGAACAGTAAATAAGAGGTTTACGGCGCTGTTGCGCCCTAAGTAGCAATATGATCAATTATAATATTCAAATTCTAAGGGAGGGACCGCAAGAACTTACATGCACTCTTAAAACACCTCACCGATACCTCTATGTAAGCACTTGAACTAAAGCAAACTGCAAAAGGAAAATTAGATCCTATATATTGCTAAAATATTTAACATTCAGCTCCACTGTCGGCTACAGTACCAAATTTTAAGAATGTAAATACCATATATATATATATTATTAACCTAATTTAAATCCGAGTCCATCTACTGAATATTACTGTGCTGTTTAATTCTTATTGCACCTCCATATCTGTGATGAGATAAGCACTCACTAATTGGCTGTTTCTGCTCTCCCGGATAAATGCCACAGATCAGCAGCCACTGCTGGCTCCATTGAAAATAATGAGCTTATAAAGATAAGGATCATGGGAAAATTGCAGATTGGGGACCACTCATATTCCCTGTGACTGTGGATGCACATTATATGCTCTATTGTGAAGTAATCACAGGCAATCGGTTCCTTTCTGTGCCGAGCTGTCTAAAAAAATGAAAAGCTATGGCCACATATAAACCCGGAGGTTTAAAATATGATGCGCGGAGACCTTGACTGGAAAACACATGAAAACTCAATGTTGAAGCTGTTTTCTTTTTGTTTTTTTTGTTTTTATTATTCTCAGGAATCTGCTTCGTTTCATTTAAAGGGTCAAAGGTCTCATAGCGTAGAGTTTGGTAGCAGATTCCTCACTGATTTCTTTTTCTATCTGTACAATAAACCTGTGTTTCTTGCACAAAGTTCAACATACACTTTAAACTGTCACATATTGGTACACGTCTTCTTGTCACAGGCCTGTTGTACCAAGTTAAAGACTCACACAGATAATACATGCCTACGGCATGCGTTGAACAAAATCCAGGCTCACACTGGCAGCCTCTGCCCCCACCACCCTAGCTGCTTTTGTGTTCTGTCTTGTAGGAAATTGTATTTCGATTTTTGTTTTTTTGGGGTGTACAGTATAGGTAAGTCAATACATTGCGATATAAAACTAAAGCACCTCTCATGTGACAAACAGCCACACATCATCTCGAGACTTATGACAGCCGAAAGAACAAAACCCAATTTTCTTCTAAGAAATCTCATGTGTGATGAAATGTACTTGAAATGATACAGGTTCATACCCTTCACATCACGTACGTGCAAATCACAGTAAATCCTTGTCTGCCTCGCCATTAATGATTGTGCATGCACATGTGTGCTGCCTTCCACATCTCTGAAGGGCAGTGTGCTCCGGTTATGATAGGATTTAGGCTGCGTTTTTTCTGCACTCGATGCGGGTGGTTAACAGCAGTCTGGCCGTATATAACTCCAGTATAGGTTTGGTTTCGTAGTTCAGGGTCAGATATCACTCATTGGTAGCACCAGCGCTAAATGAGGAGGATGTATTTTTACATGATCAAGTGGTGTTACGCATTATTTATAATCCGCACAGAGACTGTATTTGCATTCTATCATTCACTCGGTGATATGGAGCCACACTGAGCAACACTTGTACCTATAGAGTTGGATATGCATCCAGTTGACTTCAATTGATTATTGGTTATTCGGCAAGAGACTGCCACCGCGCAGTGGTCGTGTTTCTATGTTCTGCAATCGCCATGAGGATTTGCTAGATGTGTCTTACTGAAACGGAGCATTGTGCCAAACCTTGGCGTAGCTGTGCATCTTACGCCATAGCCGGATGTGCACCTCCCCAAAAAATGTAACTAGGCATCTTGGTGACGCAGATCTGAAGAACTGTGATCAGGCGGCTCGGTAGCATCGCGTTGCTGAGTTCTCCTTCCTTGCCGCCGTCGCACAGACCATCTCCTCCGACGCCTTCTCGTTTCTGCGTCACATTCATTTAATGAAAACAAACTGCTGTTCAAAGCCTATCACCTCCAACTCCATCCATAAGATCCACTTAGTTTTAGCTGCCATTGTTTCAAAGTGCTGAAACAAACTCGTGGAAAATGATGGCAAAGAAACGCAACACAGTGGCATGTAAGCGCCACCGCCATCCGGTGGTTTGGCGGCTTAATTGCAGAGCGACATTAACGCAGAAGTATAAATGCTCGAGTCACTTGTGGTGGCTGCGCCAGAGGTTGGACTCAGAAGCAGAAATTGGCCTTTAGTTTTCACTTTGCTCTTCTGCTGAGTCAGCGTCCACCCTGTGATCAGACCCTGTAATACCAGCCACAGCCTGTCTGGATTCAAAGTGAGGGAACAGACCCGGCAATACAACGTGCTATCGGGGAGAGGCTCGATTGGCAGTCAACTTCAATTGAGAGCAGTTGAATAGATAGCAGTTGCCTCCCTGCAGGTACAGAGAGACTCACAAGTCAAATAGTCCTTCTCTGAAGGAGACTGACACAGGAAGCAGTGCAGGATTTGGGCTTTTGTATTGGGAGATATGGGTAAGTATGTAAAGTCTCCTTGGAGCTCATCAGTACCAGCACAAGACCTGACCTCTGCGATCCCAGTCCTCTTCCTTTCAGCCTGATCCAGACTCAGTCAAGTTGGGATACACAGAACTTGCATGAAAATTTTAAGGACGCAGTCTTTCTTCACAGTACCTAAATTAATCTTTCTTTAACCCGGCTGTTCTTGATGGGTGTTAGCGGAGATAAACTGTACAGAGTGTGGTTCTGTAAAGACAGAGGAAAAAAGAGAATAGAATAAAAGCTGTAGCAGATCTGGGATTTGTAAAACTTGAGATTGTACACACACATTGTTGGTTAAATGGTCCAACAGTGTTCTTTTTGGAAATTCCCCAAGTAGAAAATTTAATTACAGAAGTTATGAATGATTTGCAGTCGGAGGCATTGGCTAACAATAATGAGTTTTATTAATCTTTAGATTTATTTTTACAATTAATCAAACGGTTTTCAAACTGAGAAGAATGTGCCTCACAAAGTCCCTCACTCCAAGCTACTACCCTCACGGTGCTTGCTTCGTCTGAACAACAGCCAAAAAAACCCAAAATGATTTTCAATTTCCGACAGAAGCAGAGGAAAGCATTAAATCCTCACATCTGAGAGGCTGGAGCCAGCTAATGTTTGATAAATGATTTCGGCAATTGGTCATTTATCAGAAACTGTCCATGGGCAAATCGATTAATTGACTAAATTTGGGATAGTGAAACTTTTTTTTTTTTTTTGTTTTTTGTGCTGCCTCGGCACATTGCTTTTGAGATGAAACAATGGCTATGAGTTCAAAGTGCTGATGATCAGCTTTAATTTTAGTGTGTTATCATCAACACTGGGCAGCCAAAAGACCATCCTCCAAAAAAAACCCCAACAAAACCTCCAAAAAGCTGAAAGTCACCATTTTGACCTGCTATTCGATGTTTCATTTCAAATCCAAGGCGCTGCAGTAAAGAGCCAAGGCAATGTCACTGTGGAAATACTTAGAAACAGCCGCCAACAGCAGTGGATTATGTTTTAATATGCTTTTATTTAATGTTCCGATTTAATTTAAGAATGCCTGAATAGAACAGCTTCGTGAAAACAAGTCTGAGGAGCTAAAGGCCAAACTGAAAACAAATGTACTATTTAATATATGACAGTTCGTGGTTTTCCTCATTCAGCTTAGAGCTGGAATTATTAGTTAATTAAAATCAATTAAACATGTCAGTCATTTCTCAAATAACAACTATTCTGTGTTTCCAGGTTCTCAAATGTGAGGGTTTTTTTTTTGTTTCATTTGTTATGTTTCTCTAAGTCACATATGTTGTAAGTCTCAACTGAAAAAGGTCACCTTAGGCTCTGGGAAATTAAGAGGAATTTTATTATTTTCTAGACATTTTCTAAATTGAAAGAAAAAAAAACATCGCAGCAGAATAATCTAAAATGAAAATACATGATATTATGTTGGTGGGGTCCTAATGTGGTTCAGCGTTACAATGGAGGAAAACTCTGCATAATTCCTCTGTTGTTCCGTTGTGCCTGCTACTTTTTGCTGAACCATTAAGAAAATAAATTCAAATAATAACCTCAAGAGAGATAATAGCTCATCTGTTTATAAGCGTTTGATGGTCTCGAATCTTAATCGTAGAGGAACAATAGGATCCAGCCTGACCGGTCAAGACACATCAACCCGAAACCCACACAGCTGCCGCCAGGGAATTAACAATATTCTCTCTGGATATCATCCTAACTAATATACTGTCATCTCTCCTCTGACCTCAGATTGGCTTATCTGCAGTACTTCATTTCTGAATTGGTCCGTTTAATGAAATCCATTTGTGTAAGCAATCGATGCATGCAGTAATGTCAACTATACCGGCTTGCACAGCAGTTTTATTCATCGTATATAACTATTCCAAAACATTAAACACATAATTGGGTTTAATCATCCACTCTGGAGTTCGTAGTAGGTATTTTACTTGTTTTTAAAATAAAAGTAGAAAACACTTTATTACGGTTTTGTATTTCATATTGCAAAATTTGGGTCTATTTTACCCACTCTGGCATTTCTATTATCTGTGTTAATTCTATAAGTAGTTCATAATGAAATAATTATAAAATGTTCAGCCATTGTTATTCACACCGACTATGCAATCATCAGCTGTAAGAGAACAATACAATTTTAGGGCTGAAATTAACTATTATCTTTATTGTTGAATTAAAAACAAAATTAATCAATTGGACCAAGTATCAGAAAAAAGTGAAAAATGCCTGTGAATGTCATTGAAACATATTTCAGTGCTTAATGTGTCATTATGGAATGTCAGGGAAACTGTTAACTAAATTAGGGTGAAGGAAGACCAGGAAAAGCGACGAATCCTCACATTATAGAAGCTACAACCAGCAAAGTTTTTTTTAGCTTCATTTTGTTGCTACTTGTGCATAAATGTGGAACTTAAGGCTTCGGCTGCTTCCAAAGAGACATTGGAATATCAAACATTTATACATTCACCTATGCTGGTTGTGTTCTCTTCTGCAGTTTTCTAATTTGCATTGGAGACCTAACCAAAAGTAAAAAAATAAAAAAAAAATAAAATAGGCCTAAAACTTTTGATGGACAGAAGATCTGCAAAGTGCATCTTATTTCAAAGATGGTTTTTTTTTAATTTTTTATTCTGTGCTCTGGCTTAGAAAACTTCATCATGCATAATAGACTCTCATCTCCAAGGAAAGTCCTTAAGCCACTGAAGATTAGCTTGCTCGAGGCATCCTCGAAGTCATGCGGACTGTTCGGAGTCATTAGGTTAAATTCAGATGTTGGCTATCGGGTTTTATGCCGTAGCAGCCGTTTCAGTAGGTCACATGACATGATTCCAGGGTCCAGTCGTGTTCACGGTCGCGACAGGCAATGGTTAAATTTGACGGGTAAATTAGGAACCTCCCGACCGGTGTGAGCAGTTCACGAAAAAAGTTAAGCTTCCTGCCCTGCAAGGACTCTAAACCTCATTAAGAAGCAAAGCCACAATGTGTCTTCTGTTGCAATTTTGTCCTTTTATAGCCTCCCCTATCCTTTTTTAAACTTGCCACATTTCAAAGCAGATGGGCTACACTCTGTGATTGGCCCACTGCTATTCATTCTCATTCTCTTTTTTAGCACTTCTTTCCACTCTGGTTGTTCCTACATTGGGGTAATTACAATTCAGCACTCTCCTGAAGGCTCTCGCTGTAAAATTCTGCCGGCAACCAAGAAAGATTTAACTCCCAAGCTCCCATATGTTGAAGCAGTAAATCCCTTTCCATTGATTTAGTGGTAACATTCTCCTTCTCTTTTGGCTGTGTTCAAACTGCTCTGGCACTTGCTTTTATATGTGATTCCAAATGATATTGGAAATAGATGGACTTTGTTAGAGGTGGACTACTGAAGTATAACACTCTCTAAACACAGCTTATTGCAGATAGTATTTCAGTTGTTGCCATTTGGCCAAACTGCATTAAAATAGAGATTAAATTGAAATATTTTGATGAAACTTTTATGTTTTGAAGCAATATTGCTACTGTAATTTGCTTTTTAAACTTACCGAAAAACCTCTATATGGTTTGGTTATGTCAAACGGCTGCTAATAGCAGCATAAAGCCAATTTAAAGACCAAAAACAAACAAACAATCAAAAAAAAAAAACAATCAACACAGCACTCCAGACAGACATGAGTCTAAATTCCTACAAAGGCAAATGGCTATTCTGGTGTCTCGGCAGCCCATGTTTTGTTGCATGGATTAAATGCCCAGCACTGCAATTTATTTATAATAATGTCAAATCCCTTTTGACTAATTCTCCCACCTCTCTTTGCCCTGGACACAAAAGGCAATAAAACGTCCACAGAGGATGCTTCACCCTCTAAAAGGTCTTTTATCAATCAGCATTAACTACCTGCCATGAGCTTATTACTCTGGGCCATATGTGATGCAGTAAACCTATTAGAGGTGAATGGTTAGTATGCTGAGAGACCAAATATCATGCAGTGTAAGCCCCTGATTTAGCTCCATACAACTTTCGGCTAGTGTTACAACTGATGGTCTTGAACAATGGAAACTCTCAATTTTTCTTTTCTTCTCTGACCTATTCGCTGTTATCCTCTCCCCTGAATATTTCCAGGGAAGTCTAGGTTATAGATCTATTGGATATGGCATCATCCATGGCATCCTTTAAAAGTTCTTGCAGTTTTGTATTAATACGGATTTTTTGAAAATACTCTTCAAATTAGAGATTATACAGCATGTTTAGGTTTAAAGCTGGGTATTATTTTGGCCAGTTGGTGGGGGCAACCTGGCCATGATGAGCCGATGAAGCCACAGCACAAGTAATAGGAGAGAAAAATTATTATTGATTTTTAGCCATTTTTCTGTCCACCTGTTCAAAGTTAATCCAATGTTCACTCTCCTTTTGGCTCTAGTTTGGTCTCAGCCAGGGCTTGGTTTTCAGCTGCTGGAATTCTGACTTTTTCATCAACTAGCTACTAATTTTGTTTTTCTTCTTTTCCATGAAAAAGCTGACTGCAGCTGAAAGAGAGGTTGATGACTGGGACTGCACTGCACATAAAACCAAAACTATGTGCTAAAAGGCTAAATAAGAGCATCAACCTGCAAATTTAGGTGATCATTCTCTGTGGGGTGCTCATTTCACATTGCATGCAGTCATTTTGATAAATGTTCATTTAGTGGATTACATTAACAATTATTAATTTCTATTTTTGCCCAAAACATAAGAAACATAGGTTGAAAGATTGATATATGTTAATTTTCTGGTCTCTGAATGAATTTTCTGCCCATGATATTATTATCATTGAATTATTTCAACCATAATATTGCCCCCCTTTTTTAATTTTATTTTTTTACGTGTTACAGAGTGTATTTCATATCTTAGACACCACTAATTTGTGAATGTTACTGTATTGTTAGAATCCTCTTTCGTATTTAAATAACCACATGGGATCGTGCGGGCAAAGCTGTATTTCCAAACTGTAATAATGTTAAGCACCGTAATTACTCTCCTGAAAAGCACTGACTTCTGCTTTGAACTGTGTCCCACTCTAACACACACTCACATAACCCAGTTGAGGAATTCAGGTCAGCAGACATTAACGGCTCTATAAAGCACAAACCATAGATTTTAATTGAGTCATTTTTCTTTGTCATAATATGCATACATGGATAAGCTTTCCCAGGGTGCACGGGCGTGACGTCAGCGCAGACATAATCGCTTGAGCAAAAGTTGAGCCAGACGGTGTTTGGATAAAAATGTAGGGCATTTGTTTGGGGGAAGCAGATTAGTGGGTGGATTTGTTTAACCGGAGAATCAACCGGTGTCTTTGCGCAGACGCTCCGGCACTTCAAACAAGTTATTTATTTATTTTTTTATTTTTTTGGGGGGGAGAAGATCATATCCTTTCGTAGACACAAGGAGAAAAAAAAAACAAACAAACAATCATCTCTTCCCTAAAGTTCTCCCGCTCCATCCCTCCAACCCCCCACATCCTTACTCCCTTACTTTAAAGATGCCTTGGAAAGAATGTCAGATGATGTAAGTGAAGACCAAGGCAATGAAATTATACATTTCTCATTCCGGCAGCATCCAAAAACTCTGGGAACAGCTCATGACGACACTTTGATCTTTAATTAGCAGATCTGATCTGGACAGCGCCATGAATCTTAATTCACGGTATCTAGGTACTCGCTCTCTCCCTCGCCCCTACACTGACACATAAAAACTCATGTCATTCAATTCTGTCTCCTCTGCGTATTTCAGCCTATTCAAAGAGGAATTGGTCGCAGTCCCCTCCAGTTCAGAATGTTTTACCGCAATAATAAATTTCAGTTGCGGCTTCACAGCCACGCGAGACACGTGTCAGAAATAATAAAACAACAAGATTGTGTGAATAAAACAATAATATTTACTATTCACTGAGAACATCTACTGGCACACACCGAGCAGCGTTCTGCCTCCCCCGACTGCTTTTAATGAAGAGAACTCCCAGAAGTCATCTGTAGTTAGGAGGTAAAATACGTACATCACCTCTGCTAATAGCTGTCAAAATATGGGTCCTCATGCATAAAATCTGTGCCTAGAGTGACTGCGTGCTGGAGACAGTGACAGTATTCATTAAGATACAGATTTTATAGCAATTGCTTTTCCCTTTTGACAGGTAGACATATGAGTAAAAGGTTTAAATGCAGCAGCTTATTATGGATGATGATAATCAATTACTTACTCCCAGCTTTGAATTATTGAGTGACGACTTTTCTTTTTTTTCCCCAATCTATATCTTTACATTCTTATATCCCGCAACTCCGTATTTTTTATTTTTTTTAGTTTGCTTGGAAAATGCAAGTAAAGTTGAGTGTGGAGGCTTTTCCCAGCTAAACTTTAATCAATTATTAAAAGGGTAACAAGTTTGAGGAAAAGAAAAAAAACAATCATTACAGTGTAACTGCAAGAACTGATAAGGGTCGTTGATCAATACCCGTGACTCCAGAGTCGATTTGCCAGTCGCTGACATTTCTGGCTTTTCAAACCTCGTCCTCTGACCCATTTAGATACTTATTCCACTTGCCAGACTTTCACAGTGCCGCTCAAGGCAGAGCTGCAAGTACACAAATGCATTAAAACATTCATGCTCTTAATAGAACATTAACTATTTATCCTAACGCTCTCTAACTCCTGCGAGACAGAGGGTCGGGGTTCAGAGGCTACTGTATCGGCTCAAATATAAGAAGCCCATCGCCTCTGTTACAACACTCGTTTTTGGGAAAAAGACATTTTTAAAAGATGTCCAACTGGGACAGTTTCTCTGAGATACTCTTTTTCCCTGGAGAAGGTGGGTCCTCATCCTTTTGAGCCTTTTCTCTCCTAAAAGTGACGCGTGCCTCTGCTAAAGGATTATATTTGCACATTTAAGCATCAGTTCTGCAGCCTCTCTCATCTCGTCAGTGTCCTTCAACAGCGCTATTTCTGCGCAATTATAAAAGGAATTAGTCATGAAACTAGAGACTAAATTCTTACCGAGCAGTGAGCTTTCTATTTTTTTATTCGTTTCCTTCTAATATTTAGCACTGGAGGCAGCGATAGTCTGAAAGTTTCTCGCTCCCCCACCCCCTGAAACGGTTCGTGGGTACCACAGGTCTTTGAGAGCGATGCATTGCTTTAAAAAGGTCTGATCTGAAAATGGAAGAAGCTCCGATAAAACGCCGCTTGCTATTCGTTGCCGAGATTGAGGACGGGTCCGTGTCTGCTCCTCAGTTTGACTTTCTGTTACCCGCAACACCCTCCTCTGCGTGGGTGGGGAAAGATTGTTTCCATGTATCCCCAGAGAAGGATAATTCCAGTTTTAAGCCGCAATAAACCCATAATGCAACACTCTCTGTAGGGGCCTGACTCAAAACCGGTGCTCCTCTCAAACAGAACATCTGATGCTGTGAATACGCAACTGTCGAGTCCTTGAATATCATGCAACCCTGAGCTTCTCCAGTGCATTTTTCCAAATCAAAGAACGTCCCACATAAAAATACAATTATTTTATATACATAAATAATCGAGGCTAATAACAGTTCGCATTATAATTCTTGTCAGCCAGGGCTCTTGTGATGAGGTTTGACACTGTGTGTGTGGCAAGTTAAGAGTAATTACACTGCATTATCTGTTTCACATCTTAATCTGTTATGGTGCATTATAGAAATCTGTGTCGCCTTTCACATTCATAATTGATCTATCAAGGGCCTCTGTGAGAGCTGAAAACAACACAAGCTGTAAACAAGCATCCAGCCTCCATAGCTCTGGAGCTGTACATTTCATAGCAAGAAAATTTTCAATTTTAGCTCCATATCTTCAGTAAACTTAATGACATCTTCAACTTTTTCATCTCCAACTGCTGTGTGTTACAATGAATGCACTCGTTAAAGCAGGAGGGATTTCAACATCTGGTGAACACTGAGTGCAAAATGTGCGAATATTAAGTGATCTGCTTTTAAAGATCCACATCCCATAGGATGGAAAACGTTCTGAGAAAGTTTCCCATTGTGATAGTCACACATGCGCACGTGCACAGCATACGTATGAAAACTGCATCTTTCCCTGCTAGAAAAAAAAAAAAAATCACAGCTGTAATAAACAGCAATAACCCACAATGATATCACTTATACTTGGAGTGTTGCAAAATGCCATTAGCAGCTCATACAGTCCTATCATATTGCACACACAGCGTGGTTTTTAGATTCAAGCTGATAGCTGCATAATTCCCCTCTCCCCAGATCCAAATTAGCCAACGTCGGCTGAAGACCTCGTAAAAAATCTGGAAGAAGCAGTGCCAGGAATATTAGTCCCCTGCTAGCCACAACAGGGCACAAATGGTCTTCAACTAAAAAGCTCAGTGCGGCCAAGTCTCCCTCAGAGGTGAAGATTTTCCCTGGGTAAACTCGACACTCGGCGTGAGCTGTTAATGATCTCCCGTTCCGACCTTATTGGGCTTGTTAGATTTATGTCTCACTCGAGGAGGCGAGTGAAGCCTTCTGTCTGTTGTGGGAAGTCAACAAATAAACTGTAACGCTGTCCTCTCCACAAGGCCAACGCTGTTTATTGACAACCCCCCCCCCCACACACACACCACCACCACCACCACCACCACCTCCTCCACCGCCACCCATTTATAAAAAAGAAAAAGTGGCATTCAACCAGGATTGTCTCCAAGAGGAAATACATTTATGGAGCAACAGCACCGAATAAGCTTGGGAGAATAAGAATATTTATTAGCCTTTCCCATGTTTGAATATTACAGTGAGAATGCAAATCCTGAACACTGCGCCTAAGGTTATAAGATAGGATTCTTTAGTCTGGGAACATTTTATGTATAAAGTTAATGGAGCATGGGGGGGGGGGTTGCTTTTTTTTTTAATGGCTAAAAGAAAACTTATGCCCTCGACTTTTTCAATTGAATGTTGAGCTTAAATAAAGTCGAAGCCAGGGGCAGCAGACTTCACCTCCGCCAGTGGTCCCAGAGCGGCTGTGCAAAGAGAGAGGAGCTGTGTAAAAGGTGAGATGGAGGCTTTTTTTTTTTTTTAACAGTCACAGAGGACAACTTCAGTAACCAACTTCACATGAAAGGTAGTGGAAGGTGACACAGGTGTAACTCTCACATCTCATGTTCGGACTGGTCGGCAGATCGACCTGCTACCTCGGCTGGTTTTCAGTCGCAGTATGGCGGCAACGCTGAATCAAAAACAGTCAGTAAACTGTTAGGGATCACGTTACCGATTACAGAGGGCATTTACGGACTGATGACTAAGTCAGACGACGCTGTGTGTGACAACAGACGCCTCCTCTTCATGTAAACCGCTGCCTCTATTCACCAAAAACGGGTCCGAACGAATTCCCATTTGTTCAACAGGCAATTAAGTTTTTAAACAAGTAACTAACATAATAATCAAGCATGATGTCCAACTGGTCCTGCCAGCATTCTCTGGTGTAAGGTGCAGTACCCCGGAATGGGACTGGGTGTGGGTGTGGGTTTGTGGGTGGGGGTGTGTGAGTGTGTGTGGGTGTGGGTATGCCCATTGGTATGTCTACTGCCGACTCTCTAAGGGTACGTCTGCGCATATGAGGATTTATGAGTGTGCCACCGGTGACTACGTGATGGTGCCTCTGTGATGTTGTGATGAAAAAGCTTGTGATTACGCTGCGACAAGTAAACAGATAAAGTATCCATCTATATCGCGGTAAGACAAGAAAACTGCAGGGCAGCCAAAGGTGCGTTTGAAGTGTTTTATTTAAAGGCGATGCCATTTTACGCGGATTGTCCCCCAAAGGGCACAGACAAGTTTATTTTTAAACTGCAAAATGTCCCCAGTCAGTAAAAAATAACCTGGATACAGTTCTTTTAATAGAAAACTCAAATGATCTTCATCAAAAATACCTGTTAATGGTTGGTTTTATGGAAATGAAAATAACAATTTAGATCAATAGGTCATTAGATTTCTTAAGCTCTCAAATATCACTATTGGCATTGGACTTAAGTACGGTCAGACTATAATGTCAATAATATTGTTCCTTATATTTATGTTGACTGTGGAAAATAAGCAGCAAATTACAGGAGATGCGGCTTCAGCAGATGTGAATGAATGAAAGCAATGATGGAAACTTACTTCTGATTGGAAAAAAAAACAGACCTTGATAATGGGAATGACATGGCTGTGTAAAACACCACACTGTGAAGTTACGTGGGTCTTCTGTTTATAATGGGTTTTTCCCCATTGTGTTTCCCATTCATTTTTTTTGATTCTGTGCATTTATAATTCAAAGATCGGAAGGGAAATGTAACCGAACTTGTCGGATAAACGGACAAACAACTTGAATGCGGTGCCAACAAGGCCGTCCTCCCTCAGAACACTGACAGCGTTCCTGTGAAGTAGTGAGGTGTTGCTATAGAGACCTAAAGTTTGCCTGGGAAGGACGTCGGGGTGAAACGAATGAGCCTACAAAGCTTGGGCACTTGGGACTTAGTATAAAGGACTCTGAACCTTACAGATATTCAAAACCAGTCCTCAAACTCTCCCAAAGATCAAGGATCTTTTGAATATGTGAATATGTGTCCTGAAGTTTTTTTTTTTCGCCTGAAGTAACCAAGTCTCAGTTACGTCAGAAAATGGTCGTGAATATTTTGTTTCTTCGTAGCCGATTTCGAAGGCTTTGATGAACATTGTTGTCCATTTGTCGGGAGCTGGGCGTATTCGCGCGGTCCTCCACCGCTTTGTTTGCGCTGCCATCAAAAAACATCCAATGCCAAATGAAAACCAAATTACATATAAGATGATCTAAATTAACTGTGCCGCACTGTAATGCATCACATCAGAAACTTCGAGGGTGCAGAACAAAATCATTAACTACTAATTTTGTGTTGGAGCTGCAAAATTATAACTATTGCATTAGATGGAATCACATCATAGTGATATGATTCCATCTAATGCAATAGCTAATAATACTGAAGTAAGGAATATGAGCCAGACAGAAGTCAAACATGGTCATTTGGAAACACAAAACACAGAGGCAAGACCCATTCCTGCCACGCAAGCGGCCATCTTCCTCTCTGTTGTTTTATTTTCTGTTTTGGGAAGCTGTAAAAAAAAAAAAACAAGATGGGGGAAAGCAGCTCATGCAAATCTAATGTTTTCTCCATGCAGTCAGCACCTTGTCATAATGATCAAGTTATGCCTACAGACCCCTGGTTTCACCCTATACCGCAGCCATCTATAACTGTAAGCTATTGTAATCTTCCTGCTATTCATTAAAATATGAGGGCAGGAAACCGTGCACGGAAATGGGCATTTGACAGATTTAATGAGACTGGCTGCGAACAATGAGCCGTTGGGGTCTATGGCGGGGCGACTTACACTTATTCAATTTAATGGGGAATTAAATTCAACTGACAGACAAAGGTATTAGTGAGAGTTTGTCACTCCCACCTCCCTTCACACGTCGATAAAATTCTGTAGATTAAGTTAGCAGGGATTTCAAAATTGAACAAAGGAAAACCTCCCTTATAAAGTTGTGCGGATTTTTTTTTTCAACTTGTAGAACGACAAACGCTATTATAGTGTTGTAATTATGATACAGTCATAAGGTACAGTTGAATTTTTTTGTGGCGGAGGAGGAGCAGGAGACGGGGCTGCCGTAATTGCATTTCATAATAAAGAAAGGCTTCGCAGATTATCCTTTTCATTAAATGTTAATTAGTTGTCACACATTTGTTCTAGCTAATCATTAAAAGAAAAAAAAATTTAATTTAACAAAAACTGATTGATTGAAAATGGAGCCATGTATTAGATGAACTTAATTTCCTCAGCTGATCTTCAGTTCTTGAGTATTTCTTGATAACAGAGCAAAATTAGGCTTTCATTAAAATGTCAGCCTGACAGTCAGGTCCAGCAGTTTTTCTCCCTCTAGTCGCCATGTGTTTGGACGGTGCATGTTGACCCACGGACCTTATTACAGACCAGATACATTACTATGTGTATATTTAATGCACCCTGGCGACTTCTTTTGAATTCTACTAACATTGGTGTCATCTGGAGCAAAACAAGGCTGAGTTTGTTATGTTTTTGTTCAGGGCAGAACAGGCTATGAGAACAACACGGCCCTATCGCCTCAATATAGTTCCTTATTTACGCATCAGGCACTTTTGGAGCAACATTGGCATTAATTTGGAGTCACATGTCTGTTCGCCTGATTAATCAAAGCCAGCTCACTCTCTTTTAGCTCTGTTTTGCTCTCCACCATCTCGTGAGGCCATGAGCTCCACTGTGACCCGTCACCGCTGTGTCTGCCGTTCAGTCCGAGGTGGGCACAGTGGGTTTTTATCAGGACCTTTTCACTCGTTGAGAGAGGCAGTGAGACTGAACGGGAAGGCTGCTGCTCAGCGGAACCGAAGAATCGGGTCTGAGGGTTTGTCGCCATTAACGACCCCTTTCCCTATTTCACGTTGTCGTTTGATACATCCTTAAATATAAAATTATTGATAATTGCAGTTTTAAGTGACAAGCATCCGCATCTCGCACTTCTTAATGTTACGTCAGCATTTGCAAGTTATTTTTCCGCGCAGCCAAATGTCTGACAGATGCATCAGAGGACAGAGCAGTTCATGAAAGATTGTCAGTTTATTTCACATTTACCATGAAATATACCAGCATGAAATATACCAGCAGTAAACAAGAAAGGGTGCGGGAGTTTTTCATGAATATTTCATGAGAGTGTACTGTACGGTGCCAGTTTAACAAGCTAAACTGATTTACACACAAAAATAATCAGATACACAACTGGGTGCATTATCGGCTCTAGTCAAACATAACAAAGGGAACAACACTTTGGGTTTTCCAAGGTCCCGACATGGCTCACTGTAAAAAGAAAAAAAAAAAACAAAACCCACAAAACGGTTGTTCAAAGATCTTTAAAAGCTTAGGAAAAACCCCCAAAAACCAACGTTTTCACCAGCTGAGGTTGTGCTACATGATTTGGAAACGCTTTAGCGCCGCAGACAGCTTAATCTACAGCACTTACTCCCAACAGTCAAGGACAGGACTTCAGCTGACAAACACAGAGAGTCCATACAGGTGGCAGGTTTGTGGGGAGGGTTGAGGGGGTAGAGATGGATTTCAGAGGTAATTAGAGATGACATTCTCCAGAGACTGCAGTCAGCATCAAAGAGCTCTTCTCCCTGTAAAGGAGCTGCTAGTTTCCTGAGAAAAGGTTAGGGAGGACCCACGGAGCACCAGCTCGCTTTTCCCTTCTTCCGTGGCGAAGCAGACGGCTGACAACACGCAAGCCGCCGCACGTTATCGCCCTGTAACAGTCATCGAGGGGAACTCGAACGTGACTGGCGGAGGTGTTGGAGGTGAGAAACAGGTGGATGGAGGAGCGAGGGGTGAGGGGAAAAAAAACAAAAACCGTAAGAGTTGACGCCCTGCTCCAGCTCGCATCTCTGCCCTGTTGTGGAAATGAGGAGGCATTGGCTGCTCACAGAAGATTTGAAACCCTCAACAAAAATTTGAATATTTGTTATTTGAATATTTTTTTGCTAAATACCATACCTGCCACACATGACAATAAATATTAGTAATCAAATCATGAAGTTATTTACAACAGAGAGAAGTAAGCTGGCTAATTTTAGCAGAGATCCGCCAGAAATATTTAATGAAAAGGTGGTGGTGAAGGTTTTTTTTTTTTTTTTGTTATGAGGGAGCAGAATGGGACATGAGTAATAGATCCAGAGATCTCCCGAAAAAGTAATTTCCTTTTCAATTTTAAGTATCCTTACCTCCATTCAGCCATGTCTTTTGCGGCTGTAGCTTGCCCTGTGCACACTTACACAAACGTGCGCACACACATGCACATACACACACACACACACACACTCACATGCACACACATGCACTGGCAATATCAGGATAGAAAGTCAGGAAAGTCACTTAGTAAGCTTTAGTAAGGTGTCGCCAATTATCTTTTTCCTTTCCAAAGAGCCATATCAAAGGTTTGTGCTCACTGAGGAGAAAAGGCAAGAAAATGTGTTTGAATGTCGCGTCCATATTAATAACAGATAAGACACGGCTGTGGAAGGATCATGCCCAGAAGGATGTACCGTGAAAGAGAGAGCACGTCTAATAGTCAGAGGACAGTGCTTTGTTGCTGTGCCAAGATTGCGGTGAACATTGCATCCGTGGGCCATGTTAAGTGTTAACCTAACTTTAAAGATGGAGAGAAATTTTGGAACAGATAAAAATGCCAGATTCTGTGTAAAGTTACCTTTCCCCTGCTATCATGCAATCAATATTTCGCTCTCTAAAATGTTGCAAAATATGGAACATGCCATTGACAATATCCTAAAGCCTAAAAGTAATGAAATCCCATTGTTGGTATTGTCCAATAAAAAGGTTAAATAACTTTCCTAAAACAGTTGGGCAATGTAGCTTTTAGCAAACATGACTCGAACAGGAGGAAACGGTGGGTAGCACTTTATTTTACAAGTCTGCTATTTCCTAATAATTCACCTTGAAAGAAAACATGTACTTTGGTAATAATACCAGAGAAAATAGGTACAAAGTTAGGTGGTTGTTCTGTTTTTGTTCAATAACTTGTGTTGAATTTATTATTGACTTCAGTCAGTGGGTCCACCGCTTTGATTCAGACTGAAATATTTCAACTATTGAAAGGATTTCCAATAAATTTTGGAGAGACACTCATGGTCAGATGAGGATGAAGACTACTGACTTTGGTAGCTCGTTCTTTTCTTCTACATCCGCCAGCAGGTTGAAGTTTATTAATTTTTAGCAAAATATCTTCAAAAGTATTGGATGGATTGCTGTGAAATGTTGTACAGACTTTTGTCTGTACAAAAACCCCCTGGTTTCAGGCTGATCTCTACAAGTGGTCTATAGGTGCTTTGAATTTAATAAGTTACAGATTTTTGATAAGAGTTTGGATATTTGCTCTGGAGGGTGCTCTTTTTGGTATTTACAATACTAATGAGCTGCCTCTGGCAACTTACTGAAATTTCTCAAACATGTCAGCCAATAAGCTTGATGTGTGTGTGCGTGCATGTGTGTGCGTGCTTGAGTTTTAAACCATAAGTAGTGAGGACATTTTGGGAAAGTGAGGACATTTTTGTCCGTCCTCACTTTCTGACACACCTTCAAAGGGCACTGATTGAGAATCAGGGTTGGGTTGGGGGGGTAGGGTATGCATCAGGTTTGGGGGGGGTAGGGTATGCATCAGGTTTGGGTTGGGGGGGGGGTAGTTTATGCATTGTGTCTGTTAGCACAAACCTGTGTGATGCCATTTTGCAGAGACAAGCGTGAGCGCACTCATTATCAAATCTTCCATTTCGGTGACTGCAGGGATTTGCATCATCTTTCCCATCAGATTATTTTTGTTTTTCAGTTTTAACTCTGGTGAGTGATCAAACTGCTCATCTCCCTCTTTCATCTTAAAAAAAACAAAAAACAAAAAACAAACAAAAAAAAAAGCCAGTCAACAGAACGAGATTTTCTTTTAACCAAACTTGTTTCAGGCAGTATAAATGACTCCGAAAAGTAAAGTGTATCACCCTCCAATTTTTGGGGAACATACATGATTAAAATGGTTAGTTTAGAAGAATATACAAGCATTCGTAACACTTGTGTCGCACCAACACTTGGTTGCCTCCCTAATCTCATTTTAACGATATTTTCAATGCAAATCATTAAATAATGAAATTAGCGTATTACATGCCAGTAAATGATTAATGTCTTATCTCTGAACGATGCACATCTTGGAACAACTGCTTTAGAATTACATGCTCCATTAAAACACCACTAACGCTACCCTGTGCATCGGCGTATTCCCAGTGCAGCTTGGCAAATATCCGCCCTGGCACTGAGCTGCCTGGAAAAACGGCGATTCGATTGCATTAGGAGACTCCTGCGTCCCCCCAGTTAAATGATACAAAAGCGATAAATACAATTTATTTTCCGAGTCCTATTCTATCAATTCTCTGAAATCATTTGATTATTCGTCTTTGCTTTCCAAAGGGGATACAATCCTTGATACAGGAGTGATTTTGTTTCCTATTTCCAGTGAATATATTGACTCATCAATACATGTCTTCGCTTCTTAGGAGCTGCAGCAGAAAACAACACAAAGCTGAACAATCTCCGTGGCTCCAGCCCACTTACTCACTTTGTGACACAGCGAACAACCTGGGTATAAATTGTGTTTCAGTGTATTCCCTCTTATTTTTTTTGATGGGTTTTTCTTGGCCTGCTTGATGCTCATATTGAAGTTGCTCTCTTGGCCACACGCTCCTCTTTCTCCATATAACGCGCCCTTTGAAGCTCAGCTCCAAACACCTCTCTGCCAGTCAGGGCCTTCAGAAGGTACCGGTGGACTGGAGGGGGTTTCGTTTGCAGACGTTCCGGTCCTCTATATTCACTTTCGATGCTGGCATTTCACATTTTCTTGTATGCTCCCTAAGAGCTTTGTGGTCCGCCGCTCGGCTCCGTCTCTGTACTGCGTTTGAATTAAGTAGGGACTCTGACTGAGCCGTGGAGTTTGGAGTGGATCAGAGGCTTTTTTTTTAAAAATGACTGCTTATAAAGGGATTTTTTTTTTTTTTGTGGGGCCACACACTGCAGTAATATGTGGGCAATTAGGCTGGGCACCAAGGATGAAATCCATATCTTTAAATTTGTAACCGTAATTTCCTGATATTAAGACAGTAATCAAATGGAATCATTCCGCTTGCAATTAAAAAAACCAATCACCAGAGTTGGTTTTTGATACAAAATCATAAAGAACCGAACATTATTGGACGTCTGGATGATAAAGACACAATATATATGGGCTGTCACTGGTATTGTCTGTCAAGTGTGACCTCTTTTTAGTGGGTATATTTATTTTGTGCCGACTCTGCCGGTGAATGAATGAATCATTGAATCAATTGCTTAGTAGTACTCTAAGTGTGTGTGTGTGTGTGTGTGTGTGTGTGTGTGTGCATGCATGCACATGAAATTTGCAATTTGTATCACATAAGCTGTATCACGATGCTTTAAAATGACTCTTGTTCACTTTCTCTTTTTATTCGGACTAGGAGTGTTTTTCTATGGTAGATGAGATTTGTATGACTCCAAATAGGAGGTTGTTTTTTTTTTTTTGTTTCAAGTTTAGCCATCATCCACTGTTACCTGGCAGCATCACAGTGATGCTGAGCTGCCATGATGCTGCCAGATAACTGACAAGTGGGTTGATGGAAGTTCAGAGTAAAAAAAAAACAACAAAACCCCCCAAAAAAGCACAGAGTCAGAATTGCTGAACTGAAACCCTTCATACATTTGCGTCCATGAAATTCAGAGTCAAGTTCAGTACATCCCCTGGCGCACAGTGTTTTCTGCAAATAATTATATTACTATGCAGGTAATTTGCAGGTATAGTACTTTCTGGAGAGAGGGTAATGTACCGATTTGTTTTTTTTTTTTTTTTTTTTATCAGGACATCAGACAAAAAGTCAAGCTGACTGTCAAATCGCTAGGGTAATTTTTTCATTTATTATTGAGTTTTGTTTTTTTTCCCTTATTATTCATGTTTGTCCTTGTGACAATAACAGCAAGATGGAGGTTTAGTTTTTATTTTCTGAACTAGAGCCAGGAACAGGAGGTGAGGGAAAGGTTGTGGTCAAAATAAAAAATTAAGAATATCAACATTGATTTCCAGTACTTGATGGGATGTTCACCTTGACCACTGATGTCACTTTGAACATCTTTTAGCAGCACTATCACTTTTTCCATTAATGCAACATTTTGTGCATTTTGTGTATAAAATTGTGTTGCGAACACAAGTACATCAGTCTACCGGGCACATCATTGGGAACACCATACTAAAAACGGGTAGAACTTCCTTTTTCCCTCAAATCGGCCTCAGTTCTTTGTGGCCTGGATTCCACAAGACGATGGGAACTTTCCTTTGAGATTCTGGTTCATGTTGATGTGATTTCATCACATCTTTTCTGCAGATCTGTCAGCTGAACAATCTCCTGTTCTACCACATCTCAAGGGTGTTCTACCGCACTCAGAACCGGTGACTTCTGCTTTGTGATGTTTTGCATTATCATGCCTGGAGTAGCCATTAGAAGATGGAACATAGTGGCTCAATAGGAAAGCACATGGACGCTGTGGCATTCAAATAACTATTGACTGATATAACAGGCCCGGAAGCAGCCTGGACTGTTGACCCAAGGGAGGTTGACCAGACTATGATTTTTCCAGTCTTCAGCTGTCCGAATTTATTGAGCCTGTGCTAACTGCTGCCTCAGAGTCTTGTTTTTTGGCTGACAGTGGTGGAACCAGACAGGGTCTTCTGCTGTTGTAGCCCATCTGCCCCAAGTTTCATCTGCTGTGCATTCTGAGACGCTTTTTTCTTTTCACCACAGTGGTAAAGGGTGGTTATCTGAGTTATGGTTGCCTTTCTGTCAGCTCCAACCAGTCTGGCTGTTCTCCTCTGACCTCGCTCTGCAACAAGGCGTTTCTGTCAACAGAGCTGCTGCTCACTGGATTTTTTTGTTTTCAGCATAAGGCACCAAGAATTCTTAGGCTGAAAAGATTTATTGAAGCGTCACCGAGAGAATGGAGAAATTGTCAATACTTGTTGATGTGCACGATGCTGCCAGCACCCTGAAGTTCAGTCCCTGCTGGTAAATTTCTTTAACCCCCCACAGTATGTGGAGTTAAGACTATTGGTGGCCTTCAGTATAACGTCAGTGCACTCTGACCTGGATTCACTGTTATCTGGCTATGTCTATGAATTCTCAGCCCTCCCCAAACAATCTGAGACAGCTGCCCAGTGTCTCAAGGAGAGGAGAGAGCGTGCCTTTCAGAAGAATATGCTGTTATTTCATCTGAGGCCTTTAAGGCCTATGGTTGACCTGTGTAACCAAACAGAAAACTCCCTAA
This sequence comes from Istiophorus platypterus, assembly GCA_016859345.1. Taxonomy (NCBI): domain Eukaryota; kingdom Metazoa; phylum Chordata; class Actinopteri; order Istiophoriformes; family Istiophoridae; genus Istiophorus; species Istiophorus platypterus. The sequence goes on along the minus strand of CM029134.1, from coordinate 5,971,689 downwards.
CAGGTACCATTCTGCCAAACTCTTGAGACAGTGAATGTGAAAATCACAGAAAATCAGCAGTTGAGGAAATACTCATGTATGGTCAGAGTCACTGAGATCAATTTTTGTTCCCAGTTCCCTGTGAAAGTAAACTTGTATTTTCATGATTTTAGGCATTGAACTGCTGCCGCATGATTGATCGTTTGGGGAATTGCTCGAACAAACTGGTGTTCCTTATAAAGTGCTCAGTGAGAGTATAGAAATTTACCCTGCAATGAAGGTTGCAGATGTTTTAACATTTTTATTAGCGACTTTCTGATCCCTTCACGCACAGTTTTAGCACATTTGCAATCCCGTGCAAATCGTATGTTTCTAGTATTATAATGTGACACTTGACTGGCAGAGGGAGCTTGAAACACCATGAGCAAATGTAAATAAAACATGAAAAGAGCTGTCAAAAACAGAACGCAAGCATCACAGCAAGCACTGTGGTGTAGCGGTTTGTCCAGTGATCCATCATTCTTTCAAGTCAATGCACCCTCTTGCACTCTAACATTAATGCTGATCATGCAGTTGTCAATAATTAAAGTCGGTGAAGGTCGTGGACATTAAGCCTTTGCCCCCGACTGCCTCCTTCTATTCAACTTAGACTGTGATTTGCAGAATCCCACACCTGGCAGGGAGTGCGGAGGCACATGCCAGATGTGTTGCAGCGAGCATACAGATGTGCTGACAACACCGTGCTCAACAGAGGTTTGACAGCGGTTTGATTTCACGCAGGTTCAAGCCCATTTCTGGTACATTGTGTTGTCTGTCTTATCTCGTCTGTCTCCCTGTCTTTCCCCTTTTGGAATTTTTCTCATCTCCTAATCCGTCTCACTCTGCTCAAGTGGTGCAAAATGTAATCAGAGAGGCACAGTTATCAATGAATATGAAATTTCTTTGTGGGAAATCCAATTCAGTCATGTTAAACCAGTGGTAATACCTCTAATCCATGAATTAGATACTTACGCTCGTTAGATTTGGAGACTTGAAATGTGACTGATTTACATTTACAAATTTTTTTTCCCACCATCTTCATGTTTAACTGATAATAAGAAACCACTATTCTGGGGTCCACTCTGTAAAACATCATAAAGGAATTTAATGGTATCAATTTATCATTTATCAATAACTTGATGTAGAAATACAAGATTAATTCATCTTGTTAATTCACGCCCCCAAAAAAATCTTAAAGTAGAATTTACAAACTTGATTTGAGGTCTTTTGACCAGTCAAATGAAAGTACTGCTGAGAGTTCACTGAACTCATTAAATTAAAGATTAATGATCAGCATAGTAGATTTCCCAGCATGCACTGCATGATGGTTACAACTCTCCAGAGAAACCTCTGTTTTTGTTTTGCTGTTTAAAGAAAAGTTACAGTTTGCGATTGAAACTGGCTGTTTGTCTTTAAAACATATTAGGACAAGTCATGGTTGTTTCAAAATGTAATAACATAAACAATGCTAATCATGAGGAAAGTTACTTGAATTCAGTCCTTGTATATCTAAAATGTAACTAATGTACTGGGATAGCTTTACATGATTGAATTTGTACTAACTCTGGTACAAATTAGCTCAAACGGCAGTCGCGGCAGCCGTAAGGCCTTTTATTAAATTAAGAACTTGTTCTTCAAACTGAGAAAATTAAAACGGAAAAGAAATCTAACTTGAATATTTGACTAAACCGTTGTAATTAAACCGCCAATCACCACAGTGAATTGCAGTCTGCACAGATGCATTTTATTAGAAACAGAGGAAAAAGACAAAAAAACAAACCTCTTAATAGACACTTTCCATTGAGTAGCATGTTATTTTTTCAGCAGAAGCCTGTGGGCAGCTAATGCAGCTTGTGAAGACCCACAACTCCTCTGCATTTTCAGGTTAAAAAGAAAAAAGCATTTAGCTGTTTGATTTTGCTGATGATTCAACTAAAAAAGATTGTAGCACTGAACATCAATCAAAGACAAATAATCATTGATATTCAGTATTGACATGAGAAGTGGTAATTTTTTGTAAAGTATTTTATGTAATGTAATATTTATCAGGTCTCTATCAAGGGAAATTATCAATAAACAATTTTACCATAATTTATTTCTTGTATATATTTTGGCATTGAGCTCGCTGACCTGAACCTGGCTGATTTCTGCTATCAGGATTTAAAAAATCAGAAAATAGTTGTAATACATTTTTTAACATATTTTACAGTGGCTGTCTTCAAAAATTGAAAACCCCTGTGTTCTTCATTATGTTTGATTTTTTTCTGCCTCTACCACTTCTCCTCTGCTTTCGAGTCAGATTCCATGGCAGTGATTGGCAGCACGGACAGAAACACACAAAGTACGGAAGAGACCGGTTTTTGTCCTTACAACACGCAACCAAATCCCCAAACACTTAATCAAACACGTCTCACTGTAAAGTGCTCCCAGTGCAGCTCAAATGATGAGAGGCAACACATATAACCTTAACATAATATTTACTGTTCAAGGTACAAATTTGTGATTCGTATGTTCGTTGTCTAAATTTAAAAAAATCCGCGTCTTGAGTCCTCAAAGAAAAAAGAAAAAGCTCCTGATGGGAACATAGATTCTGTGTGCATCTGTTGAACCATGAAAATCTACCGGATTACAACAAAAACACATAATTTTGAACTAACAACACACTACAAAAACACCCATTATGTCTCACGATGATATAATAACTTGGCAAATAGGAAACTTATTGCTGTGGTGGTTTCTATGTGTTTTGTGCTTGTTTTGAGACTTTTTACACAATGAAGCTAAATTTAAAGAAATAACATAAGGAAGCAATTTACTTGAAATGACTACAAATGAAAACTTTCAAATTAAGTTCATAGCTGGGGGGAAAAAAAAGTTGATTTAAAATAAAAAAAAAAAAAAAAATTGGAGTAATGCAAGTGAAAAATGAAGAACACAATCAAGCAGGAATTTGTAGAAAATTGAGTTTATCATAGCAACACAGTGTGTGAGACCATGCAAGACATCTTCCATTTTAATCAGCATGTTGACCAGGATGCCCGAGTAAGTAAAATTGAACTTAACTTTATTGTCTGGAGCTTTATTTAATCCTTCCAGTGCTTCGTCCATCTGTTTGGCTGTCTGGTGAAACATGCTGTGCGACGTACACAGGAGACTCGGTGATCGCCTTTGAATGCCATTTCCCTGGATCACATGCCAGTAGAGGAAGAGTCATTATAATTTCCCCGCCTGCGTCCGCCTCAGAAGAACTGCGTACTTTTGATTGTGGCAATTACAAAGTAATATTGCCTGAGACAACAGATGGCTTTGAACTGCGGTTTGTAAAACAGGGACTGTGATCAAATTTATGAAGCTGAGAGATAACGGCGCTTAAAAAAAATAAAAAAAAGAAATAAAAGAAATCGCCGCACTGGATAAGGTCACATTTTGTTTACATGAAGCTAAGTCTCTGTTTTTATAATAAGAACGCTGAGTGAGATTGATGTTTACCGCGCACCCAAGGGTTACAAACCAATCATTCCGCTCTTCCTGTCGCAGTTATGGAGAAAAATGGCCATGGTTTGATAACCATGACACCAATTCCTATATAGAATACAAACGATGAGGAGTGTCAGAAGGTTCCCTCCATATGTTTATTTCTTCACTGGCTTTTTTCATCAAAACAATGGTGACATTTATCATCAGGAAAAACAAAAACAAAAAAAAAATAAAAATTTTTTTTTCCTTTTTTGAGTAGAAGGAACCTTTTGAGGATCCAAGATAATTTTTTTTCTTCAGAGTTTTATCAACCTTATTGACATCATAAAGCATTATTTGAAAAGTCACCATGATTCTTCCGACGACAGGGACAAGGAAATTGTTTTTTCTCTACCGGCCATTGACCATTGACACTTAAGCTCCAATTCGGAGTTTGTGGATTTGTGTCAATAAACAGGAAAGTGTTTCAATGCCAGTCTCTCCACTGACAACTGTACTGAACCTAAAACCAGCAAATGAAACTTCGAGACTCGAAACTCGAATCTCGCGATGGGAGTTTTCCTCTGTTTCCCTGATGTTTTATAGACCAAAATGATTCATGAGTTATTCTCCAAAAATAAGCAACAGCCTAATTGTTAATTAAAAAATCCATCAGTTGCAGCTCAAGTGCACCATGCCCCGCCCTTACAAAAATATAGAAGGGAATAAAGAAAAAATGTCCATATCATGTCTACAGTTTTGCCATTGATAGATGTATAAATCATAGTTTAGCACTACAGCTGTCAGTGATGCTGTTGAATAATGATGGATAAGTGTCTGGATTCCCAGTTTACTGCTCAGCACAAACCAAAAATCCCCATCCACTATTTGTTTGCACTGCAGTAATGAGATATTGTGTTTATTAATTATTGGCTAAATGCATAAATTCTGCTTCTCAATAATTAGTTTTTAGTTACACATAAGCCTTTATTTCGTGCATGTTTGTCATCACCTCGAACCTTCTGACTCTTGTGAATCCCATCTCTGCTGCATTCAGTGAGTGAGGCTAAGCGAGCGAATGACTGAATGAAGGGGTGATTTTCGAACGTAGTCAGAAAGTCCCAAAATGACTTTAACTTTAAGAAAACTCAGGGCAGGTCAGCTTACAGACAATGTAGAGAAGGAAAAACCCGTCTCTCGTATGAAAACCTGTCTGTCATATCAGAGAGACACGGACACGACCAGTGGCTAATGAAAACGCTGCACTTTCCTCAGAGCTGACTCCAGACTTCTCTGCTTCCTCTCTGCCCTATAAGCAGGTTAGTAACCTTGAGCATCGCAGTATCATTACGAGCAAAACTGCACTCTCATCTCGTCAAGATGCAAAGATCTCATTTACGCGGGACATCTCTGGGAGACGAAATTCCGCAACGCAATATTGCATTGCAGGACTAAATGGATTTCCAACTGCCTTCACACATATTACCACGTCTTTTATGTCTTTTTATGTAGACGGCAATATTACTGCCGTGGAAAGGGTTGTGTAACATTGACTTATCTATAGACACTTCAATCAGTTTACTGGTAATGAAGTCGCCAGTGGTGGAGTAATTTATTGGTGTGTTTCTCAGCATGCTAATGGTGTTTTGCCTCATTAAGCCACATAGTGTAGGCAGATATTTTTGTTCCAGGGGTTAGCTGCACAGGTTTCACTTTGGCTTCAGGTAATAATTTGCTCTTTCTTCTCATAGATTTGACACATCCATTCCCATTACGTATAGTTATGGAGCTCATAATTTGTTTTATAATTCATGTTTATTTTATCTGCACATCGGCGGTAACTTACAACAGTGTGCCAAGCCCATTTTAGCCCCATGTCATTATCACGGTGGCAGCATTCATACATCACTATTACATAGTACTCCGAACACAAAAAGTAAGGGGGACTTGACAGTGTTAAAATTCATTACCCTGACAGTCTTTTTCTTCATCTGTAAACAGTACCTTTAAGCAAGTTCTCTGTGGCCATTAAATCATGCAGCAGCTCTACAGAGGTCATTACTTTTAATGGCTACATTGATGAATGATAGCTTTGCGGTGGGGTTGATGAGGTCGAGGGAGGATGTTAGTGTGAAAGACCACATCACGGTGGGGGGAAAAAAAAAGTTGTGTTAAACCCTCAACGGTTCATGTGTGTGTGTGTGTGTGTGTCTATTTTTAGTTGTTCCTTTTTTTTTTTTTTTTTTTTCTCATACCAGGAGTGAAAGTAAGTGTCATCACACACGCTAATGACAACAATGGACTTTCTGCTGAAACGAGTGTTGGCGGGTCTGGATGACCCTAAGGTTAAAGTTGCTGGGGAAAAAAACAAAGTGCTGCACCAGCTCTTGGCTCCCGGGACGTGAACATGCTCGCCGACCAAATTAATTTAATACTCTAAAAACATTAAAAAAAAAAAAACAACCTCCAGTGTGCAACCATCTGCAATTAGCCCAGCGTATTACATTTTGTTGCCTTGGAGATCTTCAGTTTTATATTGTGACCAAATGGCTTCCGAATCTTTGCATCCCCCATCAGACTCCATTGTCACTCTTTCCCCGCAGCCATTGCGGTTATTGCTCTTCTCAATTTTTATCACCACTACTGGTGCTTCCCTGAGGTTACTGCTCACACTTTAGTCTACACCAGCCCCACTGTGTTTATATTAAAAAAAAACAAAAAAATGGCATTCATACAAAAGCTGAGTATGCAATTTTATACCAATTTTATACCAAATCCTATGCTGCACATTGATGTGGTTGAGTTCAACCAGATCTGTTTCTGGCAAGATTGTGTTTTCCTAAGTTAGTTAAATTAATTTTTTTTAGTAGAAGCTGCACTTCTCCTGTAGTTTAATTCAGTGGAAAATAGTTAAATCCACTTCCTCCCAGGAGAGAGGAAAAATTACAAAAACAATGCTATTATTTCTTGACGATTAATGTTTGAAGTAGATTGTGCCCAGTATGGAACAATCAACTGCCACATTTCTCAGGTTGATAGCTGTAAACAGGAAAAGAAATGTGAAAAACAGAGGCATCAACTAAAAAATTATGCCACCTGTAAACTTTAGCAATCAGCGTTTGCTTGATTGCTAATCTCTCAGGGGCCTATTGACCAAATGCATCATGTTATTTCTGTTATTGAAGTCATGCTAGGTTGCTCTGCAGAAGAATTTCCGCCAGTTTTGGCATAAAAAATGTTTTCAGTCATCACTTCAATGCTTATCCTGATGAGAATCTCTCCTCTCAAGATTATCTGCAGTGTGCTGACAAGTTTTAGTGACTCGGCGGAAGAAAATAAAGAAAGGTAAAGCGTTTTGCAAGGCTTCTTTAGCAGGAGAAAGTTAAAAATAAAAAAAGCAACAAAGGTTGCATCATTCCCAGGGAACATCGAATAGTGTTTTTGCTTGAAATGCACATCCCCAGTGATTTAGAAAAAACGCTAACTCAGGCAGTTCTAAATTCTTGAAGGAAGGCACTGACCTCCTGAGGCGCCATTTACGACCCTGTGAATAGATGGTTGCACTATTATGCAGTCGTCCAATCTCTGAGCCGCTTTTTTACTTTCCATAAATCACACCAAAGTTGAGATGTTGTGAACGTGCTCAAGCCTTGGTGTGATTGATTAAGCCCAAATGTTTAATGAGACGTCCCCTTTCGGTGTTACGTACATTAGTCAGCCTCATCAAACGATCGCTGGTAAAAGAGGATAAATAATCAGACTCGAAAGCCGAAAAAAAAAGAAAAGAAAAGAAAAACACAACTGTTGCTCATGTTACGGCTGGATGACCTGCACTGTGAGACGGTCGGTTGGGACGCGGTGGCACCTGCATAGAGTGTCAAATAGACGGCATTCCTCAAAGTTAAGCCCATGTTCCGTAGAAATATGTTTCAGCATATTGCAGGTGTGTCTGCTCTTGCTTGAAATGATAATTTTATAGACATTAAAGTGTTTCCCACAGGTTGAGAGTTTACCTTCGGCGGTGGGTGGCACGTGACACGATCGATGCGCACGCAGACACTTGGGCAGTTTAGAGGCAGAGAGTATGACCTGGGTTATTTTCTGCAGGTACAAAATTTACCGATGCTCCCTAAAGGCCTCTGGTCAGGGCTATTGATAGACGCTAGCTGCACACAGAGAAGCCTCTAGTCCCCAGTCAGTTACTGCAGAGCCCGCAATTAAAAATATCTGGAGAATCTTCCACTTTTCACAGTTTGTATTAGGTTTAATTAACATAAAAATATCATAAAAACAAAGTGATGCTGGCTTGGAAAATAAAACCGCTTGTTACCGTGCCCAAAAAATTAACTTTCTGTCTTGGCTGCCAGAGCCTGGTGAACTTAACTGCAGAGAAAAAAAACAATGGATCAGCCAAAGCAATTAACGTACACTTTTGATTTAAAAAAAATAAATAAATAAATAAAATTTAAAGATTAGACAGTGTGGCTCTGTGCAGGGCAAGAATAACAGGCTGTTGGCCCGTTTTACACAACTGTTGTTCCACTAAGATTTCATCAGCTCGTGGTCAGAGACGGTCGGCAATATTCAAAGGGAGCAGAAGTCTGGAGACCGTGTGTCGCCGTGGCACTAAAATGTTATTGTCTCTGAGTTACTGAGCTTGGTGCGTGAACCGTATTGATTTATCCAACAAAGGCCAAATTTCCTGGTATTTGGCACTTTGAGATTTCAGAATCTGCGCTAACAAGCCTATTTGTCTGGGTATTTAGAGAAGATTGCACAAATTACTCCTGGGATAATTATTTCTTTTGGTATGGAAAGCCATCTACTTACTCCAATATAGAGGGTAGAGGTGACAGGCTTATGCAATATTATGTTAAGCTATTCTGGGATACTCAATCAGAGAGTGAGCTCTTTTTAAATAGCTTAATCCAAATTAGACTTTAACCAGAGTACGGTCGATAGCCAGAGTGCTCTGTGCATGCGAAATGCAACAAGCGAGGGTGGTGAAGATGTTTTAACAGGACAAATGACTGTCGATGAGATGCTTTGGCTGCTGATGAGATTTAACCCGTGACTTTGTAATTACAGCACAGTATCTTTAAACCACAAGGGCACCTCTTCTCCATTCCCCTAGGGAAATTAGACTGTTAGAGAGATTTTCCCGGCTGGTGTTTGGGATGGCGACTTTTTTTTTTTCTTTTTTTTGTCTTCGTTTATGTTTTTGTCCTTGTCCTTCGCTTTTTCTCCTCACTTTCTGCCACATCTCATCCTGCTTACTGGGATGTTTCATCGCTTCCAGGTTCGGGCATCCCATGTCCTCCGAAGCTCAGTGGACAGAGCGCTGCACTAACACCGCCAGGATTAAAGGTTTTATTACATATGTAGCTCGATAGATAGAGCATCGACCTGACACCACCAAGGTTAGGGGTCTCCTACACACTGTGACAACCCATCATTATCATGATGCAGTGTAGCTGTTTGGATTAAAGCTGCAGCACAGCAAAACCCGATCTTAGTTTCACACATTTCCCAAATCTATATATAATACAGGTAATGCACACAGCTGCCAGGTTGCTATAGCGACAGATTAACTGTGGTTTACAGTGCCACCGTCATCTGTATTGTACTATATGTTCGAACCAGAGGAGCTTGACGACACCTGAACAGTGTGGAGGAAATGAAAATATAGCAGCCTCATTGTGCTAAACCAAACAAACAACTTACTTGGTAAGATTTTCTATTAATTTTTTAAAACAAACACAGCATCTTTTTCTTCCCCGTCTCCTCGATATCCACTGCACCTCATGGGTGAGTGGCACTCAAACAGTGAACACATCAAAGGCTGCAATTGAGGATTATTTTCCCTACTGATTAATTAATCCTTTAAAAAAAAATGTCAGAAGGGAACAATACCTGTTATTTTTTCCTATGGCCCATTGACATGTCTAAAGATGTTCTCATTATTTTGACCAACAGTCCAAAACCCAAAGAGATCCAGTTTTCTATCATGTATGACAAAGAAAAGAATCAAATCCTGCAAGAAGCTTAAACTGGAAAATAGTTGTAATTTTTGCCTGGAAAAAAAAAATGCTGAAATAAATGAAATAGTAAAATTCAACACAAGAACACAAACACCCTGAATTTTTTTTTTTTTTAACAGAATTTAGGAGGATGTCTTTAGAAATAAATGCAAAATAAAACTGATTACAGTCACTGAACAGCAAAATAAAGATACAGGTATAAAATGTCCTCTTGACACAATTGGCACCATCTTGATTAACTCAAATTAGTTTCTCAAACAAATAAAAAAAAAGACACACCTAAGCTTAGTTTTCAGTTTTCACATGACCTGAATTAACCAATGACTGATGGCTTTACTGCATAAAAAGGGTTGATTGTTTCCATTTTAATTTTCACAGTGGCGGAGACAAGAGAGCAGTCTGACAACATCAGAAAGGTTATTATCAAAAAATAAATAAATAAATAAATAAAAAAATTCAAAAGGCCACAAGGCAAAGATCCTGAAATCCCCTTTTTTGAATCAAGAAGTATCAGTCATAAAACTGTTAAGAAGGTTCTTGGACATGGAGCTGAGATAAGAGAAGTGTGCAAAGATTGATGTTGATTGCGGTAAATACACAATGCAAGACATTTAAAGAGCTTCAGGCTGATCTGGATCAATCTGGACTGGTGGTTTCAGCCTGTACCTACACACCGCACACTAAACCGAGTAGGGCACCATGGGGGAAGGATAAGGAAGAAAGGCAATATAAGACAGGACTAATGTTTGCAAAAACCGTCATACATAAGCCACAGTCTTTTCTATCATAATGTTCTATGGACAGATGAAACCAATGTAGAGCTCTTTGGGAAAATTAGTTTGTTTATAGGTGATGAAATGAAGCCCATAAGGAAAGGAAGAGCCTACCTATGGTAAAACATGGTGTGAGGCTGCTTTGCTGCCTTTGGTACTGGAGGCATTGAATGTATCAAATTAATTATGCAAGTTTTGCTTTTATTTTCTTTTGTCACCTACTTTGGACATTTTATCAAAAATATTCTGACTATACAAAATTGGTCAATTTGCATTTATTTCTTAAGATATTCTGAGTTTCGTACTTAAAAATCAGGGCTGCCTATAATTTCAACCAGGACTGTATATATGTGAACGTACATTATTTAGGGCAATACACAGATCAGATAATATTCATATCAGTGACTCTGCTGGACACGAATCTTGTCTGTTGCCGCCGAATTTGTTACACTGGACATTTTAATAGATCTTGTCGTGAAAGATGTAACTCGAGATTTCCTGTGGCCGGGGAAAATTTCCATTTAAGTGTTATACATTTTCTCGCAGCTGAAAGTACGAGATCAATATGTTTCATTTTGACCTTATCTCCAGGGCCTGACTTGCATGTGGCAAGCAGACACAGGCGAGATGATACCTGAAGATCAAACTGAGGACGCAAAAAATAAGGAACTGATCACAAAGCTGCAAAAAAATTTTGTGATGCACCGCAAGACTACAACATGTGAAAAGGAAAATTGCCTTTCTGCTTTTATACAGTCCCAACACACAAAAAGGCAGTTTTCTTTAGTGTGAGTTCATGCTGATGGAGCATGAATATGTGTGTGGGAACTGTGGCTTTAAGTTATTTGTACAAAATTGATCACACAGCCCAGTTAAGTGAATAACGAGGCCTGTTTTCCTCCCTTTACGCCACACTTTCAAAGCTTTAGCTTTAGCTACGAGTGTGAGGTGATCTAATTGTCCAGTTAATTTAACGGAACAATATCAGCGTCAATGCAGCATTCAATTGGAAGAACTCGACTGTCGCAGAGCTTTACAAAACGCCATCAATGAATCCCGTGCTATGTTTGGTTTATAATTCATTTTATTTATTCATTTATTTATTTTGGCCTGTTTACAAACCAGAGTCGGCACGAAATTGAGCTCTGGGTGAAATGTGTGCAGCATCGAAATATCCTTTGCCGGGTACCAAAGAGGTTGCCAACCGGCTGCTCTCTGAAGGCTAACTAGGCATTTAATGACCAATCAATCACACATCAAGGGTGGGCGACACCCAGGTTGGAGCAGTTTTCCGTACACTGAACTTTCTCCCTCTGGGTAAAGTAATTTGGAGCCAGTTAGAACAGAGTGATGAAACCAGGAAAGAAAAATGAAATAATGAAAGGGATGAGCGGGCCTGTTTAGTAGTGGTGTAAAAGTTGATGGCAAAGCCACCAAGTTGCCATTAATTTTTCAAAGAGTCAGTGCTTTTTACTTTTATATTCATTGATGATTAATCCACAGTCCCCATTTAATTTCTGATTCATCTAGCAAATTGGTTAATTGATTAGTCAATCACCAGAAGACGAGTCGCCAAAAATCTTCATAAGAGATTTACCCTTTTTTAAAAGCAAAAATGTCAAACCTTTGGTGCTTTTAGCTGCCCTTGAATGTAACAATTTACTGCTTTTTTCTTTTCTTGTAATAGCTGTGGAATTTGGAGTTCTGATGAGATTACAAAAAAGAAGCAGCCTTGAGGATGTTACCTTGGTCTCTGGATATATTCTTTTACAATCTGATCAATTCTACCACCTTTCTCAAGGCTGGCAACAAAAAGAGAGATTTTATTGATCCAAACCAACCGGAAGAGTTAAAGATAACTATGAGGTTTGCTGAGACATTGGCAAGCCTAAGCAATAATATTTGTACCTACTGTTGTTTGAGGGCTGATATATTTATACCAACAGTGATGGCCTCGATGTTGTGCTGATATGGGCCCTTGTTCAACCCCGCCACTTCACGGACCGTCCAAAATCAAATAGTGGGGAGTGGAAGTGGGTTCTGAGTTTACTCGTAAACTGCTCAAACTTAGAACGACATTTCATTATACAAAATCCTTAAGGTTAAATATTCCCTTCTCTAGTCTAGAAAATGGTGGGCATATTCATTTGATTGCAAAGTGTTGCATATTTATACGGACTGTAGCAAAATCCGAATAGCTTCTAAATGTCAGTGTTAAGAATAAAAAATATTGTTTCTTATTTTTCTACACAGGCTTGGGCGTCCTGTGGAGTGAATGTAATGAGTCTACCACCTTACTGTAGCTTATCATTAGTGCCATCTACAATGTGCTGATATGAAACCATGGTTGCGAAAAGGTAGAAAAGTTCTTGTGTCTAGCAGAGGGAGGGAAGACTCTTTTGAAGCCTGCCACTGTATTTATACCCTTCACCTTAATGAAGGGGTGCTTCCTCTGGCCGTGAGCGTTCCATTCCGGGCCCGAGTGGGAGTGGGGAGAGTCCCGCTTGAGAAAGGCCGATGGTCTGCTGTGCCCTCTTCTTTTGCCTTGCTTGCCTGGCTTCCTGTTTCCTGTAGGGGTCCATTTGCCCTTGATTGGTGACCATATTTGCCTGTGAAGGGGACCATAAAAGCCAGGTCTCTTCAGTGTTACAGCTCTCCCTCCCTGGACACCAAAGCACCTGGCACCCTCTGGTTATGGCTGAGCTGATTTTCTTCTGTTTTTTGTGCCTTACATCACAGGTTCCAAACACACATTGCTCTCAATGGACCCTCCATTGCCACACCATTAAAAGCAGTTGTGGTTTTAATGTTGATGCTTAGGGTTGTATATATTTTTGCCAATTCACATATGAGTCTTTTGGCATTTTGTCATGCACTGTATGCGATAGCCACTGTAACACAAAACTCTACCCTTCGGGAATAGATAGAGTACACTATCAATCTGAATGGATAAACAAGGCTACCCATTGTTTTGTCATACCTACACATTGCCTTCATGGATACTAAGGATTTGCAGCAAGTACAGTAGTACAAGGTCAGTCCCTTTGAGCACATGTGAAAATATGCGCACAGCACAATTGTCAGAGTTGGACTCCACCATAGAGTCCTTTCCAATGCAGTTGATGCAACATTGACTTGTGACCATCACTTCATGGTCACCAGTGTTGAGACGAAGCAGCCTAGGTCCAGCTGGATGCAACGTGGCCCTTAACCAGAACCTGGGCCAGGGTAGAAATGACATTACCCCACTTCACCTAAATGCAGGGGGTCAGAGTGGCCCCGGATCAGACTTTCAGAATTATCCCAGTGCGTGTTGCGCTCCACAATATAGCCATCATTCAGAGGGAGAGGGCCCCCACTCTGAGCCACCACCCCCCGATGTTGTGGACCCCACTGTACCAGCAGGGCTGTGAGAGAGGCCATCGGACAGCATTTTTTTGTATACATAACGCGCACACACACACACAAAGGGCCTTCTTTCTTTTCATTTAGAAATCTTTATTCTTCAATTACCTTTTGTTTTCCTGTTTCTGGCAACAGAGGGAAATACATTTTAGTTTAATTGTTTCCAGTGCCTGGAAATAAATTACATTACTGCAGTTCCTTCTTTTTGTACACTAGTTTTTCCACTTCAAGTTCACTTTTTTGATTAAATGTTTTTTAGACTCAAAATCATTTTTTTTTTTTTTTGTACTCAATATCAAGCTCCAAGTTTCTCTTGAGAGACTTCATATGGTCTGCTGAGAAAGAAAGAAAATACTTAATTTAGTTGCTTTAACATTTAAGCATTGCCCCTTTGCAAAGCCCACTTGAGGAACGGTGCAAATGTCACATCGACTACTATATCTAAATTAATGTTATTCATTTTCACTTTTGATCCTCTTGACCCAGAGGTGGAGGCCACAGGCGGAGGGGGGGTTCCCTCTTCCCACAAAAATTAACATCATAGCAATGGAAGCAATTGATTCATTTTAGGATAGAAAAGCACTTGAAGCAGTTATGAGTCCACCACCATTAGCAAGCAATTAAAGATAAATCAATTACAGCCAAGTGTCCACACCATCGCCATCTGCATTAAGATGGGCAAACTGAAAACTGCATAGAATTGGTAACAAAGGATTAAAGCTCTATCTGAGAATACAGACAGTGTTTTGTCATCTAGGGCCTCCCACTGAGAAAATAAGATGATGGATTAAATGGTCTATTTAATCCATGATCAGCAGCCACGGATGACGTGCCAGAGTGCACCCATCAGCCTCAATAATAAAACTGGTAGCTGATTTTAATGTTCTGCCTGCAAAACAAACAAAACTGTATATGGAGAAACTCAGCAGTTTTTTTTCTGCTGCTGGATCTCTATACTGCTGAATTAAAGCTTTTCTGGCCTTGTCCACCACTCCCTCCGGGGGACCACGGGTCACATGCCTTTCCTTCGTTGGTATCCTTCACCTTTGCTGCTTCAGTTGTGTTTTTGAGGTTTAGGCTGCCATCAGCCTATCGCCAGAAGCGAAGTTCCATTAAGATTAAAAAATGTAAAACATAAGGATGACAAGATGAGGGATTGATACGTGCTATCACAAGCATTATACTATATTAAGACAACTGATGTCCCCTCTGGGACAAAGACGGCTTTTCCGCTAAAGGGTGGCGGATTATTGAAAGGGGAACTGGACTCTAGTGGCCCAACACCTTTTACAAAGCAGAAGAAGTACTCAGTAAAGTAGTAATACCAAATGATAGAAATTCTTTGTTACAAGTAAAAACCCTGCATTCAAACTTTTATTTAAGTAAAACTCCATACTTTAAGTATTCAAAATCTAGTTAAAGCACTAAAAGTAAACTTAAACATTATGGAAAATGATCAATTTCAGAATAATGTACATTATATGGTTAGATTAAAATTATTGATGCATTTATTAAAGTAAGCATCCCTTTAATGTTTCACCTGGTAAAGGCGGAGCTCATCTAACTATTTTCTGCTGGTTTGTATTTTTTTAAGTATATTTTCTATCAAAAATCTGAATCTGCAGAGTAACTACCAACTGGGATTAGAGCTGTAATATATGTGTAGTTGAGTAAAAATATTGTAAATCCCTCTGAAATGAAGTGGAATAGAAGTATGAAATGGAAAAAATATTTTTTTCCTTTTTATACATCTACTCCATCTACATTTTCCATTTCCATCAACCACAGTTTCTCTGGGCATTAGGGTTGCTGACATTTCAGTTCCTTTCTTTAGCCAACCATCTCTGTGGTTGTGCACTGTGTAAGTTGCATCGTTTTTTTGGTCTCAGGTTGTCTAGTTACAGAGTTTGGGCTGGGAGGTGTGCAAGTGTTTGTTTACATAATGTCAACTGATCATGCAACATCCCTTTGTTGCGGCATTTTTGCAGCGGCCTGCGTGTAGCACGTTCCCCCAGTTTGCAAATGCAAACCGGGTCGACCTGGCAATATATTTGGGCTGGACAAAACCCGACAAAATACAGAAAAAGGCTGAACCGTGGGTCATGGTTGAGGGAATTGCAGTGTCAGGGTACTTTTTAGAACCTGAGCAAAGTAAGATTTCTTATGTAAAGCTTCCATGGTTAGTGGAAAACCTTTCCTTTGAGCTTTATATGCAGGTAGGAAGAGAAAAAGGCTAAAATGGAACAGGATAGGTGGCAGTTTCAATTGGAGCATGAAAGGCTTCAGGCGAAGCAGGCACAGAAAGCAGGGGAAGGAAAGTATAGGTTCGACCTGTAAGAGCTGTGAAGGTTTTTATTCCTTCTTTAGGTCTTAACTTAGTATGAGGCTTATGAGGCTTATAAGTAGGCCCTAAAATCAAGTTCCCAGTCTATCTCGAGGAGAGCTGTTAAAACAATAGCAGAGTCAAACTATTCAAGTCCCTGATGGCAGTCGCCATGGCAACCAAGGTCAGATCGATGTCATGGACCAGTCATACACATGAGCCCTTCAGCTCGGGGACAGATTGTCTCTCCTTGAAATTCTTTTTAAAATTTGACTTAGGCGAACGTAGCATTTGTTTAGGAGTTTGTACCCAATAGAACGCTCACACATGTATGCTCTGCAAGGAGGACAGCTTTTAGATATGGGCTGGCATCACACTGGTTAACTTGTTGACATTTGTGTCGCTCATCTCTCCTCTCCCTCACGCATCGAGCATCAGTAAATGCCTATGCTTAAGACATCCTCGGTCTCCTGACACTCTGGCAGCTCGCAAGATTTCCAGCACAATTTGGCATCAAAAATAGGATCCTGAGAGAGCCGCCAATGGTAAGTGCAAAAATTAAAGTTTTTCCTCGACGGGAGAAACTGCATACATTTTTCTGCAATTTTGGCTGCGAACATAGGGATTAGTCAAACTGATAAGTCAGCAGAAAAACAGAGACAAGTCCAGTGAGTTTGAATGTGCCTTGACCCACTGTAGTGTCACGTATAACTCAAGTGTGTTAAGTTGAATGTTGCCATCAGTGGCGGTTAGTCACTTCGAAAGAGAAAACTGCGGAAAAGACTGTGGTGTTTGTTTTGTTAACCCTGTTCAGCACCTCTTCCGGGGAAACATTGGACTGTGCCCAACAAAAGATTAGACCCACACTGTGGTTCCATCATAGGGAAGAGGTTATGAGGTAGGTTATAATGCTTACTTTGGTGTAATCATGACCATGGGTGAGTTTTGTGTCTGTCAGGGACAAAAAGAGTTCTGCGTGACTAGATAGCCCAGGTGCGGATTGGCTCAGAAAAGTCTCCAATTGCTACCACTGATATAGTACTGCAACAGAATAGAAGGCAATGGGGACCTCTCGGTGGTTAGGCAGTGTTTATTGATGTGCATGTTTGTGTTTTGAATGTTATATATGGCTGATAATCAGTCCATAGCAGAGATTAGAGTCAAATTTGTGAGTAATACGGCAAAAGATGCTAAAAGTAATAATTCAAAACAAAAAGATCTGTCTGCCGCTGGTGGGCAAACAGAGACAAAAATCACAGTAAATCACAGTATAAAGCAACGTGTTTTTTTTCCCCCCACGAATGCCTGCAGGAATAGTAAGTAGGCGAAGGAGTGAACGTGTGTGTATGTGTTGCCTTTTGCGAATGTGTGAGCATTCTTTTGAGGGATGTGAGCTGCAGATAGCTGAGGTGATGACAGATTCTCCAAGACAGAGCTCTGTTTTTTGTTTTGGTTTTTTTGTTTGTTTTTTTGTGACCCAATAAAGGAAATCCAGCCTAGGATTTAGGATACATAAGAGAATGTGTGGTGTGAATGATAACGTAATGATGTACGGCTGAGCAAAGCACAAAGCCAAACCCAGCCCAGATAAGCTGCTAATAGTATTGAGTACTGCTTTTCTGCCAGATCCAAATAAGTCAACAAGCAGTGAAATGAGCAGCTGAGGTGGAGGATAGCCATGGTGGAAGAGGTATTTAGTAATACCAATGCAGCAATGTAAAAATACTCCCATTACAAGTTAAAGTCCTGCATGAAAAGATAGTATTAGCAGCCAGTAAAAGTACTGTTTTGGTCCCACTGACAGGTATTTTAACATATATGATATCATTGGATGATTAGTACTGAAGCATCTGTGTGTCACTGTTGTAGCTCCTGCAGGTGGAACTCATTTGTAGAAAGTTTTATATAAAGAGACACCAGATAAATCTGATGGGTCATGGGATGATTAATGGCAAAGGAAATAAGAAAAAAACAGAGATATTAGATTATTTGTTAATTCACCAAAATGAAACTATGTGAGAAGTTTCGAAGGATAAATCCCTATTTGGTAGAGCTCTCAACAACTCATAGACATCTGAAATGTTAATGCAACTACACATTGTTTTTGTAAGACGTCAGAGGCCAAAAACATTGGAAACCACAAGTTTCGTCTCTAACAATGTGTTGTATTTTAAAAGCTTGTTTTACCATCTATTATTTAAAATTTTTGTCTTAAAAGCAGCTAATAACTTAAGATGTACAGGTACGTGTACTTCAAAATTCTGCTTAAGTACAGTACTGAAGTAAATGTACTTGGTTACCCCTAAGCACTGAGAAATGGCAAGGATTCAGTATTGTCTAAAACATTCTACTAACAATTGCATAGATGAGTCAGGCCAATGAAAAATAAAAACAGAAAAGAGACAGACAGGTGAGCGCCTGGCTCAGATTCATAGGAGTACACATATGGAGATAGAGGCAGCTACCGTCTGCAGAAAGGAAGCGAGGCAGTACCTTTGCTCTCCTCCTGCAACCAGGTCGCATGATGAAAACAGAGAGCATAGTAACATCTTCGCTGTTCGAACCTCTCTGCAAAATGCAAAACCACACATTACCATAGCCTAAAAGATGACTGTTGCTGATTGGGAGATTGGCAATAAGTAATAAGAGTCAGGAAGATAAGAATCAGGAAAATTTTAATGATCCCTGCAGGGAAATTTCTGTGTAGCAGTTGCCCAGTTTGGAAAACAATAAGTGTAACAAGTTAAGTGCAAAGTAGAAACCTAGTATGAACATAAGTGTAAACGGAAATGTGCAAAGATTGAACAACGGTTTTACAGAGAAACCAGGTTTTCTCCCA
Organism: Istiophorus platypterus; assembly: GCA_016859345.1. NCBI lineage: Eukaryota > Metazoa > Chordata > Actinopteri > Istiophoriformes > Istiophoridae > Istiophorus > Istiophorus platypterus. Next base: position 5,952,834 of record CM029134.1, on the reverse strand, counting down.
AAGCAGAGCTTTTGTTAGGCCCAAACAGGTGATGTAACATAAACACAGACAACAAGCCTCTAGAGGGGGATGGACAATATACTAATTACAATAACAAGCAGCAATCTAAAAGTCTCCTTGAAGGTCTAGCTATACAAGTTTGGGTTAATGGAACTGCAGTGAAATACTAGTGGCTTGTGGAGCTACTACTTCTGTGGTTAAAGTTAATGAGCAGGTGTTTACACCGACTTCTAATGTTGTTACTACTGTGGGGGTCTCAGGCAGAGCCAGTGTAAAAAAAAAAAAAAAAATATATATATATATATATATATATATATATATATATATAATTAAAATCTACTGTAGCAGTGAAAGGTTCAGAGATGCTTCCTTAGTCTAAACAATTTGATGGATTGAGAGTTGTTATGCAAATTACATGCTGTCCTCATTGAATTCCACATGGATTGGTTCTAACCAATTCTGAAGTCTGGGCTTTACAGGCAGTTCAATTTCCACAGCCCACCGTCGACCGTTTGTCGCGCTGGTCACTATATATACATATGTTGATATGCTACATACTCCCACTGCGTCAAACATCCAACAATGTCGCTGAAACATGCATGAATGTGAATCATCGATACCTGCTTTTCCTGTCCTGCATTGTCATTGTGCAGCAGCATTTAATCCCTCCGATGAACGCAGCCAAATGTCTGGTGAATTGATGACTGAGGTGACAACAAAATTTGTTTTCTGTAACTGCGGAGGTGTATTTTACCAGTTCATCTGCCTGGTACACAGGGAAAAAAAAAAAAAAATTGTACAAGGTCAGGTTACCGTGGCAGTGTCCCCCGTTGGAGAAATGTTGGCATTATTCCATTCAAAGAAAGAAGCCATAGCAGACTCTGTCTGGGTTAGCAGACAGTTGATAGCGAGTCTAGGTGATGACCTTTACATGTTACATCTCAGTGAACAACTTTCACTGCCACACAAGTATATTTTTTGCTGCTCTCCCTCCCAGAGTGACACTCAAAGCCAATGCTAAGCTGCCTACCAACAGCTTCAATGGGACGACATACTAATTCGACTCTAGCCCCATGTACTACACAGTCATTGATTTGTGTTCCTTTTTCCAGGTCTTTTATATCTGTATAGTCAGTATCCGTTTTCATTTACACTTAAAGATAAACAATATACTTGGATATTTATTGGGCTTTGTTGAAGGTCCTGCAGCCAGCACAGCAGCGGTAACAAGTGATCTGGAAGATTTGCAGTTGCCAGGGGGAAGCACTCTCCCACAATACACCAATGACTTGTTGATAGCGTCTCCATCAAAGGGAGATTGTCATTTCTGACACTTATCTTGCTCCTGCAAAGACTTTGCCGAGTGCGGTCGCAGTGCTTCTTTGGCTGAGCTGCCTTTTTTGTATGCTCGTCTGTTTCACCACAGAAAGTAGATTCCTGAGCAACATGCCTCCACTTGACACTAGGAACGAGATGCTCTCATTTCGTTGGATTAATGAATATGCTGCCATGGACTCCGTCTTGCGTACCGCCACAGGGCAATCTGCTCCTCCCACTGTTGGAGTGACAGAGGATATGTAAGAAGACTTGCATGATCTGAGGAATGCACTTATTGAATGTCATCAGCCGTTTCCTTTGCATGTACATGAGAAGAAAGGCTATGCTATAGACATCCTGGGGCAGGAACATGGGTCGTATACGTCAATTGCAGGCAATGGTATTGACATTCAATTATAGTCCCTGGTAGCCAAGTTGTCTTAGCTCAATAGCAATAGTTGTTGTCATGATTGAGAAATCTTCACCCATTGTACTGGCTCATGACTGTGTTGTTCATGTTTCCCTTTCAGAGTTGCAGATTTTTTTTTAACGCCTCTGTAACTTGGTGTATGACCACATCCCCTGTCACTCAGGCTGCCCACATTTCTTTAATCAGTATAAGCAGATGAACTGTTTGGCTGGTCTAGTTTCTTTTACTCTGATCCTAAGCAGACAATGGATCCTGATGTTTGGCCCTGAGTTTTTTGATACTGCTCTGCTGCTCTTCTGTGTTTGCAGCTCCAAACTTGGTGGAGCTGCTTTTTAAAACTTAGGTGGATGCCCTAGTTGGATTGAGTGTGGGTGGGATGGGGGGTGGGGGGGGGGCTGGCTGCCTGTTTTTCCCAGGCCTCTGTTGTAGGTGCTGTGCCCACCCATTTTCTTTTCTGCTATGGGCTTTGGTTGAAAAGTCTAAAAAAAAATTCCTTTATTAACCACTTTTCCTTTACCTTGACTCCACAGAATCATGAGGTCAAGGAAAGATGTGAAGGAGAATTCATAAAGACTCAGGAAAAACCACCGCGGCACTAAGAAAATCTGACTGCATTTACACAGGACTACATACTTCTGGTACCCACGTTATGTTATTGATATGGGTTGCTTTAAATTTTGCTGCTGCAAGGAGTTGTGGGACGGTATTATCTCCTTTCCTCTTTGTAAATGATGGTCCATGTGTACCCTATGCTACAGGGTATAAAAAAGGAAGCATTGATGCACCTTTCCTTAGCATTTAGAAAATCCGACCAGCTCTTATCATGGCTGCAACTTAGTTCCTTTTCAGGTTATTTCCCTTGGTAAGAATCTTCCTTAGCAAGACCATGGTTCTCCTGTTCTTTTGCTTTGCTTGCCTGGCTTCCTGTCTGCTGTGGGGCTCCGCCTGCCCTCGATCGGTGACCGTCTGCACCTGTGAGGCAGAGCATAAAACGCCAGGCTCCCTCGGTTTTCTCCCCTCCCTCCCCCCTAGACAGCAGAGCACCTGGCACCCTCTGGTTTGGGTCGAGTTGTTTTTTTCCTTTGTTTTCTTTTGCACTATACAACACAGGTTTCAAACACACCCTCATGGCTCTCAGTGCATCCCCCGCCGCCACCACACATTGAGAACTGGCTTCACACCTTATAAAGCCGCTTCTTATAATAATGCTGATTTAATTAAGGCTTACCGTGTGCACCTCCTTTAGTTGTTGTGGCCTTAATGAGCATAACACCAACAGGGTTTTTCTGATGGTGTTACCCTGTAGTAATGTAGCAAGCAAAATGCTGGTGCATCCTTCCATGCTTATGAAATGTACTTTCTCTCGGGCTCTATATTTGTACCCTCTCTCTCTCTCTCTCTCTCTCTCTCTCTCTCTCTCTCTCTCTCTCTCTCTCTCTCTCCCCGACACACTTCTCATTTCTTTCTCAGGAACGCTATTGATTGAGATTACGCAATCCCCAGAGCTTTGATGTTTCCGCAAACTGCGTTGTCCTGCAGGACATTTCTGTCTCCTCCACACAAAGACGTCCTCAACAGCTCCACCTTTTTGAGAGATTATCCTACAGGAGGTTTCACGTTTCAATCAATCACACGGACACATTTGCTTCCTGTGTGAAGCAAACTTTTGTTCCAAAAATAAAACTAAGGATGTTCGGAGGCTGCTTATGCTTTATGGTGCTTCAAATTAAACTAATTGCCCAGTCAGGTTCAACAAACAAAATACTGATATTGAGTACAAAGGGACTGTTCATGGCAAAAGTCATTAATTTTAAAAGACATCTAAATTAGAATCACTGACATTGTGCAAATTAAAAAGTAACTGCAGAAAAATCTAAAATTAGGATGAACAGATACACTTATCTGCTTAAGCAGTGACAACAAAATTACTGTCTTGATCTTCTCTTAAATTACCCAAATTCATATGGGAAAATCTTTTATAAAATTTCTATTGAGTTAACAAAAAAGTATATATAAAATTTTTTGTGAAACATAATGTGATTTATGGAAAAAAAGAGCACACTTCAGCATGATTTAAAAATACAGTACATACTGAGTAAACTACTTCATATTCCTGATATATATATTTTCCTGGGGTGAACATTAAACTTGGATTTATTGTTAAGTTTCAATCCGTGAATCAAAGGTAAGTATGATCATGGTTGGAAATCTTCTCCACAGCCTTGGCTTTGATGGTGTCGGTGTCATCCCTAGTTGTTTTATGACTGGGTCTAGATTGGGTTTTGTTGGCGAGCCTTGATTACAACTGCGGCACTGCTCATTTCACAAATGAGCAGCCCAGCGGACGCCACACCCCACTGTGTCGTAGATGACACGCTTAAAACTGCTCCGGCTGTCATAAGGTCCCACTCTTGTGGAACAGCGGCAGCTGGTCTTTAAATCTTCTGTGCAGGAGTGTGATGTTGAATTGAAGACGTAATGTATCTGGAAAGAAATGTGCAGATAGGAAGACAGCGAAATATGTCCTTTTGTGATTTTTATTTATTTTTTTTTTTCTGAGATAACCGTTGTGTTGCTCAACATTTCAGCTCAGCGGGTAATTTTCATTTATTCTTTTTTTTTTTGATGATTCTCTTCAAGAGAGAGAGTTAAACATGTTGCATCAGGAGTCCTGTACTTCAGTGGTACAATAGCTGTCGGACATATCACCTGCCACCTATGTTTATTTGCTTCAGTCTAAATGGCATGAAGAGCCTGTTGTGAGCTCCCTCATCTAATCCACTGCTGTTATTTATACTGCTGTATTGTCACCGTGGATCCAATCTCTGCAGGAGTCTGAGCTCCAAAAGAGTTGCCATTGTCATGTGTCATTGTCAGTCGGGCTCTACACGCTGCGCCTTGGTATATATCTCACCAGCAAAAATGGCTTATCTTTCTCCCCCGCATATGGTTGGGGGGTAGAGAGTAATGCTTCGTTTTTTTAAAAAACATCATAAAGACAAATCTGATGTGGATTTGACCTTTCAACCAAGACCAAAGTTGGCAAATGATGCAAAGCAAAAGATATAGACAGACAGTTGGGGGATGGGCAGCGCCGCAGTCCATAAGCAGGCGAGTTAAGACTCGGATACGGTGTCTTGGGAATACAAGTCTCCATTTGTTCCATTAGTCTCCTCCCCTGGCACATCCTATTCCTTCAGGGAATTAGCCTGTCGATAAGAAAGCATCAAACCCACAGCAAGGGAGAGAATCCGTTTAACCAGCCCTTTTGTTTCCGACATTTTTCATCCGCCATCTAGAAAATGTCATGGCAACCTTATCACAAAAGTAACACGCTGTAGTGTTGGCAGTCGGCACCTGACAGATAGAGTGTTGGAAATAATATGACATGTCAGTCCATATATGGTCTAATCAAGCGCTTGCCATTTTGCTGAGTTTGCCCTAACAAGCTACGGGCGCTAATGCAGCCAGGAGAGCGGGAACGATTGTTGAGGTTTGGTTTGTACATTTTGTACCATTTCTTCTGCAGGGTGGAAAATGTGTTGCACGAATAATGTCAAAACATTATGATTATGATGGTGATTAGTTATGATGGATATGATTAGTAGCAGTAGTAGCAGCAGCAGCAGCAATCATCATGGACAGATAATGTGAAAATGGGCCCCTGAGCACAAAGCCCACTACCTCTCCTATTTAGGACCCCCAGACTGATTAGTCATTTGCAGTCATTTGGTGTCTCTTTGTGGTCATTTTGTGTCTCTTGAAGTCATTTTGTGTCCTTTGCAGTAGTTTGGTGACTGTTTTTGTTCATTATGTCTCCTCATAATCATTTGACTTTTTGTAGTCATTTGTGTCTCTTTGTGATTGTTTGGATCTCTTTGTGGTCATTTTTTGTGTCTTCATCATCATTTGTGTCTTTGTAATCATTTTGCATCTCTCTGTGGTCATTCTTCGTCTTAACCGAGATGCTGTTCAAACAGTGGTAAACTTGTAGACATCGAGGAATTAGTAGCGGTAGTTATGCTATTATTTCATGCTGTCTAGCTTGTGTTTGTGTTTTTCTGTAGTATAACCTACACATGATTGTGGAAGTACTGTATGATGTCTTGGCATTTCTCAGGTATGTTGAAGAAACTGAGGCAAGACACAACCCATGACACCTCTTTCAGGTTATCTCTATTTCAAACAAGTAGCTCTTGAAGATAGCACCCCCCCACCCTTTGTTTTTAAAGTGAGTCCTCCTATCGGCAGTTGGAGAATGCCGCTGTACAGTTGACAAGCAATTAGTCTACAAAGGCCATACAATTATGGAGACAGTAGCAACACTTCAAAGAGTCCAGGGCATAAACCCTTAAGGGCAGAGTATGCATCCTCTCACACGTCATCGCCAGTCGGCAGTCTGATTTTTTTTTTTTCTTTGTCTGCAGCAAGTGCAGAGAACCAGCTGGAACACGTCTGCCTGAGTCTCTGCTCGGCCCTAGGTGAGATAAAGTGGCAGAATCATCCTGCAAAGGCAGAGCGAGAGACCTGTCAGTAATTCCGGACGTTGCCTGCCTCCCCTGTGCAGTCAGCATTTGCCTTCCCACCGCGGCGGTGCTGCGAATTCTTAGCCCATGCCAGTTCTGACCTCCGCTGATGTTGGGCCCCAAATACAAATTTGCATCCGAATCAACTGACTCTAACTCGCACAACAATTTGTTTGATGGGAATTCAGTCGGTAATGGAATCAGCTCTATTATCTCTGAAGTCGGTCGGGTGGCTTCGAAGTGAGATGGGCTGTCGTATGGCTGGAAGGTCATGACTCAATCATACAGATTCTGATATGATTATTGCAGGCCGGTTGTGCCATTGTACTGTAAGTGTACTGTGAAGAAAACCAAAATGCAGTTGGGAAAGCAAAAGCATAAAAAGAAGGATTTTATTATTCTGGTCTCTATTATAAAAACATTTAGTGACATCCTACAGCAAAACAACAAAGAGATCTGTGCTGTTTGTTGTTTACTTGGAGCAAAATTTTTGAGAATCAGAAGAACTGCCAATGTCGAGGAGCTGCTGTGCTCAGCTTCTTGCCAATTGCTTGATTACACTGTTGTTGATTGGAGGAAAAACACTGTCATTAGATCAAATTACAATGATTTGGTAAAATTGCAGCCTCTGATAGATTTTCAAGTATGTGAGGTGAATTATGTGGCATAAATGTGGCACCTGGCAAAATGTAGAGCTCAATATTTAAACTGAAGAGAGAAATGCCAAAAAAATAATCTGGTTATTGCAAAAGATTTCACTAGAAGAGAGAGACTTCATTCATATAGTAGAGGCAGTGTTTCCAACCATCAGTGAGACTCAGAACTGATTTCAGAACTGGTTTCTAGAAGGTTTACTATAACGCTATAGATTTTCATAATCTGTGTGGGCAATAGATGAAACAGATCTGCTCAAATTTTGTCAATAAAATCAACTCAACTAATTTAAAGCCAACAAAGAATGTAAAAATTTAATGGTATGTTAGGATATCCATGTTATAGGCCTTTTTATTTCACTGTAAAATAGTGTCAAATCAACACAAAAGGTGACAGACTAGTAATAAAACATGCCAGTTGTGTTAAAGCTGATAAACTATGTTGAACTGTAAAAAAAAGACACGCAGCTCTCCATTACAGTAGCAATGTCATACAACTGATCGGCGCTGTGTTACCAGGACCTTTTTGTCTTTTCGAGCAAAAGTTGTTGTTGCTTGTTTTAGTTTCTTATGCAGGAACTTTGTATTCACACATTAAGTTCCTTAACAGGTTAAAAGCTGGTGTCTTAAGACATAAAAACATAGTTTAGACACCGAGTTTGACAGATTCTTCCAGGACACTGGTCCCATCATCTCTCTATATAAGGGCAGACATCTGACTGTTTTTAGTTGTTTTACATGGTCGTAAAAAAGCTTTATGTGTAGTTTAACTTAAGGTACTTAAGTGACAAATATCAAAAATTGCATGTCCTTTATTATTAACAGCATTCACAGGAGAAGGAGCAGCTGTAGTTTGAATTGAGTAAGAAACAGTTTATCCGAATAAAAATTTAAATGAAGAAAGAAGCATTACTGTTAACACAGAGGAATAATACAATGCTATTATGTTGCAAAAAAGAAATTCAAATCAGAAAAGGACTCCTGCCTCTATACAGACAGACAGACACACAAACACCTAATTATAGGAAAAGTGGTTGCATTTTTGAACACATTAAGACTTTGAAAATGGCCAGATCACAGCGCCACGTGATTGGTTGGTGTGTGGTACCTGCGAGCTGATTCTTAGATGACAGAATTGAATATTTCCAGTGGAGTTTGACTTGCCAAAATATGTTTTACTTGCTGTACACCTAGGGCTTTTCACATAAAAGCATCCAGAAAATGTAATCAGCAAACTCAGGCCCATTTTCCTCCTTTTGTTCCCCTCCAACTGCTTGATTATCGCAGTGGAGTAGTCATCATGTTAAGGAGCTGTATCCCAAAACAAGAGAATTCAGCACAAAATGTTGTACTGGAAATTACTACAATTAATCCAGCTCCCCGAGGGCACATAAATCCCAGGAAATGAAGCCACTCGAGAACAGAAATCCCATCCATCACTCTGTGGAAACTTAATGTTGACATTTGGGTGGTCCCATTATTTTGACCTCACCTTGTATGAAATTGATCATAAAAAGCACCTGCCAATCAGATAAGCTGTCTGTTTCAGCTTTGAAACATATATATCAAAGTGCTTTTCTGAAGTCACTGGGGTGCAAAATTACAGCTCCAGTTACCTGACAGTCCTATCAAGTTTGTGATTAGGCGCCGAACCTGAACGTGAACCAATATCCAGCCGCGATTGTTCCCCCGGCCACCGGGGCGGCCCTCGGCTGATGATGTGCCTCCTCCTCGAAACACGGGCGAGTCGTGTGTGTGTCACTAATCATCTGCAACATTTCCATCGGACTCGGAGTCGAGGGGCAGGGTGCCTGAAAACAAACTGGAGAAATGCTTTGAATATTTAAAAGGACCTCGCTTTCATCATCCAGTAACGTGGAAATAATTTATCACTGCTTGAATGCGAAATATGCCGACATTCATAGATTTCTGATTTCAGAGAGGCTTTTTTTTTTCTTTTTTTTTTCCCCCTTAGCCTGCGCTTTTCAAACCAACTCAAATAATATTTCTCACCAGGTTAACATCCTTATCCATTACCCCGATGCTACTATTACGTTGACACCCAATACAAAATTGACCAGAGAAGCAGAAAAGGAGAGACTACTTCCCTGACTTGCTCCTGCTAAAATGAATAGTCTTACATCTGAACACAGTGTTCTGCTTGACTGGATTTGTCTGCCAGCTTGCCTTTGTCAGAGCCTGACAGAAACCGAGAGAGAGAGAGAGAGAGAGAGAGAAAAGAGAAATATGGAAGAGGAGACCAGGAAAGCTTAGCTCTGCCAGATGCTCACTTGCCACAGGGAAAAAAGACAAAAGAATGAGCCAGAGGGTTCAGGGCGGCTAGATCATCCCGGCTTTCTCTTCACCTCACCTTTCTTCACAGTCATTTTCACCTGCATGGCAGCTTCAAAGCTGGGGGACCGAACTTGTATTCATTTTGTAATTAAGCATTGACAGGCAGGCTTTTAACAAAACAGGCTTTCATTTATTTAGTTTGGAATCGATGCATATTAATTAAGCTGGAGGCCATGCCATCAACAGTGCATTGTGTGTAGTGGCAAAGAAGGGCCGCATTAATTATTAGTTTTGTTTTTGCTTTCTAATGAGATTCGTTGAAAACAAAAGAAGAGGAGAAAAAAACATGTTAAGCAAGCACCAATGAGTTAATTTAAAAATTAACTAATTTCAGCATCCTCTCCAGCTGCAGGATGAGCAACCAATACATCGTCATAGGACCAATGAAGCTGGGACTCTCCGGCTGTAGTCTGAGTTTGGGTTTTCTTTGGGCCAGCGCATACATGCACGACAACAAAGAGGAGAGGAAGACGGATGGAGGGAGAGCGCAAACGAGCAACACAAAAAGGGATGAGAGCAGAAAAGAGGAAATGAAGGAAGTGAGATAATGAGAGAAATAGATACTAGGAAAAGGGAGGAAATATATTGTGCGGGGATAATAACTTGAGGTAAGTAGTAGAGGAGCTGAAAACAGAGGAGAAACATGGAGAGGAGTTGGAGACTAAGGGAGATGGAAGTAGATTTAACAGGGGATGGGGGATACTAAGTAAAAAGGAGGTGGGAGGAAAGCAGAGTAGAAGTGAAGTGAAGGGAGGGGAGGATCTACAGGGGGAGACTTGGAGAATTTTGGATGTCTGCCCTGCTATTGTAATGCTGCCAAATCCCCTCTTGGACCTGGGAGCTGCTCGAGCAGCTGAGACAACTGTGGGTGGTTCTGGGATGCTGAGCTAAGGGCAAAGAAAAAACATCTACAGCACTGATGAAGAGGCAGGTTATCATTTTCATCTGCTCATATCATCAGATTATTTCACAAGTGATTTGTTTTACAAGCGACTTTGATGTTTGTTTGTTTTTTTGGGGGGGGGGGGTCATCTGATTTCATTGCACGAGCATGAAATTAAAATAATCTGTCAGAGGACCTCCAGTCGAAACTTCAATCTCTCGGTGGAATTTTTCGAATCGACGTTTCTTTATGACTACCGCATTGTTGTCAGCAGAGAAATGCGTGATAAAAATTAAAGTTGACAACTTATGATAAATGGTTGGACGACTGAGATGTCCTATGAGGAAATAGGGTTCAACCAACCAAGTGGCTAGTGCAGCTGGCACAGCTCACTGCGTGTTGTCAGCCTAAGGGTGAACTCACAACAGTAAGTAGCAGAGCGAAATAAGGGAGAATTCTCGGCAGCACCTTAACCTAGACACCTCGCTGCCTACTGCACATTACTGGCTGGGGTGCTACTGAGTAAACAAAGTACAGTTAAGACAACAGTGTATCGATTCCTAAACATGACTGAAATAAAAACCATATCTGAAGTTTCTCTCAAAGGTTACCTGAGATGTTTGGGCCGCAGTAATGCTATGGAACTAGATGCAAATGGTTCAGGTTTCAAGAAATTAAAAACAATCATCTTTGCAAATGTTTTATGAAGGAGATAGATCCAGGACCTCAGGGATAACCAGCGTGTGTGGGCAGGAAATGCCGACTCATATATTTATATGAATATTTGACCCATATGGTTCAAATATTTGCTGTCATAAATAATGGTATAACTGACCCTAATGGTGTGCTCAGGAGGAATAGCCAATGGCTATAGAGATTTAGCTCCAGCTAGCTGGCTATCTAGTCTTTACACTTATGCTCTAAAGTTATCAAATTTAATGTGTTGCAAATAGGTTAGCAGCACATGTACGCTATTGCTAGAATATTAAATAAAACACTTTTAGAATGGTAACAGTGGTTTGCTTATGTGCTCTCATCAAACCTTTACTTTTACCAGGATAGTAAAAAAAGAAAAGCTGCTTTACATAATTCCTCTGTAATCTATAATGTATTCTAATGAAACAGTCTGAGAAGGAAAAATCAGCCCTCACCTTCAGTCTACCCTATGACAAGGTGTAATAAGTGGACATGACTTCGTATTACTTGGATGTCACGAGAAAGGTGGGGAACCGAAAAAGGTCTGTGCAGCACATGCCTGTCAGCAGCATCCCGTAACCCTTGAAAGGAGTCTTGGCGGATCCCGTTTGGCCGTCTCACCGACTCTGCATGTTTGGGAACCGAACAGAACCAAACATGGCACGAACCACCAGCAACAGAGATACATATTTACAAGAGATATCATTCACTCACGCAGGGGGAAAGTTCTTGTGACGGTTTCTTTTCATAAAGAACAAGGTCACAGACTGTGATGTTTCATGAATATCACAGTATCATTACACATTAATGTAAAGTCCCCCAGACAAATGAATTTTTTAATTGAATATGCTTGCAGAATAGATGGACTCTGCAGAAGGTTTATCAGTCACCGTCTCCTCTCCGCTCTGCATAATGAGTTTTGGTGATTGAGTGGATTCCAGATTGGCCCATTGAAAAACAGATGTGCAACCATCAGATTTACTCTTTTCAGTTATACCATCTGTCCAAAAAAGGGCGATCAGATGTCTAACAGGCATGTAATATAACTTTAAATATGCACATACTGGCATGAGCTCAGCTGCAGTGGATGCCATCTAAATGCCACACACGACACGTATTATCATTAGCAGCAGACACAAAAAAAGTTAGTGGAGCTATCAAGAATTATCTTGGGGGGGGGGGGGGGATGCAAAAATGAAGTAGATGAAGAAAATTAAGTTTACTTTGTGTTTTGGTTCCGCTATATGATGAGTAATGTACTAAATTGCTGATTTATTTTTGGTTAGATGATTATCCACTAGAGTTAATTCTCCATTTTACAGAATATCTTGAAATTTACCTGAATCATAATACTGTATAATATATTATATATATGATTTATCTCTGCCATATGCTATCATTGAATGCATATTCTTGACTTTACTCAGCGTGAGCTTTAGATGATAATGACATGAGAGCTATCATTTAGAAAAAAGTTCATTTAAATGTGCTTTGGGCAAAATAGCTATATACTTTCCTATCACACTAAACTTTGGAGAGAAAAAGGTGTTTTTTTCAAATTATAATTCATCACAGTTTGCAGTCCCTGGGAACTATAGCAACATAACACTGAAAATCAACACATGGCTTTTTCAGCATTTAGGTTTAAGGCAAAACAGCAAGGGAAGAATTCTAATGGCAATTCATTTTCAGGTGTAAATCCAAATTTATTCAACAGAGAACATGCACCACACCTGATGCTCGGATTGCATCTTCCTCAGAAGCTGTGACAGTGACAGTTGATTAAGACTGTGAACAGTGAATGATATTAGACCCTGACAGCACCGTTGACATGTGCACTTACAGTAATTTTTTAATTCTCTTGGGGCTCAGCAAAGCTGCGATGATCTGGAACTTTACCGATCTGAAATAACATGATTATGATGTAGATTCAGTACCATTTACAGCCTAATATTTTCAACAGCACCATCTCTTCTACTTTCTCCCCCCACTTCAGATGGACCCAGTAACTACCTGCGGGTCCTAAACAGCTGCTTGTCAATATCTTCCAAAACAGCCATTCCAAAAACAACTCAAATGAGGGTTCTTAATCTGCCACCTTTATGGAAGAGGACTGGCTATGTTCAGGTAACTAAATCTTCATGGTTAAGGTTGTAGGAAAGCAGTCAAGTCGTATTAAGTGGTGTTGAAAGCCGATACAAGATGGGACGTCAGGCTTTGTTGAACGAACCATTCACCCGGACCTTCTCCTAACGACAGTTCAAAAACTGGCGAGTTTCCATTTAAATTTAGCCCAGATTTTAAACTGAATTTGAAGAAAATGGGTGAGAGAAAAATGCTAATGAATGCATTATCCCATCTACTACTGTAATGTGAATATTGAGGGTAGGACACATCGAGAAACAAAGTTATTGCCATTAATTCTCCTGTCGAGTGCCATTAAACCATTGCAGAGGAGAATGCAATGTGATGGTATTAGAAGAGTCGCAGTCGTAGCTCAAATGACTGAAAACCATGTGGAAAAACATGAGAGAAATAAGACATTTTTATTCATACATCATGATTTATTTGTTTAATATTTTTCCCCAATGCAGTTTGTCACAATTTTTATCAATGCATCACCTCAGTGTAAACCCCCCTTTTTTTTTTGCAGTATTTTGTTTTTTTTTATTTGATGTTCTAATAAAGATTTAATGCATAAACTAAAAATGCAAATAAAAACAGGTGGTTTGAGACTATTCAAGGACGACACTAATTACTCTCACTGCAAGATGTAAAAAAACAGGAAAAAAGAGATAAATGTGAACATATGTTCTAGGTGGTAACTAGTCTCCAGTTAGCATAATGGTATACCTCGGCTTAAAAAATCATCACAAGCGCCTTTTACAGTTTTCCGCATTGCAGGCCGTATATAAGATGAAGCATGCTTGAGTCTGTGATTACGTGGCCTTTTTCTTGACATTTTGGATCATTTTCAGTTTCCAGAGCAGCCAGCGTGGCTCTCCAGTGTAAAAAACCTGCATAAGAGACGAGTGACGGGAAGCGCATTCCCCAGCCAGTTGTAGGAGGGACTCATGTTGATGCCTCAGCACAGGAGAGCACCAAGCTAATACTTATCAAGCCTGATGAGGCCTCAATGAGAACTTGAGGCTTGGTATATTAGGTAGATAATGGTAAGTTAGTGTCTATTGATACAAAGCCTCTATGAATGCAGATATGCTGTTTTTATTTTTTCCTGGATGTTTTTTCGAGACTTTGCGCGTGCATACGCGCACCCTGGCCTCTCCCTAGGTTTGCATACAGACTAGTAAATCAGTCTGCGCTACTCAGAGTTTGCGCGGTTATCTATTAATGAACGAGGAACGCCATCTCCGTCTTCTGGGTCCCCCTCCGTTCCATTTTATCTGCAGTCAGACTCAGTCGCACTAATGCACGGAGACATGATCGGGCGCTGCACACAGGAATTAGAGAGTTAAACGAAAAAGATGAAAATGGATTTCATGCCTGGGTTGTCAAGTGAATCAAGGACTATGGTTCGCATGGCTCCTTTTTAATTCATACACCTCAAATTCAATTCATTCAGCAAATACCTTTCACTAAATGCAATGTAGTATTCTCTGCAACTCATTAATATGGCTGTGATTGTTCTTGTGAAGCTAGGGGGTACACTGTTTTGGTTTTTTTTCCGTTTTTTTTTTTTTCTGTGTTAATACATGCATAATTACCAATCCACCTTTGTTCCTTGACAGAATGTTTTTTCTAAAAAAGCCGGGGGCCAACAGACTATTACTACTATCTCTTTGTGACCTCTTTGTAACTCATTTGGTATTCTCAAATCGTGCATAGTCCTCCAGTTCCTTATTCATCTCTCTGGCATTCTTACTAGCCAATCTCACATATGAATAGCTACTGTATGAGGCGGAGCTATTAATGTCCCATTGAGTAAAGGATTCACTTTTCTCCTTCCTTTTTTAGACGAGCACAGTGAATTGTGAGGAAGGCGTGATACAGATTCATTATAATTGACAACAGGATAATTTCAGGTGTTTTCAAAGGCTAAACACAAAGGGAAATAATACCTGAAATTCTGTGTATTATTTATCTCTCTAAAGAAAGGTTTCCAGTGGTGAGACAGAGAAGTGTCTTAAAGGACGTCCTTCCTGTTTTTCCCAGGCCTGTGTTAATTTTTCATAGCCCGAGATATCTTTTGAAGACAAAAAAACAAACAAACAAACAACCCCCCCCCTTTTTTTTTGTATTCGCTATGCATGAGTAATGAGGCATTTGCCAGACAAGCACGAGGTGTGACTTAGCGTGACTCCCTATGACTGGCACATCTTACAAAACATTAAAAGTGAAAAGAGGATAACCATGTGTAGCCCCATTCAACACACGCACATTTATTTTCTTTTTAGAAACAAATTTTACTTCAATTTTTACATTCCTGTTTTCTTCTTTTTGAGTGAGAGTGAAAAGGTTTATCAACACACTGCCTCAGCGTATAAAACTATTCATCTTTCAAAGGGTCTTAGACTTAGCACAGCAATTCATGATTTCCATAGATGCTGAAGCAGTGTACATGAGGCTGTTGTTAAAGTGATTCTCAGTTGTCACAGGGTGGTGTTTTTTTGTTCGATGTTTGTTTTGCTATCAGTTCGGTTAGTCCCATGGATTTGCGGTTAGTCATCTAAAATGTGTCAACATAGTGTTTTAAATATACAAACAAGCAGGCAGCGTGATGTTGGAACAAAATAACAGTCTGACCTAACATTTTTTCCTTTTCATGCTATAATACCAGGTCTGACTAGCTCTACACTGCAATTTAATTCAATTCAAAATACTTAATTTTCATTCCGCCAGGGGGACAATTTTTTTTCTGTGTCCTGTACATGGACCATCAATTGGTAAAGATTGTGGCTTTCTGTATGGGTAAATGTAGTGTGAACCCTTGTCTTTACGCATGATATAATGCCTGCAGCCATTAAGTGCATATTTAAGACCCCCCTTTACTTCATTCTCCTTTATGAGTCAGCATGACACATTAAAATGTCAGCCAGAGATTGCAATTTTAAGCAGCTCATGGAGCTGGGAAGTTGCCCACTTTTGTCTATGTCTGAAATCAAGAAGCCATATTGTTTCACATATTACCAAGAATTTCAGGTGCTAATTCAGCCACTGTTATCATTGTTAAGGTCGTATGTGCTGTGTAGCGAGGACAAGCCTGACATGCACAGCATGACATGTCTGTTGTCCTATGCGACCAGTATAGATATGCATTATTTGCATGCAAATTCCCTGACATAGTGAGGGAAATTGGCTGAAGAAATAGAACGAGCCAATGCAGAAGCAGAATCTCACGCCTCGGTACACTGTAAGGTGTCGAGAGCAAGTTGGCAAAAGCCCTGCTTTACATTCAAGCCTGAGTGAGGCTATTTCAACCAAAGGTTATACACTTCATATTAGTTCAATGAAGTGTTCAAGTCTAGATAAATGCCAAAAAAAAAAAAAACACTGTCAAGGCAAGTTTTTTAAAAGTCACTAGAAGTGTCCAGGAGTTTTGCAGCACTCTATTCAGCTGGTGTCCACATCTACTGGAGGGAAGCAACATCCTCACTTCTCTCAGATTATCAGAATAATTACTTGGCAGGTAGGTCGTTGGAGAACTCGCCACCGTCCCTCTGTGGATTAAGCCTGTCTCAGCGTCTTCTATCTCTGCATGTGATCCCAGCTTGACTCCACGAAGTTGAGTTCAGGGCTCCGTTGGGGCCAGACCATCTGTTACAGGACGCCTTATTCTTCCTGTCGCTGAAGATAGATCTTTATGACTCTGGCTTTGTGTTTGGGCTCGTCGTCTAGCAGCAGAATGGATTTGAGACCGATCTGGCTCCTCTCTGGCGGTTTTGCCTGATGGATGAGAATCTAAACAACTAAAGAGCCTAAAACTTTTGCACAGTGGTGTAAACATATATTTATTTTAAATTCACAACAACCCATTCAGTGACCAGTAGTTGCCTGCCATTCTCCTGGACAGGAAGAAGCAGTTTTTACTGTTATATATCTATCACTATTGGACCATTATGGGGTTCTCAGAATGATTAAGTGCTCCCTTTAAGTGCCAGGGGGAAAAACAAAAACAAAATTTAATCCTAGCCTCACACCTCTCTTAAACCTTCCTCACACCTCAGTGGTTTAGACTGGTATGAAAATGTCATCCACAGTGATTGAAGGTGTCTTGTAGCCATGGTTGTAGTTTGGCATTTTTCCTCTATACGACTCTGTGCGAGGAGCCATTTCAATCTGTGGACTAGACGGGAAAAGTCATCCTTGCTCGCAAGTATTCAGACTGGAGGATAGGAGAGTAAGTAGTGAGTACAAGTTAACAAAAATCTTCTCCCACACACTGTCAACACATATTGCAAATTTATCAGGCAACCTATGTCAGGCCTAAATAGTACACAGTACATATACAGAGTGTATTCACAAAGCACAATAATCAATCCAAGGGACTGAGCAGTAAACAATTCATTAAAAAAACAAAACAAAAAAAACAAAAACACAGTGGCGGGGGGGGGGTTCTTTCAAGGCCTGTGGAGGTAAATTACCCATAACATTAAAAAAAAAAAAAAAGATTTTTAAATGATTAAATGTCAACAAATCCCCAGGATAAAGCAAAAATATGATTAAGTGTCTTAATGACAGACATTCAAGAGCAACAAAATGCTCTTTATATGAGTAAAACCAATTGATTATCACTTCAGAACACAGGCAGAAGTGAAGACGACAATAAAACACAAGATCTATTTGTTTGTTCAAGATTTTATTTGTCCTATTTATTCATATGTCTTTAAAATTAGAGGTGAAAGTGAGGTGATACACTCTACAGAAGACACTGATTCTAATAAAAAGACCATAAATAGTCGCTCTCTGAGATGAAGGAAATCTGAACTCCTCAGAAATCTTTTGATTATATATTGTGCAAAAAAAAGCTCATGATAGCCAAACTCAAACTCATATTAAATGATAATATAGAACAAAAAGTTAAATGGGCAAATAATGAATAAATAAACAGATAAAATTGCAAAAAAAACCCTTTCTCTTATTCCTTTTCTCTATTCTTGTTACTCATTCTCACTTGATCTAAATGAAAAGAAAAATCCATTAAATATGGATTCAAACACCACATATCCTCTATTTTGTTTTTTTTCTGTAAAACACCAGTAAAACTGTTCACAGAACTGAAAACACAATAGGGCATCTGAAAGGCAGCAGCAGTAGTAACATACCAGAATGATATGGCCATTATCAAAACATAAGCTCATAAAAACACATTTTATTATACACTTGTTATCTTTTGACTCCGGAGCCTATAATAATTGTTTACATGAATCAGGTTGTGTTTGTCCTTTGGTAAATTGTTGACACACTGGGCCTTTGTGTTAAATTGTTGTGAGCTACCTTGTCTGTCATGAGGGATGCGGGAAAAGATGCTCGAAGAAGGTTATTACAATACACAACTCATTTGCCTGAGTCACAAAGCTAAAGTGTGAAGAAGAGGGAATGTTCAGACCAGCAGTGATGCTGTCATGTTGAAGGTATTTATTTATTAGATTAGCCCAAAGCCCACACAGCATACAGCTAAACAATTTGTTCTGGCTTACAAACTGTAATTCCTGCCATGTCGCTGTCATGGATAGTTGAATGCTGCGCAGCCTCCTTCTCGTGGAATCATATTAGGGGCTGTGGTTGTGCTTTCAGGATGTTTTTTAATCCCTCAAATGAGATGTTTCAAGCAATTGGGCTTGAAATATAAGTTTAATTTAGACATATCTTTAAATGACCTCATTAATCCATGCCTCTGCCCTTCAGTGACCAATTAGGGGCTTCAAGTGCTCGAGTAAAGAGCGATATGCAACTGTTGAATATTTATCTCTATTAATGAGAACGTATGGATGGAAAACGAATGGGTATGGCATGGGATTTTGCTTTTCTTGTATACAATATATAGCACTTAGCTGTGTAATGGGGAGTTTTCCCCGCTTTCGGTCTCCCTTTCTCATTATCTCTGTAAATGGGCTCTCTGTGTGATAATTAAATGCAGTTCTGCAGCGGAAAAATGCAAATTAATGGGACAAACAGAGCAACAAGTCTTGGTAGTTCCCCATGGACATGCCAAGCCAGGAAGTGATTCAGAGGAAACGAATGAAACAGCCCTCATTGTGATGGCTTTTTTTTTTCCCTTTCTGCTCTGTTGTTGTAGAACAGAATGGACTACTTCACTCGGTTTTTGTACAGAGCAGGCCTTCGACATCAATACACTTGTTAAGAACAAAATTAAGTCATGTTGTTCCACTGACAGTCTACGTCTGACTGAAACAAGAAGAATCTGTAATTTCAAGAATGCCATCTTACATGCAATATTCTCTTTATCAAATACTTCTCAGTGTCTACGGCTAAAAGTTTCTAATCCAATTCCATTTCTAATTAACTATTTAACATGCTGGGCACAGTACTTTACGTGAGAGCCACACCAAATAATTTTCCATAATAATTAAGGTCAAACCAATAAAATAAAAATACAGGCACCACAATGTGATCACAAATAATGGCAACTCATTGCAGTAAATGTCTCCTGCTTTACACAGGCCTCCCTGGGGATTTTACAGCCATAAGATTTCATTTAGACAGCACAGCATGTGAAATATAATGGACAGATTTTGACAGATGATGCTCATTAAGCAAACATCATTTAAAACCATAGCAAAGAAAGTATGACATAGCTTATCTTGCTCTCAGGGGGCACTGTCTGTGTAGTTTTGTATCTAATAATTCTGGGAGGTTGGGAAAAGTTTGACTACTTGCTCGACAGGAACTCATGAAAAGATGAAAGAAATCATGCTGTTCTTATTTTTGACAACATTTCAGTGAATATTGCTCAACTCAGTGCATTTTGTTAGTAATCTCCTGGTACTGTTAAAGGTGCTCTAATCAGTTTTTGTTTGTTTTTGTTTTTTTTATACATATAACAATGGGTGACTGTTTTCAATGAAGACATTCTGACACGCTACCTGCTTAGCGCCAAACAGCAGACAAGATAAGTTGCTAGTTAGCAAATAAACAATGTGGAGCAGCTAAAGAGGCAGATATTTCCCTCAGAAGTTAATGGAGAGCAAAAAAAGGGCTAAAAGGAGAGTGAATGTTGGGACTTAATTTTGTCAGGTGGCCAGAAATACGACTTGAGGTGAATGCTAACGTTGCTTTTTGTTTGCTGCGTGTTGTGAATAGGCAACCGTTTCCAAAGACTTTCCCCGTAAGAGCTGAAGGGACTAAAATGGTCATGGATTATCATTTATAATTTTGATTGGTTGCAAAACTTTAAATATATAGGTATTTTGCTCTCGACACATGGCCGACATTAGCATTAACAGATGTTTCTTTACCAGTCTGGAAGAAAGGACTTCATTCCTTTACTTGCTGAAATCTGTCTCGAGCGGTGGAAAGGAGGAAGTTACACTATGCTACGTAGTACATAGAACGACGTCATCTGCATTACAGAGACACTGGGGTGGATGGATGGGTGAACAAAACAGGATTTTCACACAGGAGTCCGATAGTTGCTTATTTTTAACGACTCCCTTTCCACAGCCTTATCTACATTTTTATGACTGTTTCTGTGAAAACAGAGGTCCAGTACACCTGCGGCTGGTACACCGCTATGGGCTTAGGACACAGACAAACGATCTACCGCATACGTTTTTTTCCAGGTGACAGGACATGTTGAATTGTTAACCCGAATGAACCTTAGTCAACGCTGAGCTCAGTGAAGGTCTCTGACACAGGAATAAGACCTGGCCAGCCTGAGCCTGCGGCCTGTCCAAGTGGTGCCGAGGGAGCCAAGTGGCACGAACCCCCCCCCGATTTAAATCTACATTAATTGATTTTAACAGACAGTAAATCTGTGAAACGTTGAATCCCAAATACACCAAAAATTGGGGCAGATCAGGTGGGAGTGGCAGCACGCCTCCCAACCTCCCCTCGAAACTCAGAATAGTGGAAGTAGCACATGAATATCTACACACCTCCCGAACAAAAACCGTAGTCAGCACAGAAGGGAGCCGCAGTTTCAAGCTTGGAAAAAACAAGGAGGGAGAAATGTCTCAAAAATAAATATATAATACAAAATGATAAACCCATTCTGCACCTCTTCTATCCAAAGTTTGGGAGCTCGCGCACACACACGCATGCACACACACACACACACACACACACACACACACACCCTCATCCGCCAACCGTGACACACACCACACACGTGTGTTTCTTTGCATTCGATCAATCCAGCTATGCACATTCCACAGGCCTCAGCATTCCAAACAGCCATTTGAAATTGCAGACACTTTTGAAACTGGTCACCAGATAAAAGTCTGTTCCCGGCAGAATGAAGGACTTTGCAATAAGAAATGACGAACATGCAGCCCTCTGAAAAGCACTTCTGTGCTCAATATATTCTCAAGAAAAACTCTGAAATCCCAAGTGAGGGGAGTGTGGTGGGTCGCAGGCAGGCAGGCTGTTGAGAAACGCAGTAAGTATTCTCTGGCTCTGTATTATTTTGGGAAATATGAGCTTGCTTGCTCCATTGCATTTGAATTGCCTCCAACTCACCTGTGCATAGCGTTCTCCTGGAGGGAATAACTGTTTATACTTGTGCCATATGTGTTTTTTTTTTTCCCTAGTCATAACAAAAACAAATTTATATTGAGCACCACATAAAGTCACCCTATTCTCTCTCCAATATAAGAACTATCACTTTGTTCAAGGGACATGTGAGGAAGAAGATTAAAACCTTGTTACACTGTCAAACACCAGTGGAACATCTGACAGTTTTGTGGCTGAAAATGCAGATCAATCTCCCCTGAGGATTTGAATGCCAATCGCACTCAATTTTACCACTTTATTGCACAATAGGTCGTGGTTCTATTCCCACTGCCTGGGGCAGTGTGAGCACTTCACCTAAGGGGAATTTAAAAAAAATAGACAAAAACAAACAAAAAAACGTGAGCACAACATCTGAGGCACTTACCTGCAGGCAATCGGATGTGTGTGTCAGCGCCAGATGAAGAGAAAAACCCAGGACGCGACTTGGATCCTTCGGTATAGGCTGCAAGGCAGGAACAGGTCTCTGGACAACACGTAGTTTGAAACAAATGTTTTGGTGACCCCACTAAATGTTATTTCTCAAATAGTTTTTGTTTACCTCGCTGACAGAGAGAATTGGGCCTTTATTTGAAACAGATTAGACATGTTTTTATTCCTAAACTCTTAAAAAAAAAAACCAAAAACAAAACAAAACCCTCTTCCTCCATGTTTACCTGCTGTTTTGAAAAATTCAGGATAATGTCCTTCCCACAGCACTAATACCATCAGTTCAACAAAAGCCCCATATCCACTCACCGATCTGCAGGGAACAGAAACAGAAATAAAGCTTTTAATCACTAATTCATTCCTGTCATTCCACTTTGCCATTTTTTTTTGATGAGTGAAAATTAAACTGCACCTCCTATGGATTTTTTTTTCTACATTAAAACATTTTGAGCCCTCCCTTCATTGGGCATAGGTTTTTATTTTAGAATTGAAAAAAATAATTCTAACTCACTCAGGTGATAATAGAATAGTACCCCAGTGAAATGACAAACCACTGGGCTATACACAAAAGTCCAAAAAAAAAAAAGCTGTACTGTGATGCCTTTATCATAATTTTTGTTTTAATTGTTTGCCTATTAGAAATGGTAAACATAAGAGAGTAAGTGGGATAACATGCAACAAAGATTCACCACTGGAATCAAATCTTATACATTGCCATCGCTTGACATGTGACCTGTGTTGCCGGTTGGGGCCTTTTCATTTTGTTGTTTGTTTGATTGAATTCTTTGTACTATTTCAGTGGTCTCCCTAATCAAGTTTTAGTGAGATTTATATATATATATATATATATATATATATATATATATATATATATATATATACAGTACAAAAATTCTGCCTCCTCTCATCTCCATTTATTCTGATTGAGACGGATCATATCAGGCTCAGCTAAATATGTAGTTACTGACGGATGACCAACAAGCCCAATGCTGTTTCAGTTCATTAGAATTTGGCTGAAACCTCTTTCCTTTTCAAATGAATATTTGGAGTAGAGCCTTGCAAAAGCTTTCATCTCATCTTATGAAGTAAAAAAAACGACATTCTACATTTAATAGGTCCATAAAGCTGTCAAAAGTTGCGATGGAGATAATTTTTTACTAATGGTGGTTTTGAATTAGCCTAGTGTTAGTCCTAATTAATCATAAGACAAACTTTGTCTTAGGAACGGATGCTTTATTTTTGCTTCTCGCATCTCTCATATATTCAGCCAAAAAATATAACACGGAATATCTGGGAGGCCAGAGTTATTCCCACCACCACAGTTATACAGTATGTTACACTATTAAAGAAAATTAACCAAAGGCAAGGAAGCGCTTTACAACTATTTAGCCAATTATGACTATTATTTGGGTCTGATGACTGATTGCTGGAACACGTCTATCCCAGACTGGGTCAGCTGGTATTGACAGTCGGCAGATAAGATCGTATAGTGTGTGATATGCAAAGAATCTAACCTTTGGATCCAGTCACTGCCATTGTTCTCATAAAGAATTAAATATGTTTTACAAAGTTCACTCACTCCCAGTTCCATCCTCGTTGCTCACGCTTCTCTGTCCAGGACCTCACCCAAACTCTGACCTTTTTTATCATGTATGTAAATGTCAAACTTTATACACAGTGCAAGTAGCTGGGTGCTCTCCGTGTTAGTTTTGGTACGAGAACACGCGACAGCTGGCGTCGTCACTTGCCGTCGTCGCCGACCAGACATTCTGCGTCCTGACTAGAGTATTTACTCAGTCGCAAGCTTGATGCTCCTGTTTGTCAAAGACTAAAAAACTGGGAGGTGCACCTCAGGCTACAGCGGAGGGGGCACAGCTACGCCGTCGTTATGCTGTAGGTTCGATGCAGACGCATACATTTTTCTTCATGTGTTTTCACATACATCTGCAATTTTACTGGCCGGGAACAGTCCCTTCAATAGGTCGTAGCATTAGAGAACTTAAGGTCTTAAATGGCTTTTTCATTTAAAAGCCTATTCATGGGCTATTGATTATTTTTGTATATATACTAAAATTGTAATCTGCTGTCCACTGTTTCCTAGCCATGGCTACGGTAAATGCCAGATAACAAACAAATGCTAGAAGAACTAACGAGTGAAGGGTCTTCTACGAAGCTTTGGAGGAGGAGGTCTGGTGTCTCTCGACAGTGGAGATACTATCATTATATGAAATTACCTTCACAGAAAGATGAGAGAGGATTTTCGAAGGTAACTTAGAAACCCATGTTAAGCTTTAGGAAAACATTCCTTGTGTATGTTGGCTTCAAAGTTGAGGTTCAGAGTTCACTCTTGGTGCTGGAAACGGCAGTTGACAGAACATTCTCACCCCAAAACCGAGTTAATTTTGGCTCTTGAGCTTTCCAACGCATCCCATTATCCTTCTCTGTACAGAGCTGAAGTTTTATCGTCCGCACTTCCTACAGGTCAAGAATGGACATAAATGGACAAAGGGTCCATGAAGCACATAGACAAAAATGAAACATTAAGCATCTATAATTTCTACGGAAACTGGGCAAACTTGCGTTATGATTGAAAGCTCCAAAACCAGTTGCTAAATTAACAATGTATTGAAAATGTTTTCTCTGCTGCTGTTTCCAAGGTGAAGAATGAACTTTGTACCACATCATGCTCGTACTTACATTTTATTTAAAATACACATAAACTGTTATATTTGGTGAAGTGAAGGTAGAGTCCTCATTGAATAAAACAGAACGGTGGGGTGATGTTCTTCTGGAGTTAACAAATCTAAGGTTTTTAGAGATTTTTTTTTTTCTCCCAAAGGCAGATGGTACAAAGACTTTAACTATGACACTAAATTCACCTCCATAACATTTATCCCCCTCAGTTGACTGAAAGGAAAGCCTTGAACTAAAAAGTGAAGAAAACGAAAAGTACCTCTGGGCAAAGCCGAAAAATGCTCTTAGCGAAAAAGGAAGCAATCAAAAAGGCTGCAATTCACACGGACAACAGAGACTCCTAACAACACTGATCACAGTCTCATCCATGTGTGGTAATTAGACCAGGGTAGTGCAATTAAACCATTTCAGGGGTCAGTGGAAATGGCTGATGATTTACGAAGGCAGGTGCCAGAAAGGGCAGCGGTATTTCAGCACGATGTGTTAGTGTGATAGAAAGAGTTGTTTGTAATTTCTCAAGCAAGTGACATGGATTAAAAAGGTTAGTACCCTGGACGTGTGTGTGTGTGTGTGTGTGTGTGTGTGTGTGTGTGTGCGCACGTGCCTGCCCATGAGGCGACAGAACGGATGGCGTTTGAATTGTAGCCGCTTTTAAACCGAGACCCGGCTTTAGTACCTGTCACGAAGATCCTCTCGATGAGCCGCCATGTTTACGCTGAACCAAACGCAGCCGGCGCATTGCCGGCCCCGGTGGCAGCGATCTGATTCAACCACCCGGAATCAGAGGCTGGAATCATTTTTACGGCACGGCGGCGTTGGCGTCTCTCCCGCCAAGCCGACTCTCCCTTTTAGACAGACGATGATTTGGCTCTGTGGCTACCTCTGCAGCCAACCTGATGCCGACCCCCCCCCCCTTCCATGTTCATACCTTTTATTAAGGTATAAGCTCAGAACATTCCCACCTTGAACAGGATATATAACAGGGTTTTGTGACAAAAGGCAGCACAAGCAGCTGCAGGCAGAATTCCAGAGGGCAGACAGAGGCAAGCTTTGTATTTACAAGCGTATGACACCCAATTATGACATTTCTGTCAGGCTAGCATTTTGGTACTTGGTTAATATTGAGGTGACATCCGTAATCTGAAAGTTATTTCATCAGCTGTCACTATCGGCTGGGCTGTGTAGGCAGCCTGCAGCCGAGGTTTGCCACTGGAGCTGCATGTTAGATTCCAGAACAACGCTGAAGGTTGTTAGTGTAATGTACTGTATAGTATATAAAAGAACAACATGCTCCATAACAACGCATCTCCAGAGAGAGGCCGCGTTGTTTCCGACTAAATGGCAACACACCCACGACAGAAGCTCTGCAAGTCCGTGCATGAGCTGCCTGCTCAGGGCTTAATTCTCCCACCGGAACGCCCAAAAAGGACCATGCTCGACATGTAAAGACGTCTGCCATGGCCTGACTCTCAGTTTAGCATGTTAGTACGCTGACATTTGTTACTCAGCACTAAACACACACTGTGGGAGGACGCCGGAAAAAACAAAGCATTTTGTGGAAGTGTTTCGGGGTCTCAATCTTCTGTCTCCCACAGACGACCGCCCGCTCAAGACACCGTGGTTGCTGCAGCACATGGGAAAACATGAAGAAGGTATTGAGGGACAAGAGACTCTGTTCGGACATCTCCGGCCTCACACTCGTGTGACAGTCACGGCTCAGCGTCTCTCCCATTCAGCCTTTACAAAGCCAATAGCGTTTTTGGCTCTGCCGCCACTTTTACCCGCGTCTGTTTTTGCAGGACCGATTTGTGTCTCCGAGTTTATATAAATGCCAGTCGTGTTGAATTCATTTGGTATTGCTTCCTTTCATTTGTTACTGGCTTTGCTAATAACTAGTAGCAGCTTTCTTGTCTTTACCATGAGGGAGACGGAGACAAACACAGAGAAACCAAGACAAAGAGGGAAGGAGGGAGGCGATACTGATGTGACCCGCCCTATGCTGTCACCTATACTGTGTTCTAATGCAGCTGAGTTCACCATGTAGTTATTCTTATTTAGCATTAATATTTTTTTCTTTTTCCTTCGTCAGATGTCAGAACTAGTTTCAAATAATTCGACTGTGGCCCACAAACAGTCGGCTACGTTCGCCAGCTCTCATTACCAAGGTGCTGTGCCGCAGATAAAATAGTTGTTTTATAATCACAACATTGTCTGTCCAAATGAGCAAGAATGCAGGTTAATGACAGCAGCTGTGCCGTGAGATTGCGCATGTTTTCATTTAAATACGTGATGACGGAGAAAGTTGGAGGGGAAAAAGGGTTGTAACGTAATGTACAGCCACAAGGCATCTCAATGGGCTGCAGATGTGTATGCGGTGGGCTGTAAAAACACGAAAAATGGCAGCGAGTTACAGTTTATTAAAAATGTTGCTTTTGTGTTTGCTCCTGAGAAAGTTTCTGTTGGATGGGTTTGGTCTGAATCCAATCAAACTTGACTTTTTGAAAAAAATAAAAATAAAAAAATTCTTACCTTGGCTATAATGAGAGAATTAAAATGAGAATATGAAAACTTTGATAAAAGTCACAAACAAAATTGACCTTTACTTATTGATAAACTGTATAATCTCCTGTTTGTCAGATGCACCTAAAAGAGTGTTCCAGGGATTTACTGTTGCACTGGGGGGACTCATAAGAGAGAAAACTCAAGTTGCAGAGGCTGAGATATCCTGACTTTTTAGTCCCTAATATGAGTCGAGCTCCAGGCACTGGATCCTACATTTCCCATAGTGCAACCAATAGAATAATTTCACCAGACCCTCCAGGCCTTGCTAATCCCTCTAATGCAGGGGTGAAGTATAATCAATTTAAAAGTATTGGCCTTGATTTTCAATTATTTTAACAAGAAAAAGCAGTGAAAATTGTATCTTCATTTATTATACACCTTTAAAGCTCAGCCAGCACTTCCACCCACAGCATAGGCTTAAAATCATAAGGAAAAAAAAGTTTCTTTCTTCATAGTTTAAATGACTGTATCCAGAAAAAAATGATGGATTTAACAAAATCAAACTTTTTCATCCTTTTTGTAAGCATTTTTCAGTGATAACAGCCATTTACAGTGCTGATTTTCCTGATTTATGAAACACATGTTAGAACATACTCTGTAGTCTACAGAACAGGGGGAGGGGGGTTGTCAGTGAGTAAACATTTCTTCATTTCTTCATTACATTAATGAAATATATCCCTTCTGCTGCAGCACAGTTTTTGCGCAGTAGCAGTGATATATTCCTCCTGGCTTCCTGCCCAGAGTAAGAAGTTGTTTACATCCAATCATGCCATTTCATAATAAAGCTGCAACGTCTTTGATCCAGGCCCAGGCTGCTGATGACTAGTCTTATGAGGAAATCTGGATGAGAGTTGACCTCACCTGCCTCAGCAGGTTAGAAGAGCCCACCTTGTTACTCAGTGAAATGACGCATTTCTCTGCATCAAATCTCTGGATAAGATTTACATTTCCCCATCAAGCTACACTCAGTAGCCCATAACTACAAAGTGAAAACATGTTCTAAGAAACTTTGTTGCAAATTAATTAAAAATTTCAGACACTGAATTTTCTTATTTACGCAAGTAGTCAGACCCTCATCTCGGTACTTTGGCAGCTATCACAGCTTGTAGTCTTCTTTCGTACGTCTTTCCACATCTGGATTTGGGGAGTTTGTCCCATTCTTCCTGGCAGATCCTCTCATGCTCCGTCTGGTTGGATCAGAAGCGTCTGTGAACTGCCCCCCTCAGGTCTCCCCACAGATGTTCTGGGGGGTTTAAGTCTGGGCTTTGGCTGGGCCGCTCAAGGACGGCCAGACTTGTCCTGAAGCGACTCCAATGTCGACTTGGCTCATTTGGTACGGATTGTTTTTATGCTCAGAAGTTAACCACTGCCCCAGTCTCAATTAATTCTGCCACAGGTGGCCTATAAACAAGCTTAGACACATCTTAAGGGTAATTCAAGTAAACAGGATACACCTGATTACAACTTGGAGAGTCACAGCAAAGCCTCTGAATAGTTTTGTAAATGAGAGATTTCAGTTTTTAAAAAATTTGCACAAATTTGTAAAAACGTGTTTCACTTTATCATTGCAGATTATTGAATGTAGACTGACTGGGAAAAATGGTCATTTTACACATCTAAAATTAAATGTACATGGAAAAAATTGTGCAAAAAGGGGGTCTGAATACTTTCTGAAGGTACTGTATTGCCGACTTTACTCAGCATGACTGGATTTGGCTTCGATTACCCCATCTCTGCTGATTGTAGATGATTGCCACATGAAAATCTTAACAGGAAAGGTTTTCATGTCAAGAGCACAACAAAATTATGTCATTTTTATGAAACATGTTTTTTTGAGAAAATAAGCGATTGTGCCACTGCAACAATTGTGTGATAAACTATAATATGCCTGTCACTAGTACTGCACGATATATTGAATTTATTCGATTTATTCAATATATCATCCCAGTTTTGCAAGACATGGAACAGGCCACAGTGCTGTGTGAAGTTCACAAAATCTCCACTAGAGGTAAAAGCGGCAGCATGACAAACCCAAGCTGCCTAATTTTCCGATGTAAACATGAATGGGGAGACATGTTGTTGTTGTTGTTGTTGCTCAGTTTGTATGCATGTGGCTGTTAATTAACTGGAAACAACAGGATAAAGTCATAACTGTAAATTTAAACACCTCGTATTTAATACATTGCTGTTGGGGTTTTTTTTTTCAAGTCGCTGTCAAAATAAAATATTTCCAGGTACTTGGCCACATTACGGAAAATGCGGTGTCTGACCCAGGACCAGGCTTTTTAGATACTTTTGCTTCCATCCCCTGCACCAGTGCAGTTCTTTACATTTATCTGTTCACTGTAGTTTCATACATTCTAACATACATTATATATATTAAGCTTCTGACATGGGAAAACAAATCAAATACACTATAGAGTTGTGGGATATGACAATATATACATATCTCTCATACATATATATATATATATATATATATATATATATATGTATATATATGTGTATATGTATATATATATATATATATATGTATATATATGTATATATATATATATGTATGTATGTATGAATGTATGAGAGATAATAATTATATGTGGATTTTGCCATATTGTTTGTACTGGGTTACTAGTCTTCTGATAACACTGGGTATTTTAAGTCATTTTCTGCAAAGTTTCTCTGCTTTTATGGAAATATTGTTGTTTTTTTTAATATCTTTGTGATGATCAGTGCTAGGAAGTACCTTTATTTGTCTGGTGTTTATTTCCATGAATTTACCAAAAACACAAGATTTTCCTTGCAAGAAACTTTTTAACTACTTAACAACTAAACTACTTAAAATTAAAAATTTCACGATATCAGATTTTTTCTGCTAGATAACTTTGCTCAAATACCAAAAAAATTTATTTAGTTAGTTTTTTCTTAATCACCATTTTTGAAAATTCTTTCTGGGAAATTTTCGACTACTACAATTTTTATACTTCTTGTAATACTATTTCACCGAAGTGAACAGTGTATACTACAACATTTGAAATTACTTCTTCCCACTGGTACTTCATATTATAAGATGCATGAGCTGAATGCTCTATGGTAAAATGGGGCAGGACGAAATACCATTATAGATAAATATGATTTCATTAATAAACTTTGTATGTATATATTGCACCTGACACTCCGAGATGCAGCACAAAGAGTTTAACAACAACAAAAACAAAAAAGCAGGCAATTTAAACAGTTAAAGTATGTAAAATACATATTAATTTAAATAGCCGAAAAATTAAACTCTGTATATTGGTCAGACATGGACCAGACACAGTTAGAGATGTAAATCTTAACAGCACAGTTGTAAACTATGCTATTAAACTCTAGAACCAAAAATTAACTAGAAACATGTTGGCAAGAATTATGTCTAATTTTCACTCATAAGGTTTGTTGAGCTTCAAATACTTGTGGCTTCATTCGCTCAACATAAATACAAAGTAATGGGTCAGTCGAGTGACACGTGATAATGCACAGTAAGCGTTTAGATACAGCAGACAGATACCGTAGGCGTAACGCAGGAGGAACCCAGCGAATGTACTTTCAGTTGAGTTCAGCAGCGTCATCCTCTGGTCGAGAGGTTTACACACTGAAGGGGTCCCTCTCAGGGCCTGACAACCACGGGGCTTCTCCTTCCTTGTCTCTGTACACTCAGACTTTCTCTCCTAGCAGCTGGCTCTTTGGCTGAGGGTCGTCAAGCTGGAGAGAGCTGCTTGACGTTCCCTCCTGGCGGTGACGGAGCTGCTCTCTAGACCGGCCCTCCCCCTGGCGCGGGGAGCGCCTCGCTGTGTTGGGCAGCCCTGGAGACGGGCATCGCATCTGGTCCCCCCGCTCGGCAGAGAGGGGTGAATTCTCCTAATAACGACGGGTTGGCCGATGGCCCGAACCCCGCCGGTGGCCCATGTGTGGGGACCGGCCTCCTGGAAAATGGAAAAAGAAAGTCCAAGGATGGGGACCTTCACAATTTGCAAAACCTTGCATGCATTTCTGAGTTTTTCTTTGTTTTTTGTTTCTTTGCTCAGTGTCTGAATGGGTGCGAAGAACATGTCGCTACACGTTTCACTGCATCGTCTTACTTTTCACTCTGCCGGCTTCTTTCTCGGAGGTCACTCAGAGCAGTCTGAAAGCTGTCG
The DNA here is from genome assembly GCA_016859345.1 of Istiophorus platypterus. Taxonomy (NCBI): domain Eukaryota; kingdom Metazoa; phylum Chordata; class Actinopteri; order Istiophoriformes; family Istiophoridae; genus Istiophorus; species Istiophorus platypterus. The sequence continues at coordinate 5,921,407 of CM029134.1, read as the reverse complement.
TATCTAGCTGGACAGTCAGACGGACAGATGATCGATGCTAAATGTCCATATTGGATTCCGTTAATGATTGATACAAGGCAACAGGGATTCAACTCACAGATAGCTCATACAGATATTTACTGGTTCTATGATTTTTCATGGTCAGTTGTAATAATGCAAATAAGTGAAAATTGTAGGTTTTAGATAAAGACTGTAATTCTTTAAAAAAAATCTTATGTCGCTGTTTATTCAAGTTCTCTCCTTTTAACTGTCAAGACATGTCTAGAGAGAGAGAGAGCTAAAGAATTGAAAAATTTATTTAGATAAGAATGTTTGGAAATATGATTTGACATAAGAGTTTTATTGTGGATATGGACAAAACCAAAACTTTCCTGCCATGTTCATGGGAGCTTTAGGGGTTTTTTTACGCCAGAAAAGTTTAACCATTATTTCCCTTCGGCAAAATCACAAAACTTTCAACTGTTGATATCAGCTGCTGTAGTGAATGCTGATTTATCTTTGAATATGGAAAGTAAAAGCCTGGAGCAGGCTTTTCTCAGAAATACTCATTAGATAACAGGGCTCCCAGGCGTATTTCATGTCACCACAGGACCAGTGAAAAGGCGGCAGCTTATGCTAGCCAGAGGAACCAACGATGTCTCAGCGGACGTCGACTTAACATCAGCAAAAAGTGATCAGGCTTTCTGAGAAACATCAGGAAAAAGTAATGTTCTGTTGGAATCGATGTTAATGTTAGCAAACTAGGATAACCAGCTTTCAGTTTCCAAATGTAGGGTAGTTAGCTTAGGGCCAATTTATGCCCCTGCGACAAACCTACGGTGCAGCAACTGCAAGCGGCCGCGTTGGTGTCGCTCCGCAATTACACCACCAAACCACTAGTCGGCAGTGGTGTTGACTTGCCACTGTGCTGAGTTTCTTCACCACTGTTTTCCACGGGTTTGTTGGTGCCCTTCGAAACATTGCCGACCGAATCTGAGCGGATCTTAACGGAGTTGGAGCTAATGGATGTTGGCCTTTAGCCCACTAGCTTACATTTTGCGAGTGTAATAGACTTGGAGCACAGTGGTTCCTTGCAACTGCTGTAAAGGGACAGATGGCTTTAATTGCTAATGATGCGTAACCAACACTACTTAGGCCTTTGGAGAGGAAGAAAGAAAAATATTGTGTGAACGTTCATAGGTTTTATAGAGCAATTGTTCGCACCAGTAACTAGTTCGCCATCGAAATTACTAGAGCATTTCCTAGCAAAGCCGGTTCTAGAAATCAAATGCGCCATTGAAACTTAGAGGCTTCCACAAACACGTCGAGAATAGTTTTATCTAATTCAGAATGATAAGAAGGTTTGCACAGTATCTGCAGTATCATCATGGTTTTTAACCGTATTTCCTTACACAAAAGCTAGGGAATTCAAATATCTGTTGATAAACGGGATAAAGGATGTAGAAATGAAAATAAATATTTTAGATAATGAGCATGCAGTCCCCTCAACTGCTGCATAAACATGAGTTTCACTCTGCGAAAGTTTTAGCTTCCTCAAAAGAAAATCTAACATCAAAGACATTGTACAAAATCACCCAAACAAACGAATCAAACGGATTCTTAGCTGTGTGCTAACATATATGTAGACAGCAAATATACATCATCCCTCTTTCCCACAGATATCTCAGCTGGAGATCACTGACAGTGTTATAAAACTGCTGTAATGAGATACGGAGGCACGAGGCAGAGCTCGCTCGGAGAGATTCATGGTCATTTCACGCCTTCTTAGGGATAAGAACCACACCCCTGTATGGGGGGGGGGGGTTGAGCCGGAACTGCAGGGCTACCTCGCTTCTGTGTTTGGTAGGAGCCTGTTCTGTTCAAAAGCTCAGTGTTCAAAGGGTCCACACTGATGTTAGGCACTGGAAAATTAAAGAGTTTTATAGATGAGCAGAAGTGCAGAATACGTACTGTATCTAGACAGGAATATCAGCGTTAAGGTAAAGTATTTGGTGTTAAGTACCTGTCCATTTATTTAAGTACTTTACTTGCAGTGTTGAGATACTTAACTCGTTTTAATGTTACACTACTTGGATAAGAGGGCCAGCAAATTGAGTCTGCTCATTTGCCACTGAGCTGCAGCTCTCCGAACGTGTCTGTGACTTCTCCACGTTGAGCTGGAAGCTCCATTCTTGAACGTGATAACAGCTGTTGACTGAAGAATCTGAACTCAACTGAACTCAACCCACTTGGGGGCCACAACTAACGCTTATTTTCATCTACAATTCACGTGCCAATTACTTCCTCGATTGAACAACTAATTATTTGTCCACATCATGTCAGTGACGCATTGGAGCCATAGTTTCTTCTCAGTTCACTGTCATAGAGTACGTGACGAGAGCAGCCTCAAGTCCTCGCATCCGAGAACCTTGAACCCGCAAATATTTGGATTTTGCTTTTATTCGCATATCAAAAGAGTTGACGATGAATGCTTTGTTGATCAACTAATCAATTAATCAGCTAATCGTTGCAGCTCCTGTCTACCTACTTGTGTGTTCTGGAGCTTTTGATAATATCAGCTGTTCCTTATCAGCAGATTGAGTTCACTCAATCAGCCACACAGCTTCATGCATTACTTATGTTGCAGGTTTTGATTTCACTTGAAAATTGACCCACCAATGGTCTAAAAAGTCATTAAAGTTTGCTTGGGTTTAGTAGCATCTCTCTCTGCCTTCCTCATTGACCTGTCTGCATTTTTAATGGATGGATAAAAATGCCCTCTAATTCTTACCTTCTGTGTTTATAGAAGAACAGAACAGATTGAAACGAATTAGTCCCTTTTTTCACAACTTACGCATTCTAAGGGTTTGACTTTTATTATATAGTTTAGAACCAAGACCCTTTTGGCTGCTGTCTCTAATGTGCAGTAATCTGATGCAGCGTGACACTGGTAAACATAGTTAAGTTCGATATTCAGACGAAAAAGTGCCAGGAAAGGTGTAAAAAAAAAAACAAACAAACAAAAAAAACGCTGAGGAGGAACCATGGGTCGAACTTTGAGGCCTTTTCCCCTCATAGCTTCACCCTCTGGGGTCGACCTCGTGGAGCCGCCCTCCTCCGTTGCCTTTTTTTGCGGCGTGACCAACAGCAAGAGAACAGACGAGGTGCATGGCGAGCAGAGGTGGCGGCTCCCGTCACGCTCGACCCGGGCGCTATCAGGACGGGATCGGTCGGCTGTGTCTGGATGACAGGACCCTGCCCCCCCCATCCCCCCGTCACCGCCGAGTGTCCGTGGGCGTCCTTCGGCCCTGGTGTCACGACAGCCGGCTCAGCATGACAATAGGACAGCTAAAGGGGACGAGGCATCTGCTGTCAACATGTTGAACCACATCCCGGGCTTCTGCCGTCACCATATGTCTGAGAATTTTTGAATATAAAAAAGTTCACCTCTAAATTGTTATAAATATATTTAAAACGCTAAAAAAAAAAAAAAATCAAAAAAGAAAAATCTGATTTTCATCTCCGGTCTCCAGTCGGCATTATCCAGAGTGTTAAAATGTGAGCTGCAGAGATTTACCAAGTGACCTTTAAAAAGTTCTGTGACTTGCAAAGATTGGCGTCCAGATCCCTGAACTCCCTGAAAGACTGCTAAACACTGGCCTAATGAGCAAAAAGCCTCCAACTTCCATCTGCTGAAGGGAGCCGCACCTGAGAGGAGGTCCGGAGAGGTGTGTAGAGACGCGGTGAGTGGGTTATTAATACTTCCTCAGTGGTAACGGAGCCATTTCGTAGGAGACATTATAATTTCTCAATTTAAAAGTAAAGTTAAAGAACAGTTCTGAAATTATTTACCGCTGCGTCGATTAGTTGATCAACATTAAGGTAATTGACAGCAAAAATGATTAATCGATTGGTCGGTCGACAGGAAATTCATCTCCTCTGATAGTCAGTTAATCGTGTTAGTCATCCGTCAGGTAAAGACACCAGAGATTTGCTGGCTGCAGCTCATCCAGTGTGAGAACAGAAAACTTTCTCTGTTTTGTATCATTGTGAATGTGAGCATGTTAAGGCTGTGGAGCTTTGGTCGGACGTGAGGAGACTTGGTGAGTAACTGATGGATATTGTTTGCTATTTCCTCTCAATTTATTTATATTATAATCCGTAAAATATATCCGACCACTAACTACTACTTCTGAAGATACTTGCCCAAATATTTACATTTTTGGACTAAGTGCGATTCATTAAACGAGTAGTTAAGTGTTTTTTTTCTTTAATTTTTACCAAACAAAACAAGATTTGGAATGAGGACCACTGGAAAAGCCATTTACTGTTTTAAGACATCGCTTTGGGCTCCAGGAATCTTTAACCACACGTGACATGGCGGTGTTCCTATGTCATTGGGTCGGTCGACCATGTGCGTCTAGACTGAAATATTTCCTCGACTACTGGATGAATCTGGATGAACCTTTGTACCAGCTTTCATGATATGCAGACGATGACTCATTAAATGGCTCTGTTTATCCCCTGACTTTTCCTCCAGCGCCAACATGAGGTTTTTGTTTTGAACATTTCGTGCTTGAGCAGTTTCCTGAATATATTACTGACAGTAACTACTCATATACTACTCAGTACTGTTTTTTTAGCAGTTTTGTAAAAAAAAAAAACAACACACACTTTACCATTTTGTACTAACAGGAAATGCAAGAACAAATTTAAATTTGGAGAGCCGCTGCTATATTAACTCCACAAAGAGATTTAAAACTTATTTTTGGGGGGGGTTTCACCCACACCACAAACCACTTCTCATCCCTTCCCTTTTTTTTGTTGCTTATATGTAAAAAGTGTCAGTGTATAGATTATATATTGTGTTGTTTATTTTTGTGTTTTTTTTGCATGAAAACACAATATAAATATATAAAGAAAAAAAGAAACAACAAAAACATGTTCATAATCAGTATGTTTTAGGGTTTAGGTAACGGCACAAGAATCCGTGTTGAACACGCTAACAAGTGCTAACAGGCTAAGCCAAGATGGCGAAAACGGTAAACATCACCTGCTAAACATGAGCATATTAGCTAGCATCCAGCTCAGATCAGCTCTGTACGTCCTCACAGAGCTGTTAACCCAGGTAAAGACTGCGAATGTGCGTCAGTGTAATTAAAGCCCCTTCCATCATTATACACCTTTTTTTCCCAATTCACCACTGTGACGAGCGCATTCCACAGTTTAGGAAGGCTTCTCGTTCCATGAGAGGGAGAGAACCTATCAGCGAACCGCCTCCGTCCACCGCCGCAAGGACGCATGCTGATTATTCCGCGGGCACGGGGATCAAGCGAGGGAGGGAGGGAGGGGACGTAGGATGAGGACCCACGACTGGCGCGAGGCTCGGCATGGCCAGTGGCCTCAATCAGTCATCAGGTGTGCGGGCACGGATGGAGTGGAGAGGTTGTACTCTTGGCAGGCCCCGGCAGCGTGATTAAGGAGCCGGGCGGCTTGATTACGCCGCTCGCCTTATGAGCGGAGTAATAGAAGGAGGCGGGGGGGGCGCGGAGTCTGGCGCTAAGTTCTCCTGATGGAGGCTGTGCTCGGTGGGGAGGAGTCCGAGGCCCTCCCGCGTGACCGCCGGAAGATAAAGGACTGACAATGGATAATTAAGGGACTGCCAGGACCTCTTTCCTATTCACATGGCTGTTTTATTAAACGGGTTTCAGTATGGAAGAATATTAATACAAACTACCATCCTGGGTGACACGGAGATGAATATAAATTGGGACTGGTTGGGGGGGGGTACTGGGGAGCTTTTGACAGGGGCAACTTTTGCTTTGGAGCTTCGGCTCCGTTGATCTCTGGTGAATAACTTCAGGCACGTCGTCACTGACACAGGCGCTTTCAGAGACCCGTTTGTTCAGACATGACTACGACTGCATGGGACCGTGCAGATACAATTTATACCCTGTCCCTTTCTTGCTTCTTTCATTCGCCTGCGTTTTGAAGGGAAGTATTGCACTTTTTCCTTTTTGAGCTCAAGCTACGTTTACTGGTTCCTCTTGAGACAAAACGTATGATCATCTGATAGAATCTGACTTAAAAAAAAAAGTCTAATTAAATGACATTTTCTCTTCTTACATGTTAGTGCATCAATAATAACAGTAATAATTCATTAAATTAATATTTATTCAATATAACTCCTTTAAAGGGCCTTTTCTGTTCCATAAAAACTTTTAGTTGTGACAATTTCAGTATGTCTTTTTAATAAAACCTTGCCTTTTTTTCACCAATTGGCTTCAAGGAAATGTGAAGGGCAATTTATGGTTCATTAACCTGCCTGAAAAAGTAATCAACAGATTAATGGATTTTTTAAAAATAATGCATTTTGCAGTGTAATTTTAGAACCAGCGAGAGGTCTCGTATCTTTTAACAGTCAGTGGCCTTCAGACTCTACATCATGTTGCCGTGTTATAAATGAGCTCGAACTGTCTTTGTGTCTCTGAATTTCCCTGATGAAACATGTACGTTCATTGTTTGTGACAATTCAAGTGATTCTGTAATTATAACACAGCAGATATGGTGGATCAATTGCTCCCAGTGCTGCAGTGATAGGTCCAATAATACTGAGTCATTTATCGAGCAAAGATGTAGATAAATATACCTACTGAAGTAGATATTTTTCATATTAAAAGTCAGATGATGAAATCTTGGCCAAATCTCCTTTTATTTATTTATATATTCATTTATATAGATATATTTTACACATAACATTAACATTTTTGAGAGTGATCCCTTATGTACTGTAACTATATATCCCCTGTGTACTGAGCAGGACACTTAACAGCTTGAAAAAATAAACGTATCCGTCCTCACCCAGGTGGACACGAGGGAGGCATTTACATTTCTTATTATATCGTAGACATTTCTGCTGCTTATCATCAAACATGCTAATACCTATTACTGCGGTAATGTTTTATTTATCAATTTCCACTAATTCAAGCCTGTCAGTTGCTTTTTTCTCATTTTTTTTAAATGCAATACAAATATAAATATCTATTCAGCTCTCACTGTTGTTCACTCTACACAAACAATTTGAAGTCATGTGGCTCTGGCTAATTGTGATGGGCACTCCAACAGACAACTGATCAAAATAACCTGAAAAAGTGTTCACACTGATTTGACGATGATTGTAGCTGCAGTCCTCATTGCCAGTAAACATAGACTCAGCTGTGAGCCCAGTCCTGGGCGTATCTGCCACAAATTAATCATTTAGTAAACACAGGATACGAACTGAGAATGTGAGACCCCGCCGCCTCTTCGCCCTCAGAGGTGGTTGAGCGCTGCAGGTTTATCTGATGCAGGGGTTGTTCAGATGGAAGCGCCGCTCCGCGTGGAATTTCAAAGATAAGTGCGCAGCCTTATGCAATCTGGAGGATCCCTTTATCCAGAACACCTGACAGAACCTGCAGCCACATGAGTTTAAAAGATGAATAAGCCCAGAGGGGTACCAAAAAAAAAAAAAAACATAACATGCTGCCTGGGAGTGTCACCTGTGGTGATATGCAAACACTTTGAATATAGTTTTAGTGCGGTGATGTCTGCTTGAGTGCAGATCAGTGGAAGAGAAATGACGTTTCATTGATGATCCACTGAGTTTGTCTCTTAAGGTTACGGCTTTGATAAAAAAAAAAACAAAAAACAAATAACTAAATTTTTAAGAATAATAAAACAAAATCAGCAAATCAACCGGCAGGTCTGGAACACACGAGCTGATTTTAAAAACCTTGTCCGTTCACGTCTGAGCCGAGAGAATTTAGAAAAATTAGTCATGCAACAAACTCCAAACTCCTCTGCAGGAAATGGTGAGCTTTGCTCTTTGTTTCAAACACTAATAATTATTCTCATTATTGATTAACCTCTCAATTATTTTTTTCAATTACTCAAAGATTCTTTTGGTTTATATAATATGTAACATATCTGCCAATCATCATTTCCTTTGTCCTGAAGTGAATTTTTGAAGTTGCTTGTGTTGTCCAACCCATGGTACAAACCCCAAAGATATTCAGTTCATTATCAGCTGAGGCCACGAAAGTCAGCCAGTCTTCACGCTAGAGAAACTGGAACGACTGAATTTTCTGGCATTTTTCTTTAGAAAATGAACATCGCACAGAAAGGGCGAGTAAATAAGGGTGACAGAAAGTATTTTGGATCTGCAAAACAATTTCTTTATCAAAACGGCTTATTTATGTGGGGGCTTATAGTAAAAAACATACCTGTCTTTCTTGAAACCAGCTGCTGTTAAACCAAGGCATTTGGGTAGACACACAAGTGTTGTACTTAAAGTAAAACTTTAAAGTGTATCTGTACTTGTGCATCCCCCTTTTAATGCTTCTTCATACTTCAACTCCCACATTTTAGATGAAAATAATGTACTTTTAACAGCCTTCATTTCTCTGACAGTTATAGTTACTTTGCAGTTTTCAGATTTGTTTTATTCTAAACAAAACACGAGGTTAGAATCGATTGTTAGGGATCAAACTAAATAGAAATGAAAACAGAATCATTAATGCATCGTTAAAAACTAATATGCTAATCTAATATATTTACTTATATAAGACTCTGAGAAGGGCAGTTCTGCATAATTAATACATTTTGCTTAGAATCCTCATGTATTTTTACTTTCACAAAATTCATCAGCAGGACTTTATCTTCTAACAGACCATATTTACATGGTTGCTTCACTACTATTTATCAAGAGAAGGATCGGAGTTGTTCTTCCAGCGATCTGCTTTACATAGTAATTATGCTTTTTTGTCTTTCTTTCATTTCTTTTGCACCATTCCTGAGGTTCAATTTAGGTTAAATAACAGATCTCCTGATATGATAAGGTGCCTGACCAACCCTGTGTCCAAATCATCAAGTTTATACACTGTTACTAAATTGTTTTCCCAGTTCCTAGAGACAAAAAGGATCGCTGGCTGGATCATGATCAGAGGCAAGGGCTCTTTGTTTGGAGTTCATATCCATATGTACTTTGGTTTAAGGGAAGATTGTGGTTTTTGGTTAAATGTAAATAAACATGGTCGTGTCTCTTAATTCACTGTGAACTCATGGACGATCTCTCCCGAACCCTAACCAACTGCTGTGCGAGCCATAAACCATAACCATAGAAAAAGCTTAAAAATGCTTTAGTTACTACAAGTTGATGTTCAATCTTGCAGTTGAACATTTTTTCTGGGAAACCAATGAGGTAATTTAACTGTGATACATTCAGTATCAACATTTTTTTGAACTTGCCAAAGTCATTAACAGTTCATTATATATGTAAATAGAAAATCTAACCCATTAAATTTCCTTCAAAATGTATTTACCGTTGCGAACTAGTTGTACATATGTAGCTTCTAAAGACAAGGTTTTCCTGACAGCAGCCAAAAACCCAATAGTTTTCCTCCCAGCTAAGAGCTAAGCTTGAAAAAACAAACAAACAAACAACCGCCCCCCCCAATATAATTTTATAGGATGCGTATCTTTAATGGTAGTGGATATTTTTCATTCAGACAGTCAAAGGTTGAGTCGCGCCCATGCCAATCACAGTCTGAATATCACAGCCTTCAAAAAACAAGAAAATTGAGCCATTTGCCAAAAAAAATTTCTGTGTGATAGGCTACCCCAGCCTCTACTGCCCTGCTTTTCTGACACCGTTCTCTCTCTGCTAATTACTATCCTTATACCGCATTCTTTGCAGAAAAATAAATATGTCCAAAGGGCAACCGAGTCTTGACCTTGTTCTTGTAGCATCTCTTGTAGACTAATAATTGGCAACAGGCTCCTAAAGGAAACATCTTGGTGCGTGACTGTCTGCGCAGCAGCGACTGTAGAAGGTTGTTGAGGAAAAGAGCTGACATCACACTTGTTTTTCATGGTATAGTTTTTATTATTGGGTAAAATGACAAGCGTGTTTTCTCTATATAAATAACAATCACATGAATGAACATACAAGACATGGTTATGTGGAGGCGAAAGCGGTGTCGGTGATCACAATGTACTACAGTACAGGATGCCGATAATGAAAGCTGTGTGTTCTCATTTCTTAAAAAGGACTGTGCTGATTATTTGCTCGGAAAATGAACAGAATCCGCGTGAATCTGTACATTCATGGGAAATCTAACAAACTCACAGTCAGCTGCTATGTACAGAACGTAAGTAGAGAGAAAGGTCAGAGGTCATCAGCAGTACAGTCAAGTTTAAAGGTTGGAGAGCAACATGTGACGGGAAGGAAGAGGCTCAAATTAAACCCAAAATATATACGAGTAGGATTCAACAGGAAAGACAGGGTGACTTTATATAATCTGTACATGTCAAAAGTCCATACTAAACTTGAGATACAGTTGCCCATTGTGATTCACAGAGTCATAGAGTGCTAGGGTGAAAATGCATAGAAATGTGTCCAGCTAGGAAACGGGTCCATTGACTTGCCAGCTACGAATCTACTGCAGGAGCGTTCGCAAGGAGTTGTTACCCAAAGCTTATCGTCGAAGACCCTCTACACAACACAACCACAGCTACCCCACTCCCCAGTGCGCTAGCTCATCATTACTTCACATTAAAACATCCACTGGGAACACGCTGTCAAACAGAGCAGACAATGCACGTTTTCCACAGTTCATTCTATTATACTCTACTATGCTTTTTTTTTTTTTTGATCCAGGGATATTGAAGTTATGATAGGATTTTCTTCACACATAAGTGCTCTATTGACTCATTGCTAAGGAACATTTGGAAATACTTAAATTTCACAATGTGCAGTGTAAAAAGCTGGTACGATTTTTAACTAACATCGCCACTGACTTTCATTTTTTCTGCTTTGGACTAAAAAGGAAAAATAAAATATCATTCAGAACCTTCCAACACAAAGGTTACAGAGCACACAACCATAATGAACCACTCAGTCTCTCAGTCTCCACTTCAAACAGGATGGGATCACAGCAAGGGCTCGTTTTAATTAGACTGAGTCGGCTGTGTCGGGCGGACGGACAGACAAGAGCGGTAGATTTGTGAGTAACCACGCTCACCACGAATGGTGGGGTCAAAGGAAAAAGGTGTAGTTTGCAGTCATACTGGGAATAATTACGCTAATTCCTCTGATGGAGGGCAATTTTCCTTGAAGGCACAGGAAAAAGTTGGGGATGGGTAAACTTAAATTACAAGTTAATCTGGACATATACAGTATATATATATATGTTTCTGCCAATTTCACTTAAATATTAGTTTTGTTCAGAGATTATCTACAGCATTCCCACACACTGAATACAACTGACTGTGAATAATAATGCAAAGTTGCACATATTTACGGATTCATACCAATTTTCCTGAAAAATGTTACCAGCAAGCAATTTTATGTTGACTTAAAGACAAACCACTTTTTACTTGATTTTAACTTGGCTTTAAGACAATAATCAATTACTTTTACCTCAATTACCTCACTGCTATTTTTTTTTTTGGATGACAGTTCTTCATCCAATGGTCTTACAAATTGTCAATTTGGTTTCTGAATCTGTGGTTTCACTGTTGTGTGCCCACAAAATTAAAGAATCTGCAACAGAATTCAGTGCAACAGTACCATTGAGGAACAAAGTTCCTTGGGTTTCAAGATGTTATGACCTAAGACTCCCCAACCCAAACCACCACATTGCCCTTGAGGACATCAGTGATCTCACAATTGAGCTTGTTGAGCCGTCCGTCCAGGATAAAGAGGGACTCTCTAGACGGGGTCATTAGGTACTGTCCGAACAGTCCGCTACCTGCCATTACCCTGTTCCTGCTGCTCCACGGCCACTCGAATGACTTGGTGGCCTCTTTCAAGCTCTTGATCATCTTTACTTTGCCAGTGCTCAGCTCCACAAACAGAGCATCAGTTTGACGACCAGAGCTGCCGAACACGTTGTACTGGTGGAGCTCTGTGAAGGAGCGCTGGAAGGCCAGATCGGACAGATGAAGGTTGGTGTGGATGTCGAAGGGTGCCTGAATCTCGCCCCGCTCCGAGATCGTCTGGATCCTCATCAAGCCGTCGCCGTCGTCTACGGTGACCAAGTAATGACCATCTGGGGACACGTAGGGAGTGCCGGTGACGTCACGGTTTTGTCCAATCACACTATCTGTCACACTGTCCAAGATGAGTTGGGGTTGTGTGGCGCCAGTGGAGTCGGGTCTGCAGTTGACAAAGTAGTAGCCGCCGAGATGAGTGTAGGCTACAGACTTGGGGATGCAGTTATACTCCCGTAAACTGATGTTTTTCACGTACGACGACGTCTCCAGGTCGATCTTGTGGAGGACAGGCTCATTTCGGTGAAGGATGAGGCCGAATCTGTAGAGAATTTAAAGAGAAAAACAAAGATTTAATCAATACCACACTGTCATCTTGTAAAACCCAAATTATGGCATATCTTCAGTCACATCAGTGGCATTGTTGAAGGGATGGTGATGTCAGTCAACCACTGTACAAAATTTAATGGCCATCCATCCAATAGTTGTTGTAATATTTCATATATTCATGTTCCTCTAAGAGTGAAGCCTAAAAACTTTGGTGATGATGACTTTTCTTCAAGCACCACCATGAGATGGACATATTTGGTTTTTAGTGAAATAACTATTGGTATCGATATCCATGGTGCTTAAAGGATAAATTCTAATGATAACTTTCAACTAGCACCACCAGCAGGTCAAAGTTTTCACTTATCCTGTCAAATATCTCAACCTATACTCACCGAACTAGGACAAAATTTCAGACATACATGGATCCCAGACAATGTACCCGCTTGATTTTTGGGAATCCCTAATTTTCCCTTTGGCTCTACGAGGACATTTTTGACTGACATTTTAATGAAATGTCTCAAAAAATATTTGAATGAGTTCCACGAAATTTGAAACAAACATTCATGTGCACCTCACGATGAATTATAATAATCTTGGTGTGATCCTTGGTGATTCTTTTATCCATTGCCATCTTTAGGTTACATTTTCAAACTCACAAGATTTGGTTGATGACCAAATCCCTTCCAATCAATCTCTTTACTGTGTTTGTTGTTATGTTACAAATGTTAGAAAGCTAACATAAAAAACTAAGATTGGAAACATACTTGACATTGTACCTACTACATAAGTATGTTAGCAGGCTAACATTAGTATGCCATAGACTTTTGGTCTTGCTGTATATTGAATGAATTCATAGAACCAAGAGCCAATTTTAAATCACTGCAAGAGTAGAGGAGGCTCAACATGACATCCAAAAGTAGAAAGAAACAGACATATGAATTTTTGGTCTTCAGCCTGTTTGGATGATTGAGAACATGAAATACTAAGTAAAACCAATTTTAAAAAAGCAATTTAATCATGCTTTGTCTCTGAAAATCCATTTTTCCTATTTTAAGTAAGGAACATTTAAATTGCTGTGATTCCTTTTGTTTCCATGGTTTGTGAAATTTAAGGCGGAAAATGATAACATCTCGAAAATAAATCCACATATCAAGATGACGCCATCCTGCAATAACAAATGCAAATTGATTTACACTGGGTAATTATGAAAATCTTTTAGGCATAATTTTAAGGAAATGTTAAGGAGAAAAGAAAAATCAAATGTTGCTGAGAGGTCCATTTAACCGCTTCAGCAGGCAAATTCTAGTCCCTGACAATCATATTGGCACTCTAGCATCATCTATTCTTTTCCCTCTAATGGAATTATAGCTTTTTTATATGTAGTCATGAATCAGTACAAATGCTACTCATTACGAAAACCCAAAGAATCTCTTTATGGCACATTACATTTTAACAGCTGAACAGGGTAGAAAGGGAATATGCAAGGAGCTGACAGGCCTCAATTAAATGTGAATACCAGCTGATCGATGCTGGCAGGCACTTCAATCTTGCCGTTATTCATCATCTTTTATGCCATTTGAACACCAAGCTGTCTGTACCTGTGAACAGAAAATGGCTGTTTGAAAGCCGCGAGGCCCATTATCATCCCTGTGGAGGGAATCATTGATCCAGAGATCATTCTGTCCGCTGGGTCCAGACGGGGTCATAAGAGATGAGATCTGAACATCTCTTTCTTTTTTTTTTTTTGTTTTTTTCTGTTTTTTTTAAAAAGCAGCCCAGCAGGCATCATGGATAATTTGTGTACATGAAATAATGTCAGTTATCTTTGACATTTGTTTTAGAGAAGCCACAGTAACCTGTTGCTTTAGTTCCTACTGCTACAAAAAGGTGAAACTTGAGGGTTAATGTCGATGTAGTGCCAAATAAACAGCCACACTTGGATATGAATATTTCATTTAAATGAGCCTCTTGGATATAATGTAGTTCTGTATTGCTTTTGTATTGAAATATGTAGATGTCCTTTTTTTGCGTTTTGAACATTATCATCTTTGATATCCGTTACACACAAAAATTTCAAGTTGAGTGAGAGTTGTCAACTAGTATTAAATATCTTATTTCCTAATGAAAATGATCTCTTTTTAAAAACTAAAATTTAATTTCATGCAACTGATATCCATTCAGCCATCCTTCCATTGCCGGCTATGCTTTTGCGGGTGTGGGTGGGGGGCTGGAATCTACCCGAGCTGACATTGGGTGAGAGGCGAGGTAGAACCCGGACATGTCACCAGTCTGTAAACAGCTGATATTACCATGATTTTTTTTTAAATGATATTTTAATTTCTTTCTAAACTACTTTTCCAGTCACTGAAGAAAAAACGACATTCATTTTATGTGTCATTCTAGAAATGAGCCTTCTTTAAGATTCATGAATGAATGAAAGACTGAAAACCATATTTTTTTTCCATCAGATTGTGAGTCTTTATGTTTGACTCTTGTGCCAAGCCAACTGAATAGCTTTTACGTGGCATGGAAACCTAAAAATGTTGGATTAAATTCAAAGGATGCTCTCTGACACTACCCAGGCTGGTTCTTGATCCTACCATGTCCCACCAGTGTGAAAAACAAGCTTTAACACTGGAAAGAATTTGGAGAAATTATTTAGAAATGTAAATTTTCTCCACCGGGAGACAGAGCTAATGATTTATTACCACTCTGCCTGTCAAACACTGCTGAAACTGATTTCGCTGTGGATTGCATTCAATTTTGCAGCTGTTGTGACAAATCAATGAGTGGTCTGTTATATACTGGTATCATGCTTGGAAGCTAAAGGTCAATGGTGCGTCTATCCTGCAATGAAAAGCTTAATTTCATCGACAGTGAGATTTTTCTCTCCATGTATGATGAATTAATAATCAGACATTGTTTTGCCTCACGCTGACGTGAACACAGCTGGGTTTGCTTCATTGGCAGATCCAAATTGCTCTCAGCCAAACTGACAGCTGCTGTTTGCACCACTGATTAATGCATTAAAACTTCTCCCTGGTTCTCAGCAACAGAGTTATGTTCAAATGAAGCTACTTCCCCTTTTATCATCTTATCTTTGTGTCAGCTTATTTCAGTTTAAAAATGACTAGGTCTGAAAACGTAACCCCAGAGAAATATTTATTCTGCAGTTCAAGTTATAGAACAGAATCCTGCTGCACAGTAAAAGATACCAATAACACAGCAATTCGTGTTCATCCATCCTCCAGCGCAAAAACATCGAATCAACATCTTGCTCGGCTTGTTTTGCCAAAAGGGCAGTCTGTGCAATGACTAGAAATTTGTGAAAAATAGGATGGGCACGGGCAGCCTGAGCTGCAGGGTACTGTAGATGTGGGTAAAAATAAGAAATAACAGCTTTTTCCCCCTCTTTTTTGCTTACATGCAGGGTTGCGTGACTGTAAGTCGATGGGTTTAATGAATGACAGCCCCCAGAAGTTCCTGCTTGCTTTACGGTAGCTGCTGAGGGAATCCTCAGTCATTAAACAATCCGCGGAAGTTGCTGAATATACGTTGGCTGCTCACACGCGGCTCATGTTGATGCATCGATTAGTCGATGCTGCGTTCCTGCCAGCAGACAAATAGCTGTGTGGGTACTACTAAAAAAAAAAAAAAAAAAAAAAAAAAAATAGAGCCACAAGGCAATAGTTAATTTAGGCTTTCCTTATATCTGCAATAAAACCAGCTGTCCAAATAAAAAAAACAACATCCAGGCACATGGACAGACCCAAAGCTTTTTGTGTACTTCAGCAGCGTACTGATATATTCTGGCAAATATACAGAGGACTACTTCACACCACAGTTACAAGGCAGAATTATGGGTTTGAAACAGAAGTACATGGAGATCCCACAGAGGCTCAGCATGTTACTTCCATCTGCTTTCAGCTAAATGCAGTGAATCAAAGCACGAATTAAGTCTGAGATAGTTTGGAGAAAACGTTTGGGGACAAAATGTTAAAAAAGCTTAATGATATGATGCAGTCTAATACAACTCTATCACTAAATACAGTCCCAAAAAATATACAAAAAAGTCAACTCAAAAAAATTAAGTTTGCATATTCCAGGTTTGTTGTGTTGCACTGTATTATTTTGTACAGATATGTTATTTTCTTTGAACTCGGATTAGATGTCAGTTCATATCATTCAGGGTTTAACAATGCACTGTGCCATGCACACATTTAAGTTTCTCAACCATCATAGGTTTTGGCAAACTGTTTTTATGTAACTGAATTTTGAATGGATCCATAAAAACACCAATTGAACAGTAATAATAATAAGTAATAAATAAATTCAAAATATTGAATGAGAGCATGTATTTTTAGCATATTAATCTATTGTGGACAAATAACTAGGACCTGCTTCATGACTGCACTGGGTTTGGATGGTTTCTGCATCAATGTGATGAGGTACCTGGATTTGTCAAATTTTTAATACGCTGGATTAGCCAAAAACAAACATTCCTGTCCGGTAAATTTGAATAATGGATTAGGTGACTGACAGAAATTTTGTCTGCATGTATTTGATAATAGATAAATAATTTCAGTCCTTTGTCAAACCGAAGTGCCAAAAATCCTCTGCTGCTCCTGTCTACATATTATGATAATTAACAGAATCTCTTCTGGTTTTTACTGCAAGTTTTACTACACAAACAATATAAAGAATTGGGGAACATGTAATGGGCATTTTTTATTATTTCCGGATATTTTATAAACTAAAAAAATCATCAAACTAAATGATAATGAAAATTAGAGATTCGACATCGACAGAAAATTATTCAGCAACTATCTTGGTCAACAATTAATTTTTCCAATAAAAATGACAAACATTTGATGATTCCAGCTTCTCAGCAGTTTGGATTTTCTGCTTTTGTCTCGTCTTAACATTTCTCTAAACTGAATGCTTTTGGTATTGTACTCAGTTTTGAATTCCTCGCCTTTTATGTAATTTTCAATAGAATATTTTTGGGGCTGTTCAGACAAAAAAAGTCATTTGATGACATCATTTTGGGTTTTGAAAAATTGCAATATGCATTATTCACAGATATCTGTGAAAAATAATTTCAGGTTATGAAAATGGTTGTTAGTTGCAGCCCTAAAAATTATTAAAAGTTATCCTGTAACAATGGATTTTCCTCATGCAGCCTTATTCTACTTAGCAGCCTCTCCATAGAAGTGAAGCTGTACAGTTAGAAAGCATTTTCTCTCAATGGTTGCATAGTTAAACACAGAAAGAACTTAGACTATCAAGACATTAAAATGCCAAGTGTGAATTGCACAGCATCTATACTAAGTGTAGGTAACTGCTCAGAGGTTGTGTTTCACATTGTAGTTATGTAAACAACATTCATAATAATAAGAGCCTGGCTGAAGCCATAACAAACAGTAGCTTATTTCGAGATTATCAAGAACGATAAGTAAGTATCTGGTAAAGTAGAAAAAAAAAAAAGCAGCCACACTTTCCTGCAATCTTCCCTGCAGGTCTCAGTGGATCCAATTACAGCTGTGCCAGCAACCCCCAGCCCAGCTGCTTGCTCCTCCTCTCCAGGAGACCATTAACATCGTGAAATCCTCCAGACCTCCCGCTTGTTCCTGCCCTCTCTGTGACATTAGTCAAGCGTTTGGGAGCGGCTTTTCTCTGGCCACGTAAAGCCTGAGTCTGACAACTGCTCATGACCAGCGAAAAGCTGCAGCAGGGTTTTGATGCACTGTGCATTCAGCATGTCTGCACTTTGTAGTTGATTAACCAAAATGTAAGAAAGGAGATGAGGTGCCAACTGTCCCTCTATGTCTTTAATGCTTCATGAAGATTTTATTTTATCTCGGTGAAAACACTTGAGTAATCCTACTCCAAGTGCGCTACTGTTTAAAACGATTAGTGTTGTTAGAGAAAAAGCATCCTCTTTTATCATTTGACACAAAGAGTCTCAGACTTTGTGTGTTTTTTTGTGTCTGATATTTACAAAATTACATCGGTAAACAAGATTTACAATGAGTAGATTTGAACTTCAATTTCCTCGTCCTTCCATATCCATTTGACAATGTAACTGCATCTATGAGCTCATCATGTGTGACAGATGTAGATCTTGGCTGCTTGGAAGATTTTCTCCCTGGTTTATTTCTGCGGTAAAGACGTTGGGAGACACTAAGATATCATTTTCACTCGTCATGAATTTATTTCCTCTGTGGTGGAAAAACATGTTACACCTGCGTTCAGCATGTCCTGCAGGTTAAACTGAAAACTGTTTAACTCTGAAATACTCACCATAGACGGGCTTGAAAACACTCATTAGCTGAGCAACACAAAAGCTAAAATTAACCCACAATGAAACACTGTAAAAGACAGTAGTTATTCTGGTACTCTCTCCATTCAAAAAGAGCATCTGTTGTAATGAATGAACATGTAATTGTCAAGGCCAAAATAAAAGACACTCTCAAAAAAATAGACTTCTATTAAGACCACGACTGTATCTTTTCTCTCTCTCTGTTTGGATTACGTTATATCCAGAGGTGTTTCTAATCTGTGACCTCATGATTTGCATAACGGGGGGGAGAAATTATTATTGCTCTGAATATAAAGCAGGCCATTACAAGACCAGCTTTATCTATGACCTCTCTAATAAACATACAATTGAATATACACATTTCTGACAGTCAACAGAAGCTGAACATTACAAACTTCATCCTGAAGAATTAAATACAGATAAAAACGTTCGGTTTGTGTTTGAGACTGTTCAGTTGCACTCTGAGTTCATTCTTGGATGATGCTGCTACAGGTGGATTTACCATCTTTGCTGGCATTGTGTTTTTTTTTTTTTTCTGAGTTAACGAGATGCACCACGGATGTGTTTCAGGTTGGATTTTTGAGCAGCCAAATATCTAAGTAACTTTTTCAAGCAAAAAGGCCAAGTATTCTCTGAAGATGTCAACTTCAGCTTCGGAATTTTAAAATTTCTCATTATTTTCAGACACTTTATAGACTAACAAAATTGAGAAAATAACTGATTGATAATAAAGTTCAGTACAGTTCAGTTTAGTTGTTATCTCATTTATCCCCAACACCAACTTAATGTTTAAGGTCACTGCTCATCTCTTTCATCCTTAACCATTTGACTGTTGTACCTAAGCAACAGCATATGTGGTGTGTTGAGTAAACTCAGCCAAACCAGCTGTGCCTGTTTCCTAAAAGACTGCCAAATGATCGGTTAGAAATAGTTTTGTTTATGAGATACGATTGGTTGTTAACACACTGACTTATTAACCAAATGCTGACGTTTCTAATTTTCCTATGAAGGGGATGTTTCTATTGTGCTCAGTGTATATTGTTTGAACCCCTCAGAGGACGGAATCTTTAGTAATTAAAATAAAATTATCTGTTGCTGTTAAATTGCTTTAGTGGCTGTTGGATTCTTAACATTCAGGTCTAAACTATTCAAACCAGCTCATCATAGATCATAGATCAGTTTACTGCAGTTGAGTGGCCATGTATTCTTCTGCAGCATAGAGAACCGCTAGAGCCTCCTCCCAAATGCTCCATTAAGAGACAGGTACAAAGTTGCTCTCACACAAAATGCCTATCCACATCATTATTGTAGTATCGAGTCTTGAAGGAAAAAAAAAAAGTAAATCAAATGCCAATGGGGTGAATTTAATTTGCAAATCAATTTGCATTAGGAGTGCTCTTAGACGAAACGGAACATACCTGATGTGGTTAATGATGAGGCTGGAGGCGGGAATGAAAAAGTCGTCCACCCTGTCGAAGCGCCTGCCGACTGGCTGTGTGTGAACGGTGTGGTGGGACACTCTTGCGCTGGCCTGATTGATCACCTGATGAATACCGAGAGAGGGGGGTGGTGGGTGTTTAACATGAGCCTGATGAATACGCTCCATGCTGCTGGTTACTGCACATTTAAATCTTTGACTCACACGTATTTGTGGCTTACAACCAGAAAGCAAGAATAATTTCAAAGTCGACATATTTTTACTTTTTTATTTTTGAGATTCATTCCATTGAAGCAGTGTCCTTTTAAATAAATTACAAATCATATGTTGCCATCTTGTTTATCTTTGCATATGCTGACCAGGGATAAAGCCCTTAAAGCCTCTTTTCTTACTGCTGAGATGTTGGATCTTCTCAGTGGGAGGTGATGTGTGCTGTTGTCACTAGGTGTCTAAATAATACTTGCACATACATGGAAGCATGCAGACATGTGCCTATGTGTAGGCAGGGTTTGCTTTCATTGAAGAGCTACAATGCACAAAGCAAACTGGCACAGACCAAACCGTGATTTATGAATTTCTGTGCAGGCAATGACAAGCAGGGTTTTCAAGTAAAACCCCCATGTGCTCCTGGACACTGGATCTGACATGAAAAAGTAATTTACATATAAGTTCTGGAAAAATTATTGAAGTGTTTATTTCCCTATCAGAGTAGTTGCTGATTATTTTTCTGGCAAACGACTAATCGATTAATCAAATTTTTTTCCGTCTTTATTTTCTGTTTTTCTAACAGTTATTAAACAAAACTATCAAACAAATAGTAAAATGAATGTATACAGTGTATAGTAGTTATAACCACCAAAGAGTAGCGTCAGTTACTCTTTATACTTTAAAGTGTCCCTTTGAATGCATATCCTGGTCACTAGTCTTACAAATAACAAATTTAAAGGGTCTTTATCCAAGTTGTATGTATGTATTATAAAAATTACTACTAGCTGACTTTTCAATGATCACATCTCTGTTAGTATTGGCCTCAAAGCTCTAGTACTGATTTGATTATAGACATGACTATCCACAAATTAAAGCTGAAAGTCAGCAACTTTTAGTCAAATTTTATTTCAATTCCACTCTGCTGGAGGCCAGAGCCAAAACAATTGAAAATGTGCCACTGTCCAAATACTTTGCACTGTAAGTGACAATTAAATACCCTCATCAGGGAAGACAAACACAGTGATGAATACCACATTCATGTCATACAGGAAAAAGGGGGAGGAATGCGTCAACATGGATGAATTAACGTTTAATTAGTTGTCATGCCCTGCTAAGATGGTGATAATGAGTTTATTTATAATACACTGGATGTTTGTTGTTAAAGAAAAGACAACCTAAAGAGAAAATTCAGCAGAAGTTGCGCTTTGTTGTTGGTAGAATAAGATGTTCACATGGTATTTTACTATAACCAGCACCAGGGGACTCGTGAACTTTTCTCTAGTCACCACCTTATTCTTATAGTAGTGTCATCTTAAGCTGAAGAAATCATTGTATGAATCTGTGACGATTTTGATAATCAGCTAATCTTTTGAATCACTTGCCAAACAGAAATGCCCAATCATTTGCTGATAACAACTTTTTAGATGTGAGTTTTTTCCTCATTTTATCTTTTTAATATGTGTAGACTGAATTTCTTTGGGTTCCGGGCTCTTGGTTGTACAAGACAGACGAGCTCTGGGAAATCATGAGGGGACATTTCAGTTTCGGACATTTTACCAATCAAGAACAGAGAATACACAGAATAATTTACAATCCACATCAACAGGACAAAAATACATGTGCTGCCCCTTTACTAACCTTGGATCAAATCCTGAAATTGCCAGCTGTCCCTTGAACGTGTTCATCTTTGTGCTTTTGTGGTGCATTTTTTTTTTTTAGCCTTTCTACCATTATACAAGGATCAAAACTCTACAGGGGAATAATGAGTTGTGAGTTGTGGATTTACCTGCAGAGTTGGGAAGTTCTTCTCCATGTCTCCCCAGCTGAGCAGCCATACCTGGTCATGAGATTTGTCATAGTGGAGCTTTGCGGGATAAGGGTCGGTGCTGACCGTCTGGAAAATGGGGACACGCACACAGTGTAACCAAACTGAGCCTTTAAAGACAGCAGGGGCAAGGAATAACAATTCCAGGCAATCTGGGTTTTGCTTCTGAAAAGACCCCATGTGCAGTGTTTTTGAAAAGTTTTCCTGCACACTAATGCATCAGGAGTTGACAGGAGCAAGTCTTTAAACAAGGCAGACTGGAGGTGTGCTTTTTATGTATAAAGGTGTTTTTGGTGCTGAGCTGCATTTCAAATCGAGTGGTGACAGACGCAGTTGCTTTACCACACTGAGGTAATTGCTTTTATACCTTGGCAACAATATTCCAAGTCGGACCAATGGATGAGTCGTATGTGACAGAAAAGCACTCCTCATGCATTATGTCCACCTGAGTGCAGACAGACATGCAGCTCAAAGGGAATTGGGAAGGTATAGAGGAGGAGGATGCAGGGAGTTGCTTCATTCTCAACAGCAAGAGAAAGCAATCATCTTTTTTTCAAGAAGATTATTGTAACCTTGTAGTCCAACAACTTCCTTTGACTGCAACTTACTTTATATGGTATTTGCTTTACTATGGAGCCTTTATAATATTGTTTACATAAGCAAAATATAATGTTTCACTGAGAGCGTGAACAGCTCCTGAGAGGGTTATTGCAGAAAAAGATCAGAATATCCGTTGAATCCTAACTAATCTCTGAGCGTGTACTCATTGGAGAAAACAGGTGTTCGTGTTGTGCTTTGTCTCTTGACTAACAACTTCTTTCTGGCTGAGGAAGATTATCAAGATCCTCATCCAATATGCTCTCGTAAGTTCAGCTAAGAGCACAGATCTGTCAGATGAAGCACAGAAAACAGACAGAAGCTTCAAACATTTATCTGTATACACTTTTCATACAATCTTCTAATCAAATAGCCTTCACCGCAAATTTAATTGATAACAAATTTCAAGATTCAGTTTGCTCATTAATATTACTTTATGCATGCCAATCAGATCAATATTTAAATGAGGAAATGTAAACCAGAGAAACCAAAACAGGAACTTGTGCATCTCTTGCTATTCGAGACGAGGGATAGGTTCAGGTGGTTAATTATCAACCGCTAATATAATGCAAGGAAGCCAAACCTCCAGGCGATTGAATAATGAGCTTGCAACAGTCCCTGGGACAACAACCTGCTTACTGGCAGGTCCCCGAGAGGCTCGAAGGCTGTAAACAGCCATCATGGTGTCAAAAATATCTGCAGGGATCTGAGCCACCCTGGATCAATCTGGCACACCCAAAAACCTGGTGACACTGATGATTTAGCTGAATGCTGCTCACGAGAAATGTGTTGAATGTTGCTATGAAGGAATTGTACCGTTTCCTGAGCCCACCTCGCAAAAATGAAATTCCCTCAGGAAAGTAAATGGTGCTGTGAGGTGGTATTTGAGGGATTGCTGCTTAGACCATCTGTGAAGAAAGCTGCAGGGGTTGCCATGTAACAAGATCTATGAGAATTTGCCAGGTTACCGTATCCATGAAAGGTGGGTCTCCGGGTTGCTCGGTCACTGCATGAATGTAGAGGTTAAGTGTAAGTCTTGACAGTTGCGGTGTGCATGAAATGGGTCAGGTCAGAGGTTAGCAGTTGAAATAAAGGTGAAAAAGATGATCTTAAAGCTGAAAAAGCAGCGATTGTCAGTTCATGTGGAACAGAGCAGGGGTGATGCTTTTAGACAAGTGAGAAACCTAAAAGACTGTCGTGTAGAAAAATCCAGCACAAGTAGAACCAGATAAAAGTCCTGTAATCTGTTGCTACACTGGGGTTTGATAGCATTTTAGCGAATCTGAATTCTTTCGAATCCCTTCGAAATCTAATGAGCCTAATATAGCCTGTAACATTTGCAAGTAACTGAATTTACAAATTAAAACGCCAATAATTAACTGAGATCTGTAATCAGCTTTTGTTGGTGGAGAAATCAAACAGTTCTGAATGGCAGCCTGATTAATGTTTAGAACCTGTGGCAACAACCGGAAAATGAGAGGAAGCTGCAGAAGATATGACATGTTGATTAAACGTATCTGTGCATGTTACGCCTTAGTTTTCACAAAGTACCTGTTGCAAACACTGGAGGACCTGATTCGGAAGTATTTAGTTATAAGCTGAAAATACTGATGTAACTGAAAGTCAGTTGACCACTGGAGTCTGTTAGTCTCTTAACTACAAAAACATGCTGTTTACGTGCAATCATTGAGTAATGTTAGAGAGACGTATTTCTTTTCCTTGATCCACTTTTCCATACTCTGGTTGAGTATAGACACTTGTTTGTAGAGAGCATTTTAGGCAGATAACAGCTACGTTTAATGCTAGCTTTTGCAGAGATGATGATAATTAGTTACAGCTGATATGATTAAATATTTTAACAAGCGAAAGCAACAGTCAGTTCTGGCCAAAAATTAGAAGCCTGCTCAACTCAACATTTTTTCACATTACTGTACACTACTAAAAAAAGAGTTTGGACAGATTAGATCAGTTAGCATTGGAGCTTAGTGATTCTGTGTATTTTGCCAAAGGAGAACCCGATCCAAAATGGAACTAGGTTTTGAAACTGAAAACCTTAACCACTTTTTTGGTCCTTGTTCTGGGTTTGTTCACTGTTCTTTAGGTCAATGGAGTTTTTTTTTTTAATTTATTATAAGTTTTTTTTTGTTGTTTTTTGTTTTGTGGTACGAAAAACCCTGTGCAAAGTACCAATGAACAAATATGACTTTGCAGCCCTCTTCCAGCCTGCTCCTCCATGTTTTTCTATAGACAAAGAACCTAGGGCCATAACTGAATGATTTTAAAGATGATTTAATCACTTGGGCCAGTCTGAAATCAGTCCCTCATTATGATGTAGTGCACTACATGTACTGGACGTAATTCAATTTTTAGTCCAAAATTATGAGTGTAAAATTATACACTAGTGTTCCCTAAGAAATTCCACTACACAAGAAATGTACACTATTTCCTATTAACGGTCATAAAATAAAATGCACCACGTTCTATAGATGTGAAAATATAGTTATGCCAAACTCAACAACTGTCAGCACAAAAATAGATGAAAAAAAAATAAGGGCAAGTTTCTGAAATCTCAGTTTACTGCTCACTGTTGAACAAACAGAGTGTGTGTGTGTATGGGGAGTGAGAAGTCAGAGGTTTGCAAAGGAACATCTAAACAAGCCTGATGCATTTTGGGAGAATGAGTGGGAGAAGTGGATCAAAAAAGACCATCTTTGGTGCAAAGTTAACCAGCATAGCTCAACTAGCGTACTGTGTTGCAGCACTACTTTAACTTAAGTGTCTATAGTTAAAAACTGCAAGATTGCTGATGCTGACATATTACTATAAAGACGCAAGTTACTATCAATAAATAAGTTCTAAATATCATTTGCAGTTGCCAGAGAGAATCAACCAACTCTTTGTCAGTAGCGACCGATGTCTGTCAGACGGCCGGAGAAGAAAGTCGCTCATTTTCCTACCGTCCTTATGCGGTAGGTGTCAATCTGCATTGAACTGGTCAATTATTAGCTTTAACTGGCATCTACCGGCTTTTAATATCTGCACGAGCCTCTGATAAGCTGAAGACATCAGGTACTGAGAGAGAATTAATGTATCCAAGACCGCTCACAATACTAACATAATGAAGTGCAAATTATGCAGCCTCCTACTCTGAAGCTCACCAGGGTTGGTATAAGCACACCACAGCACTCACTGTTGTGTATTAGTATCCTACTAAATTATTACTCAAGTAGAATGTTTTAAGTCCGGGCATATTTTGAGGACTAGCGGTTTCCAAAAAGCCTGGATAAAGTTCACACACAGTTTTGGTAAATGCAGGAGCATGTAGTCCTATGCTTTGAAATTGTTGTGTTTCTGGATGAAGGACAATGCAGCACTGTATCAAGCTGAACCCTGAGTCGAAGGAGACGATTTGATGGAAAAATGTGTCCTTCATTCAGCAAAATCAATCACAAAAAATGCCCATGAAGTAATGATTTATTGAAGGGTCTTGTGAAATATGTTTCCTTCAAATCAATGTGGGAACATTTGGTTTTTCGGTTGTTGTTGTTTTATTTTATTTTTTTTAACACTTTGACAAAATAAGTCACAGACAAGGGAAAGAAACTCTTGCCTCTTGCAACCTTGAGGTTTGTTGGCACAGATGGAGGAAGAGTTCTGTGAGAAAGAACCTTCACTTTCACAAAGGCACAAACAGGAATGACTTTTTTAAATTTTTTTTTGCATGCGCTGGGTAAATTGTTAACTCCTCTCACATATACTCTCTCTCATAAATTATTGTAGTGTCGCTGGCAAAATGGACATGAACTTGGTTTTCAATTTTGCCTGAAGATTACCTGAACAGCTTTCTGGGACTGGATGTCAACTATGAGCACTCGACCCAAGGTTGGCTGTGTCACATAAATAAACTTGTCCTTGATGTTGACCGCTGATGACCACACACATCTCTGGACAGCCTCTCCTGGTGAGGTGGGGCACACCTCCTCCTGGAAAAAACAAAAGCACATACGCGTACACTGTCAAGTGATTGTTTCTCATATCACATGGTAATACGGCTCAATAACAACCAATTATCGTCATCCAGTCGTTATTCTGTGTTGTTTTCTACTTTCAGTTTTATCACCTGCGCTGATGTGAGTCATGATCTTGGCAACTCTGGTAAATGAGCTTTGTGAGTTCCTGCAAAATCACTGTAATGGCTCTCATTTGTCCACGCCTAATCCACAGAACAAAGCTTTAGACGATCTGCGACCATTTAGCTTCCAGTCCTGGCAGCGCTGGCCCTCCTAGCCAACGAGAACCTTAACCGGCCCTCAGTCTCTGGAGCTTTCCTCCCTTTTGCCCCCTCCC
The DNA here is from genome assembly GCA_016859345.1 of Istiophorus platypterus. Classification (NCBI taxonomy): domain Eukaryota; kingdom Metazoa; phylum Chordata; class Actinopteri; order Istiophoriformes; family Istiophoridae; genus Istiophorus; species Istiophorus platypterus. The sequence continues at coordinate 5,894,332 of CM029134.1, read as the reverse complement.
CCGCCCGCCAAGCCTCCAGGCTGTGCCCAGTTGTCCGTGCCAGACTCTGCTGGATGATTTAGGGAGCTGCTGGCCTGCAAGAATAGATGAAGGGCTCAGGTGTGGTGGGATAAACTCTTTCTTCCATATTTACAACCATAGGTGCAGCCCATGACTGGTATCTTCCCAAAGGCCAACTTCTAATAATTTGAAGGATATTAGGTACAGCATTAATCTCAGTGAAATGTGCAGAGGATAGGTTAATTCGAGTTTTGTTTCTTCTTTTTTTTTTTTCTTAAACGATGTCAGTGCTTTGGCGTTTTTGACAAGGGTTTTGATTTCTTTGTGTCTGTAGTGTCATTCAGTGTCCAGTTGCAGCAACACCTGTCAGTGTTTTTGATCCAAAACAGGTCAGACAAGTCAGTTTTAAAAGCCGAATATCCCTGCCCTTGCTGAGGTAATTGTTGTATCATTGGTATTAGACCCTATGAAACCCCTGCAGACCCACACTATGGTCATTTTGTGTCACATAGCTGTAAACTCTTACTTATTGCACCTTTTAAGAGGTGAGAAATCGAACATCTGATGCCCAGCCGAGGGTGTGAATGGAGGCGGCTGTAATCTTCCCTGTGTTTGTGTGTTTCATATGTCTGTCTGTGTGTGGGTGCATATCATGTCTGCGATTTACGTAGCAAATGACAGCTTCTAAAAACTGCAGATGTGGTTTTTTTTTTACCTTTATTATGGAAATGCCTACACTGTCCTGATATAGAATAGAATATACATTTTTCATGGATTCACTAAAATCCTGACTGCATATGACATTATGCAGCAATGGAAAGGTGCCAGATAGAAATAAATCTGTATTTCTTCAACAGATACTGTAAAAAAAAATAACACTTTGAAACATTTCTGGATGATTTAGACTATTCAAAGTTTTGAATGTTGACATTTATGCTGCCCTGTTGAGAAATATGTGGGTTCTGATATTCCCAAGTTAAGTCACTTGATAATTTGTAATGTCAAAATGAAGTCGCAGGAAAAAGTTTTACCACCCCTGGTCAAAATTTGTGTTACTTTGAATACTTAAGAAAGTAGAAGATGAACTGATCTCCAAAATGCATAAAGTTGAAGATGACACATTTCTTTGATATGTTAAACAAGATTACTTTTAATTTTCCATATTTTACAGTTTGAATATAACAAAAAGGAAAAGGGCCCAAGAGTTGGGCACCCTGCATGGCGCTTAGTACTTAGTAACCATCCCTTCAGCAAGTATCACAGCTCGTAAATGCTCTTTGTAGCAACTCAGAGTCTTTCAGTTCTAGTTTGACAGATTTTTGCCAATTCTTCCACATAAAAGGCTTCTAGCTGTGAGATTCTCGGGCCATCTTGAATGCACTGTACTTTTGAGGTCTGTCTAAAGATTTTTGATGATGTTTAGATGATGGGACTCTGACGGCTGTGCCAAAATCTTCAAATTTTGTCTCCTAAGGTAGTCCATTGTGGATTTTGAGGTGCATTTAAGTTCATTATCCAGTTGTAGAGGCCATCCTCTTATCATCCTCAGGTTTTTTACAGACGGTGTGATGTTTGCTCAGAGAATTTGCTTGTATTTAATTGAATCCGTTTTTCCCCTCTACCAGTGAAGTGTTCCCCAATGTCACTGGCTGCCACATGAGTCCAAAGCATTATCAATCCATCCCAGTGTTTAACAGTTGGAGATGTGCTCTTTTCTTGAAACTCTCCAACCTTTTTCATGCAACCATACATTTGCTCACTGCGAACAAAAATTTCTATTTTAACTTCATCAGTCCACAGGTCTTGTTCCCAAATTTGCTTCAGGCTTTTTTAGAAGTTCCTTTATAATTAATTTTGTTGTGAGGAAACAGGAAAGGTTTCCCTCTGATGACTCTTCAAATGAAGGTCATGTTAGTGCACTTTTCGCTACACAGAAGAACAGCGCCCCAAAAATCCAAAGTCTGCTAAATCTTCCGAAAGGTCCTCTGCAATCAAAAAGGGGCTTTGATTTGCCTTTCTAGAGATGGTGTGTGCAGTTCTCTTGGAAAGTGTTTTTGGTCTTCAAGACCTCAACTTGACCTCCACCTCTCCTGTTCACTGCCAATTCTTAATTACAATACGAACTGAAGAAACAGGTACCTAAAAACACTTTGCTATCTTCTCATAGCCCTCTCCTGCTTTGTCGGCATCAATTACTTTAATTTTCAGAGTGCTAGGCAGATTGATTGGAGGAGTCCATGGCTGCCGATTGTTGGGGACATGGTTTAGGAAATCAAAGTATTTATAAAGCTTGAAATTTGCATCACTCGTGCTTTTCTAATGATGACTGTGACCAAGTCATAACTCTAACAAGCTAATTAAGGTCTGAGATCTTTGTAAAATTTATCTGAGAGCTCAAATCTCTTGGGGTGCCCAACTTTTATCTGGTGCTCCTTTCCTTTTTTCCCCACTCTAAACTTGCATTAAAAAAACACAGTAATCATGCTTATAATTATTTAAGAGGATGTTTCACCTTAACATCGTGCCTTTTGGAGATCACTATATCTTCTACTCGCTTAACTTTTGACAGTAACAGAAATTTTGACCAGGGGTGCCCAGGCTATTTCATGCAACTGTACATGTCTGTGAGACAACAGCTGTCTGCGGGGAGGAAACTTCAGAAATTGGTGAAGCAGCAACATCCAAAGTGTCAAAAAATGGAACTTTAAAAGAAAGTAACGGTACACACACTTCTGTTCTCTCCAGGTGTTTCAAGGTTTCAATCCACACTGCTGTATACTTACAGTATGATGCAATGCTCATTTCAGAATATTTCAACATTTTTTTTCATTTTTTCATAAGGTAGATAAGTCATTTGGAATTAAAGCCTCTGCACTGCATAATATCACACTTTGAAACAGATTCACCAGACATGAAACACAAGTACATCCCACACAGGCTCATTATTTATAGACTTTCAACCTTAATCTTTTATGCATCCAAAAGCTGAATTTCCGATGTACCAATGTGTTGATCATCGTAATTTATTGTAAACAAGGTCGTTTTTAGCAGAATTAAAAGCATCTGGTGATAGAAAGTGAGGTGAACAATTGAGAAGTAGTGCAAAATGAGCTGTTGATTATGTCCCTTTAGGTACACACAACAAGATTTTCAGAGAGGGAGGCATAATAAAGATACCTCTTGTACTGACTTTTCTGCAACTGGACATCACTGCGTTTTCCTCAGTACTGTGTGTATCTCAGTAAAACACTCTATATAGTAGTTAAGGTTAATGGATTGGCTGTGCAATCACCATAAACAAATCAATCAATGCTGTTTTGTGATGGAGAAAACTCGAGCGCCACGCAGGGAGCGACTTCATGTGTTCACACAGCAATCTCCCAAGACAGCATTGGAACTGGCATCACAGTGCTCACAGTGATTGATATCCTAATACAAACACACCTCTCGGAGGAACGCCTGGCTGATTGTTGTGCATTCATGGCATCGCTTTATGTATAACTGCCATCCAATCAGCACGGAGCTCCTGGATGAAAAGCAGCTTAGAGGAAAGCGTCCATTCGAGAGTACATGTAAATCTAACGGATATCTATCAGTGAACCGCTTTGAATATTTTGCTGCTTGAGAGCTTCAGTGATAAACGGTGATTCAGTGAGGGAGGCTGGGTGTAAAGACTCCATTGAGAGGTGACCCCCCCCCCACTGACTGCATGTGGTCTGTCAATGAATTACATTAAACAGCCCGACTATAAGATGGCTCCTGCTTTCTTTGATCTTTCTGTGGCGCAGTACTGAACAGAAGAAAACATATGACTGTCAAAAACCACTCCAGAGCTGCAACAATCAACGGTTTTATATTAAGAATGTAACAACATAACCAGCTAACAATGAAAGCTCTTCCTCACAGTATCAAACCGACAGATTCCCCTCAGTTCTATGGAGCATTTCAGCCTCTCTCAGCTCATAGTCTTGGTTTAACACCCCACAGCTTCAAAACTTTTAGCTCAAAAGCTCAGATAAACCCACTGTGCCACATTCACCCAGCACCAACTAGAAGACAGAGAAAGTTTGCAACTAGCTGGTGAACATAATGGAGCAATCGGTAGCTAAGGTGCCAGATATTTACTCAAGGAGTTTTTGGAGACTTAAACAGAGCTAAAACGTGATTGAATACTGGACCTGTAGAAACATGATTCCAAACAAATGCTTATGACAGGTGAATGTGTAAATAGGCAATGGTTTTCTAACGAGCTTGCCGCAATAACTTCATAATACGTTTATGTTGTGTTTTCAGTTTGTTTTGTGTTGTGCCCAAGTAGCCAAAATAAATGTAAAAAAAAACAAAAAATAAATAATTGCAGGTTTAAACTGAAAAAAAAAAACATAAAACTGAGTAAACACTATATATCCTTTTGTGTTGCCCTGTTAAAATTATTAATTTTCTTCACGTTCTTTAAGAACGATGTTTTCATAATGTCAATTTTGATGAAATTTGGGGGGCACTGTTTCTCCACCCATTAAGGAACACTTAATTATTCAGTTTATCTGTAAACTTAAAAGTCACATAATATGAAGAGGTGACTTCTATGAACAGAAATGTTTTTTATTATATATGTGACTATTTTATGAGGATTAGGATAAGTCAGTGACATCCCTACTTATCATGCATGTGCTTGAGCACATATGGTATAAATGTGGGTAAAAATCATATTCGTGTGCACTCATATCTAAGCTGGTGTCATGGTGGTTTTGGCAGCATCCTCAAAATTTAAATGTGCAGCAGCAAAGCGTTTCCTTGAGCAGGACACTGAAGCTTTACCTGCTCAGCTTCATCTCAGCTAAACCCCAGTATAAACTATACTGACTTCTAATGATTGATTTCAGTAGGTATTACTAGGTCAGACAACGGGACACCTCATGTGTGGCTTGTCAAGGGCAGTGAATAATAAATCAGTCAGTCACACACCCCAGCATTTTGCCATTCAAAAAGACAAAAATTATCCTATTCAGTGTAAAATATTTAAATCATAAATGTTTTACTATTTCTCATGTCACAGTGGAGAATCTAAAGGTTTTGATTTATGCCCACCAAGGACTAGCAACACTGTTGAACCCTCCCCTTAAGAATTCTCTTTCATATTACACAATCTGGTACTTTGACAAAATGTTCTAATGTAATAAAATAGAAATTTCAAAGGGAGTGTTCAGTAGTGCAGCAGGTCCTTGGCAGGCATAAATCATCACACTTTTTTGGACTCAGTGCTCGGATAAGAAAGACGTGTGTGTGTTGTGATTGTTTGGAGTTACAGTTCATATTACTTCAGAATAATTCAAATGTCTTGAATTATTACACCTCACTTAGTGATCCAGTTCTGGCAGGTAACTTAAGTAGAGCTGTTAGACTCAAACATGACATACTGCACTTTCTGCAACTAATATCCAAGGCACTTTGTGCAATAAGGCAGTCTATTTAGTGTCATGTTCATCTGTTATGCAGCTCACTGAATTAGCACTTCTGCTACCACTTTAATTAGCTTCACCTCCAAAGCAGCATCCACCTGTAGGCTCTGAGGTGGAGTTGTGTTTATCATGAGTCCCCAGTCACAAACGCAGAACCTGGATGCCAAACATTAACTCCTCTGTAATCTCTTACAACATTAGCATAAAAACATGTGAGTTGGGTGAGTGCTTGAAAATCCTTTTGCTTCTTCAAATGACTGAGCCAAGAATGCTGTTATTTCATAACTTTGAATACTTAATTTAAACATTTACTTCATTTAAAATTGTGCAGCACCTTATCAAGAATGATTCAGCTGCAGCTGGAAATCTGCACTGATGTATTGTATGTGTTGGGAATCGCTTGTTGTTTAACTCTATACCTACGTGTCACCTGGTTCATTCTTTTTCTTAACCTTTGAATCAGACTTTGGACTGGTTGCTGCCAGAGTACATCTCAGAAGTCATTCATAAATCCCGCTTGGCCCTGATAAAATTCTTACTTAATGTACTGGGGGGGGGGGGGGGTGTTTATGTTGTGCATAAACAGTGTTGGAGTTCTATAGCTTGAATGGGAGCAAAAACTCTCCCGGTTGAATCAGCAGAACAAAAGATATAAACAACGCTGACACAGTTTCACCTTATAAAATTACATCCGAAAGATATGGAGCAACATTAGCATTCATTTGAGGTTGTGTTTCTGGCCACCAAAAAAATATATAATTCCAATATTTTTTTAGCTAAAACCAACTACTGAGAAAAAAAAAAAATCGGGCTCTTAGCCTCCTCAAAGTTCAATTCTCCTCACCAGGTATGTGCACATTTTGTGTGGGTGGGTTTGTCACTATATACAACACCTTTCTTAACACATAATCATTTGATCCTTTGTTGTAAAAAGGGAAGTGAGTTATGACTCCCGAGCAGCATTTTGTATAAAAACAACAACAGAATCATCTCAGAAAAAAACAAAAAACAGCTTAAAAGTCTAAGGCCTACGCATCTAAAGTTGAGCAGGAGCTACTGTTAAGCTTGTGATTTGTAAAAACCTGACAAATGTATTCAAGTGTTTCAGTTAAGTCACATATTTCAGGCCATTTTTACATGAATCCACAAGTTTTGAATTGGTTACTGCACTGATGACTGGGATGATCCAGGAAAAGAAAAAAGCACTCACCTGCAGAGCAAGCAGCTTCTCACTGGGTTTAATGTGTCGTTGTATCTCACATGCCACAGGTTGAATGACTTTAATACCATCTTCATAGAACACATAGAACATGTTGCCAATGCCAAGACCTGCAGGAGAGAACAGCACTGTTACACCCCTTAAATAGTCTATGACTCAGTACAGTGTGAATGTTTGCAACAGAAATAGGCCTACAACATTGTTATCTACTTCCAAAGCATCAAATCATTTAATCCCTCAGATCACAGTTCAGTAACCCCATTACAAAAATTCAATTAACTGAGTTTAATGAATGCTGTAGTTGAGCAGAAGCTGTCTAGACGTACCTTCTTCTCGCCACAAAATGTTTGCCACTGTGAGGGAAAAAAAGAGGAGAGAATGGCTGAAAATAAATGCAAGAATCAATAGGGTCCCTTTGTGAGAGCTAACACCCAAACAGCAACTCCTATCGAGGCAAAGAGGAAAGCAGTCCACATGAAAGTTTGTCTGTGCACTAGGTGTCAGAGACTGTTTCCGTCGATCGATGGAGCCCTCTGCTTGGAAATAATTTGATACAAAACGCTGGAAAATGAAGTGCAGTCAACGAAGTAGAAGTACTGTAAAATTGTTTACTCTTTTTGGATATTGCAATCCAACTAGCGGGATGCGGAGAGATGTGAAATAAGTCTAAAAAATAAAATCTTAGACATTAGATCATCATCCATCAATTTGAGTTTTATGGATAGGCCGCCTTAGACACCCATGAGTAGTCCACAGGTTTCAGGCTCAGATGATTATCATAAGTCATTAGAAGGGATTAGTGTGCTGCTCCTTCCCTGGCAAAACCAGTTTTGGCTCCTATAACAGGTAATTTCTCGTTAAATTCACTTAGAGGTGACTAATGACATGAAATGTGGAATGAAAGCCACATAACACCCTGAGTGCTTTAATGGGTGACCTGACACACAGACCAGCTGGCTTTCAAAGAAGCCACTGAGCAGTCAGAGAAGAGTTGCCATTTTATGATTAAATGAGTAATGCGGTAAGAATATCTAGAGCCATTATACAGATGTATCAACAAGTTTGGCCACTGCTAAGCAAATGACATGTTGAAAAAGCAGTAAAAAGAAGTAAAATGCAACCACAACAACAAAAGAGACACTGAAATGAGCCTTCAATCAAATGTTACTTTTTGTTTCTTGAAATTGAAAAATTGATTTAAAAAAAAAGTTTGGGAAAACCTTCTACTTGTAAAAGACTCAGAACTTCAACTTGTAAAGCAGTAACTGGCTTGTTAGGACTTGTAAGGCAGATCCTGAAATGCCATTATGACCCGTCAGCTGATGACAATTACAGAGCTGATAAATTCTCTGACTCTTCACAACTTGCAGTAGCACTCATCAGCCATGGACTCCTCTAAGCTACTGACTGCGAATATGAAAATTAAGCTAACTGATGCCTCCAAAGCTGGGCTATAAAAGATATCAAAGTGCTTTCATCTTGAAATTTTCTTCTGACTGAAATGTCATTAAGAAATGGCAGTTAAGGGGCACTGTGGAAGTCAAGACAAGGTCTGGAAGACCAAGAAAACTTTGAGATAAAACTACACTTCTGCTGGGCACAAAGGGGAAGCTCATCCCGCATGTGACTGCAAAGGATCTGCAGGATGGTTCAGCTGACTTCATTACAAAAGTCAATGTTTGAAGGACTGTGAGTCATTTTGGAAACAAGTGCTGTGCACAGATGAAGTTAAAATTGAGCTCTTTGTCCACAATCACAAAAGGTGTGTTTGGAGAAAAGAAATGGAGTAGCATTTGATGAAAAGAAGGCCTTGTCACCTGTTAAGCATTGGGGTGCAAATATTCTGTTCTGGGCTAGTGTAGAAACCAGTGGCACAGGAAACATTTCATGAATAGATGGAAAAATGGATTTGACAGGCGAATTAGCATTGCAGGCTTGAGGAAATTCTGGATGAAAATGTCATACAGTCTGTCGAAAAAGTGAAAATGAAAAGAGGATGGCTGCTACAACAGGACAATGATCCAAAGCTTAACTCAGAATCCACCATGAATTACTTTAAGAAATACAAGCTGAAGCTTTTGAACGGCCCTCACAGTCGCTTGACCTGAACATCCTTGAAAATCTGTGGGTAGATCTTAAGCATGCTGGGTGTGCACAACAGCCTGTAATAAGCTCAGAACTTTAAATGATCCGAAGGAAGAGAGGGTGAAAATTCCTAAATCAAGAATAGAAAGACTCTTCGTTACACGAAGTGTTTGCAAGCTGTCATATCTCCAAAAGAGCCGTTACTGAGTACTGACTTAGTAGGGTATCCAAAGTTTTGGACATGCCACAAGTACTGACCCCCACCCCAAAATTCTGGGTTCATAAAATAACTTAATTCATTATCACTTAAAAATATTAACAACATGTAATTTGCCCAAAGGTGCCCAAACTTTTGCAAATGCATAGTTACTTTCCATTAAAATATGGGAGCAAATTCTGCTATTCAATCAGTATTATCAGAATCATCCTCCAACCCACCAGCAGCACTACTATCCTCTTACACTGGCTTTCTAACGGTGACCTTCTCTCTCATTGTTCATCTGTCCCCCAGTCTTCCCTCTGCTTCCATCCCATCTTCCATTTTCAGGCATTTTCAGTCTACAAACCAATCTCCAGCCCAATTCACATCCGATTCTAATCTTGCCTCTAATGCAATGCTCATTCCTGCAGCCTCTTGCTCTGGCGGACAGATGCAGAGAGAGTAAAAAGGAGGAGACAAAGCCAACTAGACACCGCTGTGCCGTTAGTCAGCCTTAATCTTTCAAAAGTGCTTTGTCAAGTGTTTCCTGTGCACTCTTGCATACCTTTTGGCTCATTAAAAGTTGCAAAAAAGGAGTGGGGTCTAAAGATAAAGGGACAAGGAAGGAAAGGCAAGGACAAAACAAAAAGAAAAACAATACAATTTATTTGAGATGTGCCAAAAATGGAAAATTGAGAAAATGGAAAAGGGGAGTTGAGATGAGATCTTGTGTACTCCGGTCTTTTCCAATAGCCCAGAGTATTGATGCTATTCATCACTTGGCAGAAAGACTGTGGCTGTTTTGCGCATACCAGGGACCTATACATCAACTTCATCATCCATATAACAAAACAAGCTGGCTGCCACTGTAGGCGGTGAGTTCACTCTTTCTGGCCATAATAACTGTGTTTCAGCTGGGCTCCAACCATCGGGAATGCCATGCTTACCCACCAGCCTGGACTCTGCAGTTCCTACCCGTCAGCAAGGTTACATAAATTCAATTTGTTTACAAGAGCACGCTGCTGTGACAGTGCGCCAAATAGCCCGTGGTGCTCACCATAGTGGCATGGCAGAAGACAGCGAATGCATAATAAAGGTAGACTAATTGGGTCATAGTAGATGCAAGTGCAAAATGTAACTCAGGATAACTTCCATGGGAATGGACTATTTTGCTGCTCTTTACATAGATCCCAGACATTTCGGGGAGATATTGACCCCTTCAGTGTGTTTAAGTTATGCTTTAATTATAAGAACTACACAAATGCTTTATTACTGACAAGCTGCTAGTATTGTGAGAGGCCTAGTGCCTGCTCACAGCTGTAGCTAGTTATAAGGGAGCAGAAAGGGGAATGCTAATGAAATGGAAAAAAAAAATTCTTTCAGTCTTCTTCATCTGATACAAAATAAATATAAATCACTGCATTGATTGATACAGAGCAGGTCCACCACATGTCCATTACTGTAGCTGTGCCAGTAGGATTTTAGATGCAACTGTAATCAGCCATTTACAGTACCATCCAGCTCATGATTAAAATGCCTCTGGACCCCCTGCTTTAGGTCTTAGCCAGAGCCTGAAGACCTGAAGATCAGCAGAATTTGTCTTGTTTTTATTTTTGTCTTTACTGGCTTGAAATGGGTTCAGATGGAAAAAAGGGACATGCTTCCCATACATCCCTGCACCACTGAGCAATATTTGACTTAAACTCTTAATAATACATGAATGTTTTTCCCCCATAATTTCCCTTTACTTAAGATCTGAAACCAAATATAGGCTTTAAATAATAAGAAAAACTATTTTAAGTATTTTACTACTGTCAACAAAATCCAACGGAAAGACCAAAACTAACATACCATTAGTCTCCCAATACATTATTCCTATCCTGTCCATTACTCCAAGATGGTGTATCTAGGACCAACTCTAATGCATAGTGAGGTTTACTGGGTAAACGAGAAGGTACTAAAAGCAGAACTGAGGTATATTTTTTCTTAGTTGATTTGCAAAATGAAAATAGTTTATACAGTTGTGGGTGAGTCATGAAGGGTCATTTATACAGTGAGATACTTCATGGCTAATTGAAAATAGTCTCCAAGTGACTGTCTCTTGGTCTTTTTAGTGTTAGAGCAAATACTGATGAAATATTATTAGTTTTAGTTCTTTGTGCTTCTCCCTTGGCTTCTTCTTTCCATGACTCACCTTGTGAGTCAAGGTGAGTCATGGCTGTATATTTCCAAGTCTTTCAGCCTTTATATTTTAACCATCCACTCTCCAGCCAGCAAAATTCCTGAGATTCTTTAACAGCTTTTTTGTTGCTTTAGTATTCTTTGCTGCATATATTTGAGGAGGCTTGAAGATTGAGGGCTAACCTCAACGGAAAGTCCCAGAAAGTGCTATTTACAGTCAGGTAGAGTAAGAAAGCTTTCAAAATAACAGGACTGACTGCACTAGAATTAGAGCTTAAGGCCTGTGGGGGCCTGAAGGCTGTATCATCTCTTTAAGAGGAAAAGTATTCAAAAGACTTAATCCTTGGAGAAATATCCCTGAGAGTTTCAAAAAAGTACAAGTTACTGGAGAGCGCTTGAAACATCAAAGCTTGAAAAAAAAAACCCAAACAAACAAACAAACAAAAAAAACCCTCTGCCTCATGACAAACAAAAACTGCTACTGCAGACATGGAGCGATAAATATCTATTTGTACAATGAGTGTGTGCTAGTAAATGCCAAGTTTTTGTTTAATCAAATTAGAAATAGCTTTTTAAGTGCTTTATCAGCTTTATAAAAGTTTGCAAAATCCAATAGGGTGACTAAATCTAGATAACCTTTTAAGCAGCTCAGTTTACTAAATCTAATGTAAAATAAATCAATAAAAAGGTTCAATTATAGTATCTTTTTAGGTTGTTTTATTGCATTCTTGCTTTGTCCACTCTTCTTTGTATGGTTTGTATTGTTTACTATTATTTACTATTAACAAGATCAGTATTCTTATCATTAATATAACTACTATGTCAGTTTTTTTGCAGAATGCCTCATCGGAATTGTTCATAAGCCATTATGTTTTCACCATGGCTTAAAGGCACTTAAACTTTCCACTGGATTTAAAATATTCATTTCACAAAGTCTTCAGCATGAAACTCAGTCGACAGGCAGTAGGCTACTGACACTGTGGATAGTGTCACTGCCTGGTTAGAGCTCCTTGTTACTGACAGCATGTCCAACACTGTGTGAAAGCCTGCTGTGATGGGAGGGACTCCGCTGATGGCAACATGGACACTACTTTGGCACAAGCCGATCTTCTCTATTCAGAGGATATAGAGCAGACAGCATGGCGGACAGCATAGAATAAAACAGCTTTGTGAAGACTTTGGTGTGAAGTAGTGGTTCTCATCTGTGTGGGATCAAGGTCCGGGAGATTGCAGGGTCTTTGTTCCGACAAATCACTTCACTAGCAGATTTCAATGATTAGATCTTCCCCTCTGCCTGAATCTGTGAAATCAGCCAATGCAGTGTTTAGTTGGAACAAAAACTTACCAACTTCTAGATGTTGAAAAATGGTGGAGAAACAATGTAGTATAATTTGCAATAAAGACAGTAGTGTGTGTAGAAGAAAGAAGTGGGTAAAGTATAGCGTTGAGAGCAGAGAAAAGAGTATGAAGCAAAGATAGCACAGTCTATAAATAGAGACAATAAAAGGTTGATGAAAAGGGCAATAAAGGGAATTTATTATTATGAAATGCCAACAGTTTTTTTCCTCAAGGGAGGTGAGAAAGTTACTCATCAATAACATTGATCCAACAATTATTTGCCAAGTTTTGGAGACTTTTACACTCCTAAATAAATATTTGTCTAGACAAGTCCTGTAGTGTTATATGTAGATAATAACAGATGTCAGAGATGTCTCAAAATAAGTTTCTGTCGTCCCTGTCCATGTCGTATCTGAACACAAGACAAAACACTCACATTAAGGATAAAGAAAATGACACGTCTCTTTAAATATGGTTAAAACAAATGTACTGTATATGTATTGGAAAAGGGTTGAAACAATACCACAAAATCTGCAGATGTCTCACAAAAGTAGGGTTTTAAGACTCAATAGCTGACTCATGACTGAGTGGAGATGTTCTGCAGTATAACTGGAAAACATCTCCCTGCCCACTGGAGTTCCCCACCCACTGGAGTTCCCCACCCACTGGAGTTCCCTGCCCACTGGAGTTTCAAGACACTTTGCTCCCGCTGAGGTACATAAAGGTCATTTACAGTTAGTCATGAAGCATGACGTAAAGTGTGGAGAAGTATATGGAGTAGAGTTGTGATAAGAGGCCAGAGTAGGATATGAAGCAGGAATATACAGACATTGATGGGAAGGACTGTCCTCACACTTGCAGTATATTCCTGTTACAGGTGCACCTAATTAACAAAAACAAGCTATGATGCAAGGTGAAAGAACTTGCATAGTTAGTTCCATACATCATGCTTAATTCATAGCTTAACTTATCATATTATCATGGTCACACAGTGGTTGGCTGCAAAAACTCAGAGCTTACTGTATCTTTAAGGCTTGCAGAGAATAGCTGCCAGAGAGACCGTAATCAAATCCCTGGACCAGCGCTACCTGTGCCGTTACAACATGAAGAAAAGGACTCATTGGAGATAAAGTGTGTGAAATAGTGGCTGAATAATTCATCCACAAGGATTCATCTGTTGGAAAGCTGCCTTCTTGAAATCGGGTTTGCAAAACAAGCTCTTCCTTAAGCTGCCTCCCCACTGCTTTTTTTCCCCGTCTCTGCCTTTGTTTCAATTTTTTAAGAGAGTCCCATCACTGTAAACAATGTGCATCCAATAACAAACTTTATTTCTAAAGCTACATTAACCTTATCTAACCCGTCAACTAAAATTAACCTATTAAAGTGCTCAGCAACTATGAGTGCAGAAGTATCTCATGCAATGCCAAGTAGTCACTGATTAACAGTTTAAGCATCAAGTATTTCCACAGATAGTAATATAGCCTTGAATGGTTCAAGGGTAACTGTTACAGCAGTGACAACAAACCAAGTACCACTACAGCCGCCATGTTTTGACCTCTATGCTAATAAGCTCCAAAGGAGAACCCGAAAAGAATTAAATGGCCATACACTAAAATAATGTACAAACTAAGGAAGAAAGGTATAAAAGAAAAATTTTCTCCTTTTCTTAGCTACACAATAGACAATTATGTTATCCTCCTTTGAATTGCAGTTTCTTTTTTTTCACTATCAACTGAGAGAATAATTCAATATCGTTACACAATATTAAAAATTCTTTATTTGGTCCAGAAGGGCACTTAAGCTAGGAAGGGGAAAGGAGCAGCAGCTTGAGCCACTATAGATCCTCTAAACAGTACTCTACAAGTCCCTGATATGAGCCATGAAGTTCAGCATAATGTAGAGACATAACAGAGTTGAGAGACTAAAGCAACAAACGTTCATTCTGAGCCTCGCAGATCCTCTGACACTGCAGAAATAATTGGCACATTGTGAAGGGCAGATATTTATGCCAGTTTAGCGGCAGACTGTCAGAGATGGATGGGGCTCTGCCTGCCGGTGACAGACTGTTAAAGAGATCTCAGAATAGTGACTGCTTAGGTTTTCCCAAACAATGAAGCGCACGGGTAAATTTGAGAGAAAAACAGTTCACTTTTGTGTTGCGCCTGTGAAGAAAAGGTTTTGACCTTCAAGCTCCTCTGTGGTGGATTGATCTAAAGAAGCTTATTCATGCCTTTCTCACATGTTTTTAGTTCATCTCCTGCTTAATATCTTATTCAGTCTTTTCACTCAGCTGGCTTAGTTAGTTATTCAGCTCCCTCTCTTATTAAAGTGTTTGATGAGGGGCCCAAGGCAGGTCATAAACACGATGATTTCACAGAAATGAGATCATTACTTTCCACAAAGTCAGATTTCAAAAACATTGCGGTGTATAATCACAATGTGTCATTTGAAAGTGTCTGTTTCAGATCAATGGTATTAGATCAAGGGTAGTCTGGTACCGCAACATGCCCACCAGCATCTCAACATCTGTGGGGTCAGAGTATGGAGCTTTTGGTTGAAAGCATCCTTGATTCTGCTACTTACAGGCAAATGCCACCTATTTTAATAATGTGCACATCTCTCTCTCTCCCTCTTTCAAAAGCTTAGAGAGCCAAAACGAATAATGCTTGAAATTGTAGAGGAAAAAAGCTTTTTCTTTTTTTTTGGTTGTTTGGTTTGTGCTGCGATAGAATCATGTTGATGGTTCAAGTCCTGATTGGTCAATTAAATTTTTGGAGGGAACTGCATATGTTGACAAAACATTCTCTCTATGAGGTCCATTTAGCAGCTGTTGTGAAGCCATCGATTGTATCACGCAATCATCCTTAGCAGACGGAGTTAGCCCATTGTCGTTGAATGGCAGGCGCTTAAATTTTCCTTTTTCCTAAGCAAATGGAGGACTTCTATTACAAATTGCCTTAAAAGATTGGATTTCAAGTTGATTCTTGACCTTGGAAATTAGAAATTCTTAAAATGTTTAGATAGTACTTTAGATGGATAAGTTGGGGAATAAGCGTGAAATAGCTAAACTGAATGGTATTTTGTACACAGGAATTTTAGTTTAGATCTTGCATTGGTATGGTTAAGGTCAGATCTTCATCAACTACATGATTTCTATTATATTTGTCTTGTAGTCTCTCCTGGAAACCAGAATGTCAAACCAGATGCTGTACTATAGATGTATAATAACTGAGCCAATGACTTTAGAGAGCCTCTCTGGCCAGAATGTGATGCCATATGGAGCTAATCACAATTCACACTCTTGATGCCTGTGGTTTTGAGGGAGGATTCTGATATGATTGTGATTTATGTGACCTAGGAGGGGTACACAGACGTTCTAAATAGATGACTTTTTGATTACATTTTGGAGTCTGGTTAAAGCTTGCACTTTAAGAAATGAAAATTGACATATAGGTAAGTATGCATACCTTTATTTCTTGATCGATTTCACTAATGACTTCAGTTAATGCAGCTTGGTACACAGTGGGTGTTTAGAACGTTAGAGGCACTGCGTCAGCAGATTGACAAATGACGAGGACGGAAAGTTGAAATAAGAGTAGGACAGAACCCAGTATATGGCTGGACCATCTGTCATCTGTTCCACTGTCTACTGCTGTCTGTCCTTATATATATATATATATATATATATACATATATTTTCAATTACATACATATATATACATATCATTTAATACAGCTGGATTCCCGATAAAGCTGTATGTATGTATGTTTTTTGTTTCTGTTGTCAGACAATGGAACAAGTATGAAATAGTGACTGAATGCGTCACTTCCAAGCCATTTCCATGATGCTGCTCTGCACTGCTAAAATCCTGATTTTGTAATTGTTACGTTTTCTGAAAAAATCACCATATACAGTTAAAGATAATTTTGGTCAAATTTATTTGTAAACTGATCACTTAGAGAGAAAGTCAGAAACTCATTCACATCTTTGCAGCTTCCATCTGGTGAACTGAATAATATGGTTAGAGAGGTGTTTCTGCAGAGGGAAAGCCTGACCTTGGGCTTTGGGGCGATATTAGTGATTCTCTTCTGTGGAAAAGAGCTAAGGTTTGTCCAATAGTTCACTTGATTTGTCACTAGTTGCTTTTGTGAAAGGGGGTGTGAAAAGTCAGTAAAATCTATCAACAAAAGCACTAAGTAAGCAACTCTGCCTGTAAATGCCTCCCTAACGATGCAAAAATGTAGAAATCATTTTTAAAGAGCAATGGCCGATTTCAGATACTCAAGCATTTGGCCAGCTGACCAATGGTGTAACTCTATCACTCACTCATCGGCATTTGTGTTTTTAGGGCTGGCACGACTGTTGCAGTACAGCCAAAAAACAAACTAAAAGACTAGTACTTTTAGTTTCGTTTTTTAGCTTTTTCTTTTTTTTAGCTTTAAAAATAATAATGCTATTGTCTTAATGTTTACTGAACAGTATAAGTATACAGTTAACTATAACCATATAACTTCTCTAACCATCATGTTTACACTTAGCAAAATTTCAATTTCTTAAGAAATTCCAGTACTGGCCAAAGATATACTTGATGGATGTATTTTTTAACCTGCAAGGTACACGTTTACAATTTTTCACACACAAGTACTTAGTGAGATATGATATAATGTTATGAACAATGCTGCTAAAATTGCAGCTGCTTGTCTCCACACACACACACACACACACACACACACACACACACTCTCTCACACACACACACACACACACACACACACACACACACACACACAGGGGATAAGCAATTATATCAAAACAGCCTTTGTTGCATTCTCAGTCTTGTTAACTTACTGTTTGATATATTTTCTGATCTAAATCAAAACTTTGTCCAAACAAAATAGTTTACAATTTGCAGCTGTTGATTATAAAACGTTAATTCTAATGCAATGAGAAGCTTGAAATTTTATGAATTGAAAGGTTTTTGTAGAACCATTTTTCATTTTCCTAATGTACTGAAAATAGTATTATTTCTGCACTGGTACTGCAATTGTGGACTGCACTGGTATCATAAATTGTAGCTGATACTAGCCTTCACCATCATTTTGCAAACACTTCTTGTGATAACATCCTTCATCTGGACCTGCCTGAGGATAAGGATGAACTGACACTGCTGTGTGTGACTTATGCTATCATGTGACTCACCCATCCCAGTCTGACAGTTATTGTGAGGAGAGGGAGCTCACATGGGCTCTGCACTTTAGTTGATGCTGGTGAAAAGCTCTTAGACAAACAGTATGGCTAAGTTGATTCATTAGTAAGGGCAGGCTGAGTGTTGATTAAGATGAGCGGGCAAGGTCAGTGAGAATCCACCAGTCACTCTGACTCAAAAAGAAGTGAGACAGTAAAACAGGAAGAGATCATTAGAAATGAGACAAAAGCTTAATACCCAGATGAGATAAAGCAGAGCCAAGTGCTTTCTGAGGTTGGCTAAAGGTTGCTAATTTTGCTTTCTCTGTCAGATAACGGCATCATAAGGGCACAAGTTAATTCTAATGTGATTTCAAGTGCACTGGCTGCATTTGCCATCTGCTTTTTTTAGTGTGAGTGTACAACCATTTCTTACTCTTTTGAAAATACGGGAACCAATGAACTAGACTTATAGTGTATTGTTTTCCACTTTTAATTATTTTCTTTATTCCTTCTTGTTTAGTTTTGTTATTATCTAACTAAGTGTGATTATGAACACTGCGTGTTGTCTTTTTTTCTCTTTGACTAAATTGTTCCTTTGGGTAGAAATGTTAGTCTCGTAGTTTGTTATTCTGTTTGCTTGTTGTATGTAAAAAAAGACCATGTTTTTCATGTGGCCAGTGACTAATTAAAAGGATTGCCAGCATCTCAACTAAACATGTGAGCTTGGAGTGGCACAGTGTGCATAAACTGCACACAGGGAGAGTGCTGTAAAACCAACAACTTCAACTAAATGAACAGATTTGCTTGCTCTAAACATTCATTGCAGGATCATCTGTTTGCACTTGGCATAATAATACACCAAGTGCAAATCCAGTGGTGGTGTGTTCTATTACTATTTCTGTAATAACAGCTGCTTGTTAAACATATTAACATCCACTAAGGGAGAAAATCACTTAGGTAAAAAAGCTGCGGTGTACACTAACACTTCTTGTACCTGATTAAGTTTGCTTTGTTATTGCTAAACACCGGAATACACACCAGCAGCTTGGACTTCCAGTCACTCTGTCCTGGCATTAAACACTGATGTATTCACGACAGCTGGCAGCTTTGCTAGAAAATATCACCCAGCTGCCCCCGTCCTGGAGAGTCCAATAAGAATATTTGCCCATCTGCAGTGGCTAATCAAATACCAGGACAATGCAAATGACAAGAGGGTCAAAACTCAAACCCGCAGCCTTCTCACAGATTTAATGAGTTTTATGTTTGTTTGTTGCAGCCTTTTTGCATGGGCAGTTACACAGCCATGAATGAAACTGGACTTTCAGTTTTTATTCTTAATACTCAGACGTAAGTGATCTTTTCTCTCACATGTGAAAATCTAGTTGTTCGTGAAGTGCATTTGATAAAATCTTGCCCTTGCAATTATTGATAAATAAGTGTTTAGCTATTTCACACATTGAAAAAATGATAAAACATTCAAACATTTGAGAGACCTACAGGCTGAAAAATCCTTTAGACTATTGGACACATTCTTTTCCGTTGTTTACCATCACCTTTCACATCACACCTTTCTCTCTGCCCCCCCCCCCCCCACACACACACACACACACAGCTGTAAAATACTTTGTGATGGGCCTGTGATAAAAGCACTTTAGATTACTGTAGTGCTCTAGTAGAATTTAACTTGACTTGACCTTTTGTGACTATCAAACTAATTACACTTGTAAAGCTGAATAATTTGATAGTACTCTTTCCATCTGTCTCTTATCTCAGACCCCTATGTTAAGAGGACAGTAGAGCTCTGTGAATATATGTCTGTTTTGATTTTACTGACCTGTCTAGCTCTAGCAGAAGGAAGTTCTAACTCCACTTCTCCTTCTAGGGTTTATTGTTAATTTTAAATCTTGAGATGAATTAGATTTGATGCCAATAGAAAAAAAAAAGGTCAGAAGATTGGCTCTTTGATATTTACAATTTCAAAGCAGCGTGGGACAACTGACAGTTCTCAAAAAAGACAGTGTGATCACCTGTGATCAAAACTGCAGGCACATCAGCCCGAAAAAAAATCATGTCAACCTACAGTCCACTCAAAAAAAAACAAATTGACAAAAAGGAACAGTGGCTCTTAAGCTTTTTCTAACCAACAAACATGACGGGTTGCTGGGGTATTCAAGGTTATGTGTACTTGTGTATCAAGTGAAGTTTATATTTCTAAATGGGTGGAATTAAAACAGTTTAGTTTTATATATGTATTTTGGCTGGAAAATACACAGACATCCCCCCCAATTGTCCCAAAAAATGCACTGTTTACTCCAGTAAGAGTAAAGTTTGTTGCAAACAATGGTGCCCAGATGTTTTAGGAAATTATTGTGATTCAAAAGAGAAAATGAAAGCATGTACTCATGACCTCTTTAAAGTCTTCAGTAGGAACAACTGGGCTTAGGGCTGAGTGCCAAACATAGGCTGGAAAAGTTGGAAAGCACTGAAAGATAGACCAAAACACCCCTGCTTTTAGAGCTGCAAACAACAGTCATTTATCAAGCAAAAAATGTCAAACATGTTTTGGTTCCAGACTGTGTGAGCTAACACTAGCCTCAGGCTCACAGGACCAGCCAATCCATGGAAAATAGATAGTCAGCTCCCATGTACTCACTCAGCTAATTTGTGAATAAAGTTGATATTCTCACAAGGAAACTAGAGTAGTCAAGTGTACAGTCAGTATGACATTAAGGCCAGACTACGCAGCGAGTGCAGCAAAGTCCGTTTCTTCTGTCTTTCCCTTTCGTAATGTGATAGTGCAGCCTGACCTGGCCATCTGCCGGAATCCCTTTCAACTCCTGTCCTGTCAGGTTGCCCACTCCAAAAAGGGTCTGCAATATCCAACTCCTAGCACCATTTTTGCCCCCGGTAGAGCATCAAAAGCTTCAAAGCAAACGAGCGACCTCTGACCTTGCCGAGCGTGATCCTCTAATGCGTGACAGGCTGGCAGGAGGAGGTGACATACTGCGTGGATGACAACTAATGGCGCTGGGTCTGGTAGAGATGTGGGACCGAGTGCATGTGTGATCTGTGAGTTGACTACAGAGTTGCCGTGTATGCTCTTTGGAAACCCTAATTACCCACAGGGAAAACACTAACAAGTGGTCTTGAAACCCAAAGACAGATTCTGACATTTCAGAGAAGGTCAAAGTTAATTACCGTGTGAGACTCTATTCAAGGGGATGGAACAAGAGGAGATTGTTTGTGTCAAAAAATCCTTCCAAATTTGGATAAGAAGGTCACTTGTGTCACAATCCTGATGTTACAAAGTTACATATTGACTACTAATGGCTAATGAAAAATACAAATTCAATCATTGAACATTCGTGCCACAAATATGGCTGATGTGGCACATGACATGATGAGTAAATTTTGGGGATGGTTATGCTGAACTTAATCAACTGACAAATGTATCAAATTTGAGGATTCTTCTTCTCTGATTTATACATCATTTTATCACTCTATCTATATCTATTGGTTTGGACTAACATTAGCCTCAGGGTATTTTGGATTTTCAATGACAAAATTCCCTAATCATATTTACAAGAGCCCAAGATGACATCTTCCCATGCCTTGTTTATCCAACTATCAAGACCAAAACAAATATTCCATTTGTGATGATATATATAAGAGAAAAGCAGCCAAACTTCTTATTTGAAAGGCAAGGGACAGTGCGATTCATTGAATACCAAAATTTTTGAAAAATGAGCAGAGCAGAACTTAATCCTTTCAGGAGTAATTAAAAAAAACAATTCTTAGCTGCAGCCCTAGTGTGTCCCTACACAGAAAAGATGAAATGAAAAAAAAATGGCTCCAGGGTGGATGGAAGGGAACTTGACAAGTGAAGTTGTTTCTAAGCCGGGAGATGAAAGAGAGTAAAGACAGTATCACCATTACTTCCCTCACAAAAGGCTCCATCATTGCATCGTAGGATATAAACTATTAAGAATTGACAGGATAAATTATTAAGGGCTCCATTAGCATGGCTCCATTAACCCTTTGAATAATAGCAGAGACCGACAGTATGGCTTATACATACAAGTTTTCCTCGCAGAATCCTCCACAAATAGCGAAGAGATGTCCTCATCCACACCAGCCTCATTTTTTGCGATGCAGGTATAGGCGCCAGTGTCCTCAAAGTGCACGTTGCTGATGTGCACCTCACTTCCATTAGCTTTGAGGAAGAACAGAGGAAACAGACAAGAAAAGATGGTCTGCCTTTCAGAATGAGATAAAAGGCAACTTCATGCTCCCATCCTGTGCTACCATTACTCTGCTACACAACAGTTCTCTAATATCTTTGGAAGAAGGGTGAGCGGTTTGTTTCAGAGAGAAAACAAAGCTCAAAGTAAGAACACGGCACAGGCCATTTAATGTTTTTGTGCACAACCTCAAAAGAAAAGCATTTTTATGTTTGCATTTGCCTTCACTCTCTATTAAAAGTTCTGCAAACATGTTAAAACTGTGCTCCTGAATGTTTGATAGTAGGGCTGGACAATAAAGAACATTTTTCGGGTTAAAGACATTATGAATCTCTCAATGACCTAAATGTGTTCTCATCAAAATTTCAAGCCAACAACTTTACATTGAAATTTTCCAACAAAATCGAATTATATCTATGCAGAAAATCAAGCAACCAGTTAGCTACTAGGCCAGCATCTTCTAATACTCACATCTGTAATCAAACAGGAAAAATGTATGAGAAGTGAGTCAAGATGAAAGAGGAAATATGCAAAATGCACTGATGTATAAAAAATGTTTACATTTTCTGTTATGGAAATATATGTGATCATTCATCTTGGGACAGATTCTTTGGTTGCGTAGCCCCACCATAATTTATACATGTGAAATTAATCATTAATAGCATTAGTATTCTTAGTAAGAATAGATATAATAGCAATAACAGTGAAATGTATTTTGTTTGTAGTAGCAGCAACTGTCAAAGCAACTGAAGCAGTATATGTGTTAGTAACAGCAGTAGTAAAATAATAATGGAAGCAGTAGTAGTGGCCATAAAAATGCCCAAGTGTATATGCAGTAAGCAGTAAACTCTTGACTTCTCTTTACCTTGCAGGGTGAGCTGTTTGGATAGCTTGGTTGTGATGTCCATGCCGTTCTTCAGCCAGGCCAGCTGGGGGCTGGGGATACCCTCAGCATGACAGCGCAGGCTGGCAGTGACGCCTGGCTCCCTGGCTTGGCTCTCTGGGTACACTCGGATGACGGGAGGAACTGGAAATATGGTGAAGCAGGACAGAGAAAGAGACAGGTGAGAGGGAGAAATTAATAATCTCGATCTTACACTGTTATTTACATTAGTACCACTTACGGATTGAGGCAACCTTAGTAAACGAGAAGTTTGAGACAAGATGCTGAGTCCTGAACTCATGGCTTTGCATTAGCATACAATATCAAGGCCTTAAGGTTAACTTGCTCGGTAAAGCCAAACAAATCAGATAGATAAATAAGGGAGAAAACCTCTGTTCGGACGTTATTGATTTTTCTTGGTAGTCATTGATTTTATGTAACCTTTTGTCAGGAGGGAGATGAGAGGATAGACGCAGAAAAAACAAAATGTGTGAGGTAAGAAGAGGCAAAGACTAAATGTCACTCTCTTCTGCAAACTATTCCAAAAGCTGACATTACACATTTCTGCACATTGTGCCACTGTTATGCTGGAGTTTTGTTCCTTTACCCTACCCTACCCTGAAGCAAAAATAAACAAACACAAAACTCGTCTACATACTGTATTTCCAAGAATCATAAACTAACATAAATCAATAAAGCACACAAATACATTAATAATATGCATTTATGCATTGGCTGAGAATATGCCACAAGTTTTGCTCTTTACCTGGGGGGCTAACTTGTTAGAGTCTCTCACCAAAAAACATGGAAAATATCAAAAGAATGAATTTGAATAATCCTTTAGAAGGAAGAAGCCTTCTCTGAATAGCATAACAATGATAAAACCTTTCAAAAGGATGGTAGTATCTCTGTGGAGACTCTCACACTGGAACGGTGACTGAAATTTGGACAGTGACAATGAACTGTTTCCAGAAAGCCCATAAAAAAGCAGCATGATTCATTCCACAACAGCCTGTCACATATGAGGATGACGACCTGGCAGTGGTTTAAATAGGGACATGAAACGTCTCTATCCTGCCATCATGTCTTGAGCAGTCCCTTATAGCCCCCGTGGCCAGGATCAATGTCCTCTTTTTTTCTGCTTTCTGAAACAGACTTCAGAGACATGAGCAGAGGAAGTGGAAGTGGAAGTGAAAGTCCTGGCAGAAGCAGAGAAGGCAGGTGTGCTGTAGAGACCATTTCCTGTGTGCACTGGGTTAGAGGAAGTCTTTATTCAGCCAGGTGAGCGAAAGGAGTGAAGATTGCTGCGATGGCCATCTGGTAACCACGGCACCCCCGGGCATTGGAGCTCATGCCAACCTGACTGCCAGATCGTGGTGACAGTGGCCCCAGGGCTCTTATGGCACCCAGGTTACTTTACCAATCATAGTCACAGAGACACTCCAATAATGCTGATGCCCCTCAGCACTAACAAGGTTTGACTGAACAGAGCCCATGGAGACAGTTATTTGTATGATCTTTTGAGTGAAGATCATTACTCTTATTACATTTAATTTTCCTCGTACATGCCCACACAAGCACGAAAAAGCTCTGGCCTTTGTGTGTGTGCGCAGCTCATCTTTCTCCATTTTTATTATACTTCATTTAATCTGTTTTTGCACATGTTCACGGTAAATAAAGTTAGCTCAGGCACCTCCCATTTCTACATGTTGATTGGAATCCACCCGTGGGAGATTAAATTGATTGGACATGATTTGGAAAGGCACACAGTGGTCTATAAAAGGTCTCACAGCTGATAGTATATATCAGAGCGTCATGAGTCATGAGATCGAAAGAATAGCTTGTAGAGCTCAGAGACAAGATTCTGACCAGGCACAGATCTGGGGAAGGCTACAAAAAAAAATCTGCTGCATTGAAGGTTCCCAAGAGAACATTGGCCTCTATAATTCTTGGATGGAAGAAGTCTGGAGCAACCACGGCTCTTCCTAGAGCAGCTCACCTTGACAAACTGAGCAAGAAGGACAATATCACTGAGGCACTCCGCTGATCTTGGCTTTATAGCAGAGTTGCCAGACAGAACCCTCTTCTGAAAGACACATGAAAGTTGCTTGGACTTTGCAAAAAGGATCCAAAATGGGATCCTAGTCTAGAACACTCTGGATGTCAGCCTGGGCTGAAGATTCACCTTCGAACAGGAGAATTACCCTAAGCACAAAGCCAAGACAATGCAGGAGTTGCTTAGGGACAACTCTGTGAATGTCTTTGACTGACCCAGCCAGAATTCATCAAATATCTCTGGAGAGGCCTGAAAATAGACATCCACCAATGGTCCCTATCCCACCTGAAAGAGCTTAATGATCTGCAGAACATAACGGCAGAAAATCTCCAAATCCCAGTTTGCTTAATTTTTTGCTTAATACCCAATAAGACTCAATGCTGTAATTGCTGCCAAGGGTGCTTAAACTAAGAACCGAGTAAAAGGGTCTGAATATTTATGTCAGTTTGAGATTTAAGTTTTTCCTTTTTAATAACTTTGCAAAAATTTCTAATATTCTGTTTTCAGTTTGTCATCATGGGGTATTGACTGCAGATCAATTAGGGGGAAAGAATAATTTAAGCAATTTTTACCTAAGGCTACACTATAACAAAATATGAAAAAGTGAAGAGGTCAGAGTACTTTCTGAGTGCTCTGTATATCATTTTAAGGCAATTCGTTAATTTGGGGATTTGTATGCCTTGCATTATCACCTAAAAGACTGGCATCCGTGTATTTTATAACGTGTATGAGCACAGTATTTACTATGTTAAGAAGAAATTACTATCCATTTTAACATTAAGTACCTTATCACTGAGCACGTTCAAATGCATAGTATCCTGGTTATGATCTGTTATGTTTTGTGCATATAAAGATTATATTCTGGTTTCAGAAATCTAACTATAATACCATGGATAGCATAACCTGGTTTTGATAAACCTGGAGAGCATATCCAGGTTTAATGTGGTAACAACTAATATACTATAGCATAAAAATACCTGATCCAAGTCTCTAAAACATTCTTTGTTATGTTTGCAGGTGTGTCCTTAACTTGTGTTGTAGAGGTAGTAACTCAGTAAAACAAATCAAAAACAGATGATAAAGTATATAAATATCATCTACACAATTAAATGAAAGCAAAAGTCTGATACAGGAAAAATGGAATTAGAGCTTAACCAGTATGTTGATAAAATAGTTGACTGACAGAAAATTTAAGAATGATCAACTACAGGGTACAAGTATTTCATATATCTTCAATTTATGCCTACTTTGTGATTTCTCTTGAGACTGAGTGTCAGGATGTGTAGATGTGTTTGAGTGTGTTTGTGGATTTTTAGGGAAGACTTCGGGGTCATGGCAGACATGGCATATACCTTTGTTTCTGGCAAAAACCCCAAAAAGCCTATTAATCAACAGCCGTATACTGCAAGCAGGTTCCCTTGAGCAAGTCATTAATAAAACCTCTCAGGCAATCTCACAAAGTTATGTTAATTAGTGTGTTTGAATTAAAATTTTGGATGGATCCACAAGCCTTATTCAATACAGTATTACTGTCATAGTGGTCAGTAGAGTATACAAGCACTTTATTAGGAACACCATACTAATTACTGGGTAAGGCCGCCCACAAGATATGCTTTTGAGATTCTGGTCCATCTTCACAAGATTGCATCACAGAATTTCCGAAGATCTGCTGGCTGTACATTAATGCTGCAAATCTCTCATTGTGCCATGTCCAAGCTTCACTGTCATGTTCATGAATCCAGTTTGAGATTACTTTTGCTTTGTGACATGGTTCATTTCCATGCTGGAAGAAGCCATTGGATGATGGTACATTGTGGCCATATAAAGGGAAACACATGATCAGTAGTAACACTCAGAATGTGGCATTCAAACGATGACTGATTGCTATTAAGTGTCCAAAAGTATGTCAAGACAACATTTACACCACCAGCATCAGCCTGAACTGTTAATACAAGGCAGGATGGGTCCATGGATTCATGCTTTTGATGATAAATTCTGACCCAATCAGCTTCTGCCTCAGTAGAATCAGACAAGGCTCATTTTTCTAGTCTTCAACTGCCAAATTTTGGTGAGCTTGTGCCCAATGTAGCCTCAGATTTCTGTTCTTGACTAAAGTAGTGGAACTGATGTGATCCTCTGCTGTTATAGCACATCAGCCTCAAGGTTTGAAGTGTTGTGTGTTCTGAGATGCATTTCTGCTCAGCAGTTGACAAGAGTGGTTATCTGAGTTTCTATCAGCTCCAACCAGTCTGGACATTCTCTTCTGGCCTCATCATCAAAAAGGCATTTCCATCTGCAGAACTGCTGCTCACTGGATGTTTTTCGTTTTTCATACCAGTCAGAGTAAAACTCTAGAGAATGTTGTGCATTAAAATCCCAGGAGATCAGTAGTTTCAGAGATACTCAAACCAGCCTGTCTGGCACCAGCAATCATGCTACGGTCAAAAAGTAATTACATATTCAATAGTTTTTCTCTGTAGAGGATAATGATGGTGAACAGTGTGAGAGAAAACAGAAAAAAATGATCCAGATGTAAGTCAACCAGGTGCTTTCCCAGAGGGTTTGTGATGATTTGATACACTAATCCAACAGTTAATACTGATTTTCTTTTAGAAGGTAAAATAGAATTAGGAATACCTGTAGGCTACAGTTCAATAACTCAATTTAATGTATATATGTTTTATTTTGTAGTTTATGTTGTGTGATTCAAAGGGGCAATTTTTTTTTTTTTATAACATTCAAAGTCTACCTGGAAACAGGCAGTGAAAAGCAGAGCACAGACCGTCATCATACAGTCAGGGTAGTGTTTTGTTAGGGCCAATACAGAAATATCGTCCTTAGCTACTGAGAATGATAGAAAATGAACAACATGACATAGAGCTCACATCTCATTTCATACACCTTCTTGAGCAAAGAGCTTGTATGATATTTAGATGATGGAACTGCTTGTCACTTGGTGCTGAAGATCTCTGCCTGTGATCCAATCAGAGCTTGTGACACCCCTACAGCAGTCAGATAGGTTAAAGTAAAAGTGCAGGTGCAGTGTGCAGAGGTGTAATTACAGAGCAGGTAAGTGAAGGTCTAATCAGTGCTGAGAATGGGTATATAGAGATTGGCTCAGGTGGAGAAGGAGAAGAAGTTGAAGTTAAGCCCCCTGTACATTTCATGGACCTAATTCAGCCAAATCTCTTTGATTGGGGGGGGGGGGGGGGGCAGTTTCCTGCCAAAAAAATAATAACCCGGCCTAGTTTTCTCAAAAATTCAAGTGAGGTTTCTATGCATGTATTCACTCTAGCTCAGCATGACATGACAACATAACTAACTACTATATTGGTAAATATACAGTAGTTTCAGAAAATATTGAGACCCCTTCGATTTAATTTTAGATTGATAAAATTTCATTTTCTGAAATCAGTCTACACTCAATATTCCTTAATGACAAAGTGGAACCATGGGTTATTGTTTTCATTATCTAAATGAATATACAAACATATTTTTTAACTTTGTCATGATGGGTTGTTGAGTGTAGATTAATGGAAAAGAATGGCATTTTTTTTTTCAATTTAAAATTAAATCCACAACAAATTCAAGTGAGCTTGGTGTGAACTTTAGCCTGGTTCCAGATCAATTTTAAGAGTTGTTCAGTGATTTGAACAGATCTCTTGTTTTGCTTACTGGTGGCCAATTCCTATAATTAGAGAAACAACTGACCTGTCCAAGGTACATTGGATTGATTGGGAAGGACAACATCATCTTATTAGATTGCTACCAAGCTGCTTAGCTAGATTCTTGAGATCGACACAGCTATAAAGGCTTTTATAACTTGAATTACAGAAATTACAACTGTTAATTCTCTTCACATTTTCTTTTGATTGATGTGAAAATTACTAACTGCTCCTAGCAACTGTTCTCAGCAACCAGGTTGCCTGTCAACTGAAAATGATGTCAGCTAAAATACTAAAGAAGGAAAGGAGCTGTACTTGTTCAAATTTACATTTTTCTGACCACTTTAGGATTTCTTCATCAGGATGGCTTAAAAGCTGACATTCAAAGTTTATTCTTGGCCTTGATCTTAAGGTAACTGTTCTGTCAAGTGCTACAAGGGTTTATTTTAATGAAAATCAGGGATACTGAATAAAAAGAGCGATTTTTAAAGTGACTTTTCAAAAAACTGAATTATAATAGGGACAATATGTGACCTTGCAGCACAGAAGTACAACACTGTAATACCCAATTCTCTGTAGAGGGCGGAGAACATAATTATTGATTAACATCAATGAGTAAATTTCATCGTGACTAAATGTTTAGATTTCTCCTTTTCATTACTACTGTTTAAAAATGGAGCACATCGCTTCTCACCTCATTCTTAAGCCTGAAAAGCTATTCAAAATGCTGTGGCACCACAGTTTGCACTGTATTACATCTTATAGATTTTTCTGCCAGGTATCAACTCTGAATATCTAGTTTACTCATCTCTACTGTGAAAATGTGACTGCTGTCTGTCAGTAACAAGCCACTGCTATCACTCAGGGGATAGGAGGGGGTGAAGGGCTTTGTTAGAGACTTGTGTAGGAAGGACCAAGTTCTATCAAAGTTGCTGCAATTCCCACTCAATGCCCAAAGAGCTCAATAAAGGTCATTCCTTACTTAAAGGCCTATTATTTGAGAAAAAAAAAACGTGTCAGTGAATTCCCGATGTGACTGTGAATGGGGCTTATAACGTCTATTATACGCTGCTGTAGACATCCATTAATGCTGCTGCAGCTCCAACTCGTCACTGATAAGCCGTTATCACATGTGAACTCTGTATGGTGTCCATAGAATCAGGTCTGGACATTGTCTGGAGTTGGCCTTTCACAAAAGCAGCCCACAACTAGAGATTGTTCACATGAGACACATTTTAACCTACTGGAAATACTTTGTTTGGTTTAGGCAAGGGGGGGGGGGGGGGGTTGCCTTGGCAGGAGGTAGAACAGAAATGTCATCAACACACCCATTCCCCATGAATTCTGTGGACAAGGACCTGCTCTGTTCGCACAACGTCTTAACTGAACATTACGCAGACTTTGTACTAGGGAGCTTGCAGGGGGAAAGTCCATTTAATGTCCAGTTCAACACGTGCATTCAGACATACAGCCCCCTCTGGGTAATGTCTAGAAAAGTTCAAGGTCGCAGTGCATGTATTAAAAGCAGCTATTGATAGTAAATCAAGTGTGATAAATTATTTAATTCACCCCCTAAGAGTGAATGAAAGAAAAAAGACATAGCAGGGCAATAGTGAAAATCGACTCAATTAGAAAGCTGTTCGCGGGAAAGAAGAAAGGTTTGGCAGGCTTTAGATGAGGGTAAATCAAAATGTTGCATTGTGGCATTGAAGTATTACTTAATGTATGTAATTAAGTTCTAAACAAATTCAGCCGATATTCTCAGGAGAACTGGGATAATTGTTGTTAGTTTAGGATAAGCACTGTTTGCTACTAAGACCAATTAGCTACACAGCAAGTGTTTTTTATGTGAGCAACATAAATGGATGGAACGATTAAACCAAAATTAGTATAATTATTGACAGCTTGACGATTGTAGCTTGTATGCATGTGCCAATGAGAAAAAAAAAAAAAGCCAGAAGCATATTTGCAGCTTCAAAATCATTACCTGATTTAAAATCATCATCATCATCAGGAGCAGGTGGAGGTGGCAACAAAACAGCTAATAAATACCAGGTGTGCCAGCTTATTGCTCAGTTTGCAGCAGTTCGGCTTTTGATGCCATAGACCTGTTTTCATATCAATTAGATGTTTGAATTTGTTACATGATTAAAGTAAAGTCACAGTGAAACACAAATCAGAGCATTTTTATGAGTAACTTTGTGAGAGATATGGACTAGGCAGGTGGGTTTAGTTACAAGAGGGATTTAAATCAAATCCTTCAGATTTGATCAATCAACAGAGGGATGAAATGAAAGCTTTTCCAATGGAAATCCTAACACAAACCTCCTACTGTGATATTTATCTGCTAAATATTACAACCCACAAGCAAGGGATCAAATGTGTTTATTTATTCATTGTTTTGTTTTTTTGCGGGCTGTAGACGGAATTAGCTGGTTGTAACAAATCACCTTTTATTGGATAAATTCCCATATTTACCCCAGACTGCTAAATTTTCATATAAAAATGTTAATATTAGACAGGAGTTTCATTATAAAAATCACTTAAATTTTTATTTATTTATTTTTTTAAATTGCATATATGGCCTATACAAAGACAGTGCAAACAAGTTGCTAAAAACACCACAGATTTCTCCAAGGGACAATAAAGTATATTATCTATCTACTGTGAACTTGATCCACCAAGAGATAACTGAACAATTCACAAAGGGTGAATCATCACATCAAATTAAATAAAAAGCCACCCTCAATATAAATACAACAATGACAATTTGATGGCTGAATAAGAAATGTGATTGAAATTTTCCATGTATATGTGTGATCCTATTCTATAAAACTGACTTCTATGAAAACCACATCTTATTTAATAACTAGATATAGCACAACATGCCACAACATGGCAGCCATGTACAAAAAGGAAAAAAAAAACAAAACAAGCTAAGTTAATGATAAAATAAATGTACTGATTAAAGTATTCAAAGAATTTCAAAAAGCTTCGATAGGATCCAGTATTGCTTAAAGAAATGTCCTGTAAATGTTCTGTCTTTCACAGTAAATCTGCATCTTCTGCCAAGTCCCCAAATGCCTTATTAGCTACAGAGAACCATGAAATTCCTCTTTTCACACTAAACAGAAAAAACTGTGTGTTCCGCTTTTTGAAAATATCCCACTTACACACACCACTGGTGTGCACATGTAAACCCAATTCCTGCTTGCAAATCATTACCATTTCTTTTGCTTGGACATTCAGGAAAATGAAAGGAACAAGTTGGTCATGGGATTTTTCCTCTCAAAACTCAATTCAGACAAGATGCGAAAGAAGTTGCATTCTGATGTGTTTCTGAGGGTGTCAGGAGAGCCACTGCCAGGAGAATGCAACACAGCAGGGCTGACAGCTCCATCATAAAGCTCCCCAGCCAGTCGTCAATCACTCTGCAAGGCTCCCGTCGGCAATGCCGCTCTAGGAGATGAGCAGGCGTGCAGACACACACAAACATACACACTAGAGCACAGAACACACAAACGCCATGGCAAGAGACCGCTTCGCCATCACACTGCTGGGAGACTTCAAACTAAGCCTGGCAGACTGGTTACAACTCTTCAATCAAATTGAACTTGTGGCTGTTGCTAAAAAAACATGGGAGTCATAACAACATACACCCAAAACAACAGATCGATCATGTGCCCTCTATCCCATATTCACAAACACTCAAGCATACGCTACAGACACATAACAAAGCAAATATGCAACCACTATGATGCAAGCTTCCTCTTAGTTGTGATTTCTCACTCACATAAACATCATGCCTCCCATGGAGATGTGAGAGAAATCCAGCTAACACCGCAGTCAATGCATTATATGTTCAGTACATATGGTGAAATTGTGCTTTTCAATAGCAAAACAAAAAGCGAAAACAGCAAAACTGCTTGATCTTCCATAGAAAAGATCTCGGACAGCAATTAAGAGGCATAATGGAATTATGCATTTTCATGTGCGTTACTTGAAATTTAGAAGAAGAAAAAATTCAGTCCGTGGAGAATTTGTAGCCAAAACAATAGAGAGCAAAGAAAGAAAAAACCAAGAAAATAAATTACTAAATTTTTTCAGAGAAATTGTTGCATCTGAATATAACTAGGTCTATGCTACCATGAATAGTTCTGTGATTATCAAAATATTTATAAAGACCAGAGGATCAACATGAGATGCTATGATCTGCCATTTATTTGAAATTGATTTGCATTGGGTTAAGGGAGGTCTTATTAAAAAAGCAGAGGAAGAAATCAATGTTAGGAATAACAGACATGACTAAATGTGTATGCAAAACACATTCAACTGCATAAGGCCACGGATCAGCTTATGTCTGCAAAAGCCTATTATTAATCATTAATGATAGAATTTTGCCTAAGGTGTTCTGTCCCAAGTACGCTTATTAAGTACTTAATGCTTTACATGTTTATCATAGACAGCTGCTACCTCAAAAATCACACACATCTAGGTTTAGATCAGGCAGACCAACATAACATGTCTCCCTTGTACTTTGTTGTTACCCAAGTACCTCTGACAACACTAGGAGATGCCCTGGTGACACCGTCCCTGGGACCCCAACCAGTCTCACTCCAAGTCTGTAAGTCTCTATGCTGTGTCTTAATTCCTTTTCTGTGCCTTGACACAGCAACATTTCACAAAATGCACTCATATGGGAGTCGCACATGCAGTCGCAACCTTTTCTCTGTTGTGGGAACACTGCAACACAGCAGCTTTCTGGAGGGACTTCAGAAAGGGACTTCTCAGTATCCATACATCCACACAGCAACTTTGGAAAAATAGACAGTGCAGCTCAAGGACTGTGGTTCCAGAGAGAGGCAACTCCAACTATATCTACTCTGTATGGCTCCACATCTAGCTCTGGCCCTGTTGCCACTAGAAACATGACATTACAGGTCCTTTGGGGCCAGTTTCGTAGGAAGGGATTGGCGCACCAATACCTTCTCCTTTTACCTGTCATCCACAGCTAACCTTGCAGGGGTTGGACCATCCGCAAGGATGGCAATCTGACATTGCTTCCCCGCAAAGACCCATGGGTGTAAGCTTGACCACAAATCTCACCCAGTGTTTAAACTACTCTTAGTGTGGCCCCTTTCACCTGGGAGACCCTAAAAAGAGCTGTTAACCTGGACAAGACGACAGCAGGTTCACAGGGGCACACTAACCCCTGAC
The DNA here is from genome assembly GCA_016859345.1 of Istiophorus platypterus. NCBI lineage: Eukaryota > Metazoa > Chordata > Actinopteri > Istiophoriformes > Istiophoridae > Istiophorus > Istiophorus platypterus. The sequence continues at coordinate 5,860,601 of CM029134.1, read as the reverse complement.
CAGAATAAAAAGGGTAAAATCAAATCATTTTCAGATACAGCGAATGGGCAGTAATGAAATGACAGTAACAAAGTGGTGTGCATTTATGTACATTTGTAAAATACAGTCTTCAGCAAAACTGAGTACACCCCAGTGCAAGATGACTAAAATGTTAAATGATACAATTATTAGATTATTATATTATTATTATATTATTATTATAAAGATGGTACAAATTTTAATTACTCTAAAGTTGAAATGTAAAGTATTTTATCTTATGCATAACTGAAAATGAACACATTAGATAAACAGAGGAAGAGCCATACTACAAATAACAGAAGGTGAAGTAGCCATTATGGAGGTAGGAGTGGGAGTATGCAGACATGGACAGTGCAAAAATGAAGGGGAGATGACATTTATGGAACCAAAAAAAAAACCAAAAAGTAACTGAAAAGAATAATTTGTGAAGACTGGAAGAACTTTTCTCCACAGATGTGTGTAAGACTGGTACCATCCATGCCCTGAAGGATCTGTCATCAAAAATAAAGACATACATACAAAATTCGGAGTTGGGTCCAAAATCTGAGACCACTATTTAGCGTTTTTTTTGTTTTTTTTTCAAATGTAGTCCTACACAAGAAGGTGAAAAACATGATGACCCATGTTTTATTAGTCTAATTTGACAATGTTCCAAGAGCTTCTTGAGATGTCACAGAATGCTTAGCTTCCTCAGTTTTCAAGTGTCTTCATAGATTTTCAGTTGGGTCAAGGTCAGGTGACCATGGAGGAAGATTCATCATGGAAGGGGAGGCTTGGTCTTCTTTGGTTTTCAAGTAGTTGGATTACAAAGCTTTGAGGTGGGTTTAGGGTCGTTATCCTACAGCATAATGATTCCACAAATATTCAAACCAGAGGGCATGGCATGTCTCTGAAGAACAGAGTGGTACTTCTGCTTTGTCAGAGTTTAGTTAATTCGATGCAGGGGTCCACCTTCAGAGAGGCATAATACCCTCAAACTTCAATATTCCCATCACCGTGTTTCACTGTTGGTTTGAAACACTGCTGTATCACTCTCTCCAGCTCGTCTCCTGACATACACCCTTCTGTCCTTCTGTAAATCTCGAACTTGGATTCATCAGTAAAAACGACTTTTTCCCAGTCATCCTCTGCAAAATGCTGGTATTTCTTAGCCGCTCCAAGCATTTGGCCTATTTTCTCTCCCTGAGAAGAGGTTTATAAAATTGCTACTTGTCCTCTGAGACCACTACAGGACAGTCTTTTGCCAGTAATTTTGCTGATTGGAGTCTTGTGTTCTTTGTTTAGAAAAGTCTGTATCTGTGATGAAGTTGCTTTTCTATCTCCCAGGGAGCTAAGCCAGATGTATTAATCTTCTGATGGTGTGGTCACTTTTAGTCTGCCTGATTGTCCTTGGAATACAACTGATCCTATTTTCACGAAACATTTTTGAGTTTCATGCACTTGTCCTTAAGTGTGATCAGGATTAGATGCTGAGAAAGATACACTTTGCTTGGAAAAATAATGTTACTTCTGAATTTCTTTTCTTAATTTTTTTCTGAATCCTCAAACTTTCTGATTATGTCCAGGTTGATGTGAAAATATTAGAGATTTTCAAAGTGGTTGCAGACTTTTGGACCACACACTGTGTGTGTGTGTGTGTGTGTGTGAGAGAGAGAGAGATGTGTATATTGTATATACAAACATATTTATTATATACACAAATATACATACATACATAAATGTACATATGTATATACACACATAAAAACATATACATATAAATCATATAGAGATTTCATTATAATTTGATTAGTCAAACATTTATTTGTTTCAGAATAATTGGCTTCATTCTTTGGTTCTGGCTAAAAACAAAAAATATTGTATTACATGAACAGGAATTGTTATTAACATTTTAATGATACTGACCAGTTGTGTATTTAGTTTTGCTATAAACTGTATCTGTAATGTATCACTAATAAATGTAAACAGCTAAAGTAAATTTTGAAAGATGATGCTCCTAGGCACAAGTAAACGCAACACTGGGACCCATATTGTTACATTTTCCCCTCAGAAATACTTACATTTCAAATCATGTTTTCAAAGTGAATGCAGCTTTCAGGGCGGAAAACTAAATTTATTTTTTCAGATACGGAATTGGTTGGTGTATTTTACGATTCAACCAAGACTTTCATTAATTTACCCCAAGCAATGATTTGTTTTCTGCAAAAGTGGCTTGGAGAATGAAGCAACTTTTCAGCCGCAATACAAATTAGATGCAACTTTATTGATTCCTGTGGGTAAAGTGGGGTCACTGCAACAAAGAAAGGGCTATAGATAAGAGCAAAAGAGCAGACTCAACAAACAATCAAAACAAAATGAACATCTTCAAGATAATAGTGTACACTGAGGATATCATTACAGTGACTTCATCAAGACGAGGCAGACAACACAAGGAGTCTGAATGTCGATAAAAATACATAAACAATACAAATAATGCATGTGTAAAATTCATGAGGGGCATTTTGAGTCAGTAAGAATAAGTGGGGAAAGTAGGGATCCAAGCCCAAGCCTCCTTAATAATCCTCCACACACTGCACATATCTTACAATACAGAAAACCCTTAGCTCACTGCCTGCTTCACAGGGAAATCAAAAAAGGTAAAAGTACTTCAAGTCCAAATTCCATCAGCTCTTCTGAATAAAACTTGGAATAGTATATATCTTGTCAATCTCTTGTGGCTGCAGAGTGATGGACAGCATACTGAATTCAGTTTCTCAGAGTTACCCTCTCTCTTTCTGCTGTTTCTTAATTTAGTTTTAGAAAAATCTCAGTTGTCAGCCTAGGGTGAGAGCAGGTCCTTGGAGGCCTCACCCAGACGAAGAATATGAAATTCAGAGGCTGCAGTAAAAAGGTCATCCAGAAAATTTCAGGATCAATTACCACCAAAAGTCATTGGTCTCATGGGATTCATGGTTTCCATGAACACAATGTTTGGTAAACTAAGACTTGTATAATCATTGCAATCGACCTCAAGTAACGTTTCAGAGGAATGATAATGACCCAACTCACCAAGAATTGTGATGAAGATGTTGAGAATTCTACATTGGCACATTGTGGTTTATAGGTATTCTTTTCATCAGGGCCAGTATGGATGAAAACAGTCTCATTCACACAAGTTCAACCATTTCATCTTTTCCCTCTCCGTACAGACACTGATCCGGGGGGGGGGGGGGGCACATAGCTAGAAAAATGACTTCTCCATTTCCAGAGCAGAAGATGTATGAAGACAAAACAGTTTCTTGGTTGACTGTCCAATTCACAATCAAAGCTATGGCCTGCAAGCTCACCTGAGGCAACCAGAGATGTGAGCAGAACAGGAATTAACATCTTTGAAATCTTCATTCTTTCTGGTTTTTATTGAACTGTACCGTCAGAGCAGTTTTTACACCTGCAATAATTAATTCTTTTGGACAATTGAGGGCAGTTTTGAGCATAACATTGACCTATCACCTTTTAACTTGATACAGTGAACAAACCTTTATCAAACGGTTGCTTATTTTTACATCCAGGAGTCACAGTGCAACATCATAATTCAACTGATTCATTTTTCAGGCTACCTGATGATCATAAGTAATATAGTCACTCACTTTCATCTCTGTTTTCAGTTTCCATCAGCTTTCTCAGGCGCTGGTAGAAACTCTTCAGCTGCAAAATCCTCCACTCTGTTCATCAGCTACTGTGTCTTTCTGACGACTGGCACTGAGCCATTTATGTACAGTTGGTTTTGAGACCTTTTTTTTCTTTGTTTCTGAGAAAAGCTGCCTGCTGCTGCCGAAAATGACACTATATGAGCGGTGACAGTGAATCAATACAGTAAGGTTGTGGGATGGATAGCTAACCAATTAACTGAAACGCACTATAAAGCTCCAGAAAGCCCAGGGGAAATGCAGATTTAGGTGATAATTCTCCGTAGGTTCATCACAACAAGAGACCTCTTTCACAAACCGTTTTCACAGCTTTGAGATATTGTTATAATAGAGATATTGATTAGAGCGGCTTTAAGAGAAAGCAGTGCTATTGTGTATATACATTAAGATGTCAAAAACTGAGCTCTGTCTAGCTACCTGTCCAACATTACTCTCGTGTTGTCATGCATTTAATTATATATTAGTAAAACTGTTCAGTGGGATGTCATGTGTTTTTAGCAGTAGCTTAAAAAGGCATCAAAACAGCACATGGCATGACATAGATATTGTGATGACTGCTTCCTGAGAACAGGCTTAGTGTCACACGCCTTACCTATTTATTTATAGTGTCTCCATTAATAAGGAGTATCCTCCACTGCCATTTACAGTGAAACTCTGTTTTGAGGTACTGCTGGGGAGGGACACTTTTGGAAATAGCCACTGTGTCTCTTGAGTATATATTAGTAGTAATAACCAGTAGTAATAAAGTAATAACCCAACATTTTCCTCAATGTGGATTTATACTTTTATTTCCTGTGCTGCTAATTCAAAGAACACATGACTGACTTTATCAATATAAGGTGAAATGTTTGTTGCATTCCACATTCTAGCCAGTGTGAGGAGATTCACATTGGTTCAAACTCTACTGGTTAACAATCACAGAATCAGCAACCATTGTTAATTTGGAACAAGCAGAAGCAGAACTTAGTACTTTGCTCAAGCCATCAGACAAAGAAACAAGTACAGAAACTCACGGTTAAAAAATGCTGTTTGACTAAATTAGGAAAAGCACAGAAAAATGCCACAGCAAAGATCATGTGCAACAAGAGATGTTACCAAAATGTTTTGAATGATCACTTTTATGATCAATGTAAAATATTAAAGCTGCTTGGAAAAATCCTTCTCAAGCAATAACAAGAGACTGTTGATCACCTTGCACACCATTGTCCAACAGTTTTAGAAACGCAAAGAGACCTCTAGTTGAGGGTCAGGCACCTACCACAGTGGCCGGTACTCTCCAGCAGAGGAAAGTAAAGGGTTATAATAGTTTAACAAAAAGTGTGTAGCATGAATAGTATTTGACTCTTACCGTTCACTTGAAGAGTATGGGTCTGAAAGAGTTTCTCATAGCCGTCGGCATGACAGGTATAGTTGCCCATGTGGGTCGTTGTCACCTTAGTGATGTACAATGAGCCGTCATCCCCAAAGTCCTATCAGACAGACAGAAAAAGGGTCAGAGAAACCACTGGCAATTTAGAGGCAGAAGTGATGGTTGAGGGTGTTCAGAGATGGAAATGAACTGTTTCAGTGGGAATGAAAGAAGCCTGTAGTGAGCAGATGACAAGATAAACATGTTTCATGGCATAGGAAATGAAAAAATTCAACGATAATCCAAAAGGCACATTTTTTGAGCAATGATCATCAATCTGAGTCAGAAGTTGAACAGAAAACAACTTAGGAAAATAAAAATCAAAGTCACGCTGAGGAGAGATTGGTTTCTGGTACATGTTATTTTTCCCAATCAAAGGAATGTGATCTGATGGAAGCGGAGGCTTTGATTGAATGGTGCAGAAATGACACAGTGGTAACTGCTTTCAAATATAAAACAGGCAAATGTAGTGCTGTAGACACAGTCAATCAAAATAACTTCTGCCTCTCATTAAAATGTCATTGTCCCTGAAAAGGACAAAATGCAAGGTGGTTAAATGTGCATGCCACACAAATCCACAAAACATGTTACATGTTAATTCTCATGTGGCCAATTTGAAGCAAAACAAAAGCTGTAATTAACCCAAAACCTATCCATGACGTGAACCTGTGTAGAGTGAACCAGTACATGCTGTATTGTGATTATTAAGCTAGCAAACAAAATAATGGTGCCGAACAAGGAGAAAGAGAGAGAGAGAGCAAAGCAAAATAAATTATTCAGGCTATGGCAGAGAAAGAAGCCCCCAAAGCTAATGAGCCCACTGCCGGTGTGCCGTGTGATGAATCCCGTCAGGCAAAGATTCAACGTCTGCCCCCTTGTTAGGACCACGCTGCCATAAAAAGTTAACTTGAGAGTCTTAAAATATTATTATATTCTCCTAAAGTGTATAAACAGTAAGAATAGGTTGGGTTGATTCTTTAAAACAAAATTTAACTTTTTATGTTCCTAGCCCATAATATCAAAATGATTAAAGCAAAATTTTGTATTTGGCTAAAAGTTTAAAGAAAAGAAGAAAAAAAACAAACTTATTTTTCTTCTTGTAAATTTAAGAAAAATCATTTTATCAAACTTTATCAAACAAAAATATTCTAAAATTTACAGACCTCAGGAGGTCTTGAGTTAAGAGCAGCCTGTCAAAGACTCAGAGGGCTGCAGTATGGAGTGAGAGGCGAGCATGCACCTTCTGAGACATGTTTTGGATTGACTGTACAATACAGCACTTGTCATGATGAATACATTGTTGTTTGAGGCAATATGTAAAATTAATTACGGTTTAGTTTTTCAGAATAGGGTGTTTTCCATGCATCTTCAATGTGTGCATCTGTCACAGTGATGCTAAAGTCCCCTTATTGTTCGACTTCTCTGATGGATGTTGTCTATTTGCAGCAGGATGTCCCTAATGTTCCAGTTCGGTTTTCTTTTTGCTCCCATTGTGTCCAGTTTTCTATTGTTTTATCTCTAAATTTTAGATTTTTATATTTAATGAATGTTTTAAATTGTTGTTAATTTCACAATTGCTACAGAATACAGATAGATTCGCACAAATTAAATTTACTATGTTAAATAAAATCACAATTTTGCATTGCTACTGTAACTATAATGTAATATTACCAGGCATACATGTGATCAATATAGGTTATCACTTGAAAATTGCTCTTAAAAGTTACTCCTACACTTCGCTGAAAGAAGAAGTGAGATGCTTGATGTGCATCTTACTCTTCAGTTTTAGGAAACAACTTTTAATTTACATCATCAAAAGAGACAAAACTATACTAAAAGAATCTCTGAAGCTCAAATGTGTTTACTTGAGTAAAAGGCTCAAATCTTATGAAATCTTATGAAATTATATGAAGATAGTGATTTCAGCATGTTCACTAAATCAAGTGATTGTAATATAAACCTTCAGGAACTACTTAGAAACAAAAGAACTGATTGTGCTCACAATAATAGGTTTCAGCACTTCCAATGCTTGGTGGCTTTTCAGAAATGAACAGGCTCTGGCACTTATTAGAATTTTTCTTCGGTCCCGCTAACTTGACTAAGGCCAAGTGCCAAAACGTGTGCAATCCTGATTGCTGCCATGCATTAAAAAAACATTCAGATATCTCTTAGTTGTGTGAACTTTTGCTCTTGAGCATGTCCATGACTCTGCTCCTGTGCCGCTTAATAACTTAACACAGCATTCTTATATGGAAAAAAAAGACTCAGCCCTAATTACCAGCCCTCTTTCAGAAGCGTTCATAATGAGAAAAATGCATTTTCTCATTAAGTAGCTTTTAACATTTGGATCACATCTTTTCTGGCTGTTTACATCTTGGCATTCAGCTTACCTTAAAAGTCTACAGACAGGCGAGGAGAGTCGCCCGTCGTGTTTACAGGCATACAGTGTGTTTATCAGTTCGTCCCCGTATGCTCCGATCTAACCTACGAGCTTGGTAGCAACTCGGGCTGAGTGAAGCATCAGAGCCTCACAATATGAGGGGAAATCGATGGTGCGTTTTGGCCCCTTGGGCTGAGAGCATATTGTGTCACCTTCTTAAATGAAAAATGAATGGGGGGAGAAATGAAACTCAGAGGGGTGGAACGAGCCACGGCGCAGGCTGTCGACATGATTCCTCCACCTCACCTCAGCTATCAGCAGCACCCAGCACCCAGCGCTCTCTGCAGACAAAGCAGACCAGGGTAAGACTGCTCCAAGAGATGGGAGGCAAGGGCAGGTAGAGGTGGATTTACAAATAGGCCACAGCCCTCAAGAAACTATAATTAATAAAGCTGTCAGTGACAGGTCACCTCTGAAAGGGGACTAAAGAGCCACCTCATTGGATAGCTAAGCTCGGATAGTGACGAGGCAGTTCCAAAAATGGCCTTTGAAGACTTTTCCAGCCTGGCCTCACAAGCATTGTTAGGGGAACACAATATGTTGAGTGACAATACCCTCCAGTGTGTACAAAAGGCGAAAGAAACATGTTTCCCCACGGTGAAAGGATATCGAGGCAACACGGCTAAAAATAGGCACCGGGCTGACATTAAAAAGGGCAGTTCACTAAAATTACCTGACGTTTTCCTGCTTACCTCCGGTAGCAAGATGCTTTCAAATTCATGTGCCAATGTTTTGGGATATCTGCTGCTTAATTTTTTTGCCTTAACCCCAGGACGATGGAAGTAAAAGGAATTTAATTTGCGGTGATGACGGCAATAAAAATAAATAAATTTTAAAAAAAGATTCAATGTCATGTGTTTTTCCAGAAACAATGCCCGCTGACCTCACTTTCCAGCGTTCTGGAGACAGTTTCTGCAGAGAGATGTTGTGGTTGAAGTTAATTTGTTTTGAGGCTGTTCCATTCACTGCCTTTGCATTGCCACAGAGGCAAAAATCTGAGAGACAGATACCTCAAATCTTTGTCATATGAAATCTGAACTGTCAGCATGGCAGGCCACCACCAGAGCTCTGTGAGAAAATGTTGTTTTCATAAATTTGGGGGAACTGACCACAAAAAAAGGATCTTACATGCATTCAAAATTTGCTTCTAACTCTTAACAATCTATTATATTTTGTCCGTGTGGATTTTGCTTTTCACAAAAAACATATTTTCTTGTCTAATCATCAACAGATGCAAAAGCTTAACCACCTGTCAAATAACTTTTTCTCATCACAGCGATGCAGTTGCTGTAAAATCCTTTTGCAGTGAAGGAACATAATGTTTATGTCTACAACCTATAATCTGCGTTTTACAGTTTTTTTTTTTTTTGGATTACAGCTTCATGCATGCTGTTTCAGGCACTTCACCAGCTTTGTGGGCTTTTTGTGAATGGAATGAATAGTGAAGTAATGTCAGTTTGCTGAGACCGCAAAAAAAAAAAACAAACAAAAAAAAACAAAACAAACAAAAAAAAACACCCTACCTGGGACGGGATCTGTTGGGAAGAAAACAGATGTCAAACATTTAGAGGTTTAGTTCAATCACAAAATATTATGGCATTAAAAATTGATTGTTAAGCAACAAGGTGACGCCACTGCTGGTGTTGTGGTCAGAAATTAAATCATCATATGATATCAATAATTAATCAGTCCACATTTTTTGCTCCCTCAAGCAAAAGAAAAAGAAAAAAACCCTAGAGGATCACTGTTTTCAGCTTGTTAAATGTGGGTTCTTTTCTTGTCTTACAGTTTAGTCAACTGGATTTTGGACCATGGTTGAACAAAACAAAGCACTTTGATGACATTATGTTGGTTTTCAGGTTACCATGAAAGGGTTTAATCACAATCATGATCAACAGATCGTCTCATAATTAAATACATTATTAGTCACAGTCCTATTATATATATATATATATATATATATATATATATATATATATATATATATATATGTGTATATATATATATATATATACATATATATAGCACAGTTGGGTATTTCTTCAGGATAACATAAGTGTGGTACAGATGAGTACAGTGTGGTTCTTGGCTCCCAGACCAAATGATTAATTCAACAAAAAACCCATCTTGACAGAAGTTGGAGATGCAATAAAACAGGCCACCGTGATTCAGTAAGATTCATGTGTTATCTGCCATATAATGTTGCACAGCTTGATTTGTTCATCCTCCTGAAACACCACAGGAGGAATACAAATTGTATCATATGAAGTGGTTCAAACTGATCAAAGCTGAGTGTGGATATTATAAATAATCACACACATTTAATGTTTCATATGGTACATCTCCTCCTTCCAGAGATAGTGTGGAAACCTACAGCACAAGCCTCAGAGCATTATGGGAGATGAGTACACCTATTCCGTGGAAAAAGATAAGAAAGGAGAAGAAGAAAGACTCAGCCCAGATTGTAGTGCTCCCTGCAGTATATCTATTCCTGTCGAAGCTAAGGACTTCAAAACGTATTTTATATTTTTAACAATTCAGTGTTTTTTCATGATTAAATTCAAAGATTTGGTGCCAAGTCAGATAAATTTAATAGTGACCTTGCAAGTTCACTTGTCCAACTAGGACACATTACTCTAAAAAGTTGCTGCTCAATACTTTACACAAACTTCAACATTTTTACCCACAATGCACTCCCCCATTGTTGTATTTCCAAACTTTTTGAGAATTACAAAATATCAAAAAGAGTTTTCATCTCCCAAACTATTTCCGGGACCACAGAATCGCCATCCCCAGACACAAACATGCAAACACACACACACAGACACAAACAGCCATACACAGTACATGACTGTGTCTTTTGCTTGGCCACTCAGGGAGGATTGAAATACTGACAGCCTTGGATGATGATGCAATAGCCAGCAACTGTCAACTTCATGGAATTACAGTAAGCTGCTTTGTCAAAATTTAGAGAGGCTCTATTGAACTCCGGGATACAAGCGCACCGCTGGGATTAATGCGCGATTCACTAAGTCTGAATGTTGACAAAAAATTCTAAAATAACCCCCGTTCTAAACTGGGAAGGCCTGCGAGATTAGACTGCATAAACCTCCCATGTGTACTCACAGGAATATGACTCTAATTAAGGCTGGCAGTGGATGCTCACAAATATTAACAGCCAGCAATTATACAGAAATTGTCTGCAAGGCAATTTAGAATGGGTCTGTGGATGCCAGGTGCAGACAAAATCCATTCTCCTCTCTGGAAGGAACAACAATGATTGACTGGAAGTGTCAGAGCCAAATATAAATCTGGATTAGGCCAGGGTTGGTGTGCCGCTCATGTTCCATTGGTGCTTTCTTTTGGTGATGTGGGGTTTGCAAACAGTTTCCTGATGAGCCAAGAGAGACTGCTAGCGCTCGTGCTGATTCACTTTCTGGTGGTTTTCAGTGTTAGTGCAGCTGCTTTGGAGGTAATCTGTGCACTAGCAGAGGTTGTAAACTCAAGCTTTGTTAGGCCCAACCTAAAATATCAAATCTGACAACTGTGGGCCCAGAGGGTCAAAGTACAGCGCATTCTCTCACTCTGAGGAGGCAGATTAGTCCCTGTAGTTTTTTTTTTAACTCACTCTCCCTTCATGTAGCTGCACTGGCATCAACTAATATAATATGTGTGTACCAGAGAGACAGAGAAGTGTAATTTTATGCAACAACATTAAATACAGGGAGTATAAAGATACGGGGGGTACCAAAGTGGCTCAGAGTTAATTAGAATGCAAACTGTTAGTTGTATCCTTTTTTTCAGCTCTGTTCTGTCTTTGATGTGTAAGTCGAGCTCTGAGTTCTGTGGACTGAAATCATATTTTGATGCTTCCTCCAGGATTTTGATGGCTGCAAACCACAAAAGGCCAAGGTTTGATTGATTACCAACACAGCCCGTTCTCCTCCCCACTCCCTGCAACGGGAACACGTGAAGACCGTATGATTCCGAAGGGAAAAGGTGGGGAAGAAAATAGTTTAAAACATTTTTAAAAAACTTTTTCATAGTCATAGTAAATGTTCAAACAAATTCAAAGGACAACATGTCATTCCAAATCTTTCTCTTATGTGCATACATTATTCCAGCTATTGATAAACTTCACACAAAGGGATTTTTTTGTGGGGTTTTTTTTGGATATAATGGACATACAGCATTAAAATCAGCATTAGGCAGCGGAAGCTTTCATCCCAGAGCTGACATGCGAATTGAGCATACACCTATGCAAGGTCTGATATTAGTCACATGCAAAACTGATGGTGGTGTGTGAAGAGTAGTCAAAGACCACCTCTAGTTGGGACAATGAACTATGCTATGTGTCTTCAGGCAATATCAGGAGATGAAAAAACAACTAGTTCCACTGAATCTGATAAAAAAGGAAAGTAGTAAAACAGCTCTTGGAAGAAAATATATGAAAGATAGATCAAAGCCTGTGTTGACCTTACAAGACTTTGCACCTTTTCTTTTTTTTCCTCCTGTAAATCGCCCAAAAGTGTGTTTTCAAGAAATAATATTCCTTGACATTTCATTTTTCTTTGTGACATCCAGCGCTTGTATACATTTTTTGCCCACGAATAGCTTAAAAGCAGTCAGAATACATTATAGAAAATGACTAATAAAGGCAAACAGTGGAAAAGCTGTTACTCTCATATGAGTGGCCTAAAAGTCACCTCCTGGTTTTGAGCTGTTCTTTATGGGAATCCCACATCATCAACAACCAGAACCAACGCACTAGTTTAGAGCCAGTTGATGGTGCCAAGGATGACTGGCGACAGCTGGGTTCCTCTTACTCATTTTAAGGGTCATCAACATTTAATGTTACATTAGTGGCTTCGCTGGGTCTCCCTTTATCTACTGCGAAATTGTTAACTTAATTATGCACAGCGGTATCACACCCATCTTGGTCAGCCCTGACACAGAGGGAGGAAAAGGGTGAGGCAAAGGAGGTCTGCCTTTTCTGTACCTCGCCACATAAGTATCCTTGCTCCTTTTGATGTGGATGAAAGTGACACAGAGGGCCGTCTGGAGCTGTGCATGTAGATTAACACACCCACACACAGGCAGACACATACGCAGACACAGTCTTTGAGCGAGTTGTAAAAGTAGGTCCTTCCTCTAGGGCTGAACCCCTTTGGTATCCCCCTTCATCTTCTTTTTTTGTCTGAAATCCCTGTCCCTCCCAGCCGTCTCTAAACACAGACACCAAGAATACAAACTGACATCCTGGATTACTGTCAGACCTACAATACAAAGCCAGCGCTAGCATTCAAAGAAAATGTGCTGACAATCTGAGCCAAAAATAAATAAATAAATCAAACAAATTAAAAAACACATTTGAAATATCATGAGAAATAAATGAAGGATAAAATTATCAGAAATTTACAGCTCTTGCAGAAATAAAAAAAAAAGAAAAGAAAAGCGTATGTCCCTGAAACTGTTGTTAAAAAGTGATGATGTTTCACTATGTAAAAATGCAGTAATTAGACCTGCCTACTGCATATGTTAGTGTTATTCAACTATAAATCTCATTATGTAACCATTTACACATCTATAAGGGGAGTTTATCTATGTACGCGTGTGTCCACTTATATCTGTATTTACACCTATATTAATACTTCTAGCGAGTCTGATGATAGTGGGTTCTTACATTGATGTCTTCCAGGTTCAAGGAGTTCAGATATTGATGGTTTCTCTTCCATAATATAGGAGGCCTACGTTCCCCCGTGATGGCACAGGTCAACACGGCGCTCTGGCCAACTGTTACGGTGGTGACGCTCATTTTCTGGTCATCGGGGATGCTGAGCAAGTACACATCTGTTGACGAGAGGAAAAAAATGACTGTTAAACAGACCGTCTTGATGAGACTGTCTCAAACTGAGCAGCTGAGAGTAAGTGGCAACTTTTACAGTTCTTTGAAAAACTTTTAATTTGAATGACTTAGATTGAAAAAGGAGGAAAATGTTTTAAAGTCGGAGTCTAACTATACTTTATATCCCAAATTTCATGGACTTCCCATTCATGTAAAAGCTCATAATTCAGAAGAGTAAAACAACCGTGATACTTCAAAATGCAAGAATTCATGTTCTGCTCACATCTCTCTCTTAATGTAGCCTGAAAACAAGCAAACAAAGTACAAGTGTCTCAATTAGCTTCTGTTGTGCTGTAGAGGCAGATGTTTGTTTAGTTAAAGATGCACTGAGGCAGCACAATTATTGCAATTTTCAAAGTAATGGGAAGGAATTAAGTTTAATGTTCTGTAAATACTTTGCATAATTTATTTGATGATAGTATAATAGAAGTTCTACTTCATCTATTTGTCTCTCTGAGGACCCACTACTGTACTGGCATGAGAACCTTCAGGCACCCCTGGTCAATTGATTTTTTTTTTTTTTTTTTTAACTGTGAATAGCAAAGGATAAAGTGACTTCCAAATGAAGTTAAAGATGATGCATCTCTTTAATATTTGTACGATTACTTTATTTCCAACTTTTACAGTTTCAAAATAACAAAACAGAAAAAGGGTCCAGGAAAAAAAATGTTTGGGCTCCTGCATGGCCAGTACTTAGTAACACCCCCCCCCCTTTGCTGGCAAGTATCACCGCTTGTAAATGCTCTTTGTAGCAGTTAGAGGTCTTTCAATTCTAGTTTGGGGGATTTCACCCATTTTTCCTTATAAAAGGCTCTTAGTTCCCCGAGATCCTTGGGCCATCTTGCACGCACTGCTGTTTTGAGATCTATCCACAGATTTTCAATGATTTTTGGGTCCCGGGGACTGCAAAGGCCATGGCTAAACCTTAAGCTTGTGACTCTTCAAGTAGTCCATTAGGGATTTTGAGGTATGTTTAGGATCGTTATCCTGTTCTAGAAGCCCTCATTATTTCATCTTCAGCTTTTTTTTAAAGACGGTGTGATGTTTGGTCCCAGAATTTGCTCACATTTAATTGAATCCATTCTTCCCTCTACCAATGAAATGGGCCCTGTGTCTCTGGCTGCCACACAAGCCCAAAGCATGATCGATCCACCCCCGTGCTTTACAGTTGGAGGGGCGTTCTCTTGATGAAACTCTACGCTTCTTTCTCCAACCATACCTTTGCTCATTGCTGCCAAAAAGTTCTATTTTAAATTCATCAATTCACTGGACTTGTTCCCTCTCCTGCTTTGTGGGCATCAATTATTTTAATTTACAGAGTGCTATGCTGCTAAATAGAGGAGCCCATGGCTACAAATTTTTGAGATATTTGGGAATTGAGAGTATTTATAAGGCTTTGAAAGTTTCATCACCCGGCCTTTTCTAACAATGGTTGTGAACAAGCAGTAGCCTTTACAAGCTAATTAAGGTCTAATACCTTGGTAAAAGTTATCTAAAAATTTTATATGGTGCACCTTTCCTTTTTCCCCCATTCAAAGATTGTACAAAAAACAACAAAACAAACATTAATCTTGCTTAAAATGTTGATAACAATGTTCCACCTTTATTTTTATGCCCTTTGGAAATCAGTTCATATTCTACTCACGTAACTTTTCACAGTAACAGAAATTTTGACCAAAGATTCCCACTGTATATACCTCTTCTTAGCTAAGAGGGAAAAAAAAATTGATACTTTTAGGGAAACACCAGTGCTGCTGGTCTGCCGACTGCTGAGATCTCATCTGAAGAGCACTGCTTTGTAACTAGAAGCTGGAATATTTTTAACATGCTCAGTGCTCTGAGAGTTTAAAACAAGCTAGAATCTCCACGCTGTTGTAAAAGCCCAGGAGTGGATCCTTTCTGATGAAAGAAAAAAATGGAAAAAAAAAATGCACAGCCAGGAAAGCTTTCCCGTGGAAACACAGCCCTAGACCTTGATCAGAGTCCTCAGAGTTTTTCATGCATGTTTCTGGTGATGATGAGATGTGGTTGTGATCTCTACTGTTCAGGTTTACATAATTCTGAGAGCAAATATTGCCTCAAGGCAACCAGGGTGGGGTGTTGAGAGGTCAGCCTGGCCATGGTTGATTAACACCTTTTGTGTATCCAATATTTTGCTGAGACAATGAGTACAATGTACACTCATCCATTCTTTGGTGGCATTATGTAACATGGCTGGTGAGAGAATTCTTTTTAATCTTTCTCTTGGATAATGAGCAACGGAGCAAAAGGAAACAGAGACTCAATTTGTTCTGCTCCTAAGGGCATGAAATACAAAACCTAATGAAAGAACAGGTCCAGCAGACAGTTTTCACTTGCCACAGCCCAGAGAATAAGGACGAGAGCACCTTCAATTACAGCATGACTCCTGTGGCCTTGCACCAATGGCCTCTGAATGCTTTTTAACCTTCTCACTCATTTGCTGTGTTTGGTCCACTTGTTGTCTCCCTGCACTGTGAACTTGGCTCACCCATTAGATCCAGGCCAATCAAACTGGAGCCGTGAGACAACTCATACTTCTTTTCAGTGGGAAGCACCAAGTTAAGGCTTTTCATCCCTCATTTGGCCCTGTGAAACCCCACTTAAGCCCAGGCAAATCACTGCTGGGATTACATCAAAATTAGAGGATTAATAACAGCCGTCTCTTCTTAGTGGAGTACAGCTCTAAGTTTAGATGATTATACCGTTAGTGAAGAGTTGATCCAACTCTGTGGTAATTTGTGAGAATCTAGCTTGTCCTAGTGTTTTGTTGTGTTAAAAAAATCTGGGAGCTTAACCGTTTGTTTTTCTTTGATTATTTAACAGGTGAAAAACAGGGAATCAAAACAACCTGATAAAAACAACTTTTTATAAAAATATAATTAGCATCACAAACACTGTATTCAAACTTTTTTTTTCCCTTTTTTTTTACCTAAGTGATGCGCATTATCAGTAGCTAGTTTACATTTTCTCAATTTCAAATATTCCATTTTTCTCTTCCCTTTGAACTAATAAAAGCCTTACTGTAAACTATGGTTATCAATTTGCTACTCCTGCAGTCAACTTATTGCTTTGTGGGCAAAATAACAGACCTGTGTTTCAGTAAAATGTAATTCAATGCAACACACCAGCACCACTAATGCTAACCTCAACTGTTACTACAGAGTTGAGATATTGGCTGTGTGAAAGAATAGACAAAGACTGAACATAGTCAACTCCAGGAAAGCTTTCCCGTGGAAACACAGCCCTAGACCTTGATCAGAGTCCTCAGAGTTTTTCATGCATGTTTCTGGTGATGATGAGATGTGGTTGTGATCTCTACTGTTCAGGTTTACATAATTCTGAGAGCAAATATTGCCTCAAGGCAACCAGGGTGGGGTGTTGAGAGGTCAGCCTGGCCATGGTTGATTAACACCTTTTGTGTATCCAATATTTTGCTGAGACAATGAGTACAATGTACACTCATCCATTCTTTGGTGGCATTATGTAACATGGCTGGTGAGAGAATTCTTTTTAATCTTTCTCTTGGATAATGAGCAACGGAGCAAAAGGAAACAGAGACTCAATTTGTTCTGCTCCTAAGGGCATGAAATACAAAACCTAATGAAAGAACAGGTCCAGCAGACAGTTTTCACTTGCCACAGCCCAGAGAATAAGGACGAGAGCACCTTCAATTACAGCATGACTCCTGTGGCCTTGCACCAATGGCCTCTGAATGCTTTTTTTAACCTTCTCACTCATTTGCTGTGTTTGGTCCACTTGTTGTCTCCCTGCACTGTGAACTTGGCTCACCCATTAGATCCAGGCCAATCAAACTGGAGCCGTGAGACAACTCATACTTCTTTTCAGTGGGAAGCACCAAGTTAAGGCTTTTCATCCCTCATTTGGCCCTGTGAAACCCCACTTAAGCCCAGGCAAATCACTGCTGGGATTACATCAAAATTAGAGGATTAATAACAGCCGTCTCTTCTTAGTGGAGTACAGCTCTAAGTTTAGATGATTATACCGTTAGTGAAGAGTTGATCCAACTCTGTGGTAATTTGTGAGAATCTAGCTTGTCCTAGTGTTTTGTTGTGTTAAAAAAATCTGGGAGCTTAACCGTTTGTTTTTCTTTGATTATTTAACAGGTGAAAAACAGGAATCAAAACAACCTGATAAAAACAACTTT
This sequence comes from Istiophorus platypterus, assembly GCA_016859345.1. NCBI lineage: Eukaryota > Metazoa > Chordata > Actinopteri > Istiophoriformes > Istiophoridae > Istiophorus > Istiophorus platypterus. The sequence goes on along the minus strand of CM029134.1, from coordinate 5,842,958 downwards.
TTATAAAAATATAATTAGCATCACAAACACTGTATTCAAACTTTTTTTTTCCCTTTTTTTTTACCTAAGTGATGCGCATTATCAGTAGCTAGTTTACATTTTCTCAATTTCAAATATTCCATTTTTCTCTTCCCTTTGAACTAATAAAAGCCTTACTGTAAACTATGGTTATCAATTTGCTACTCCTGCAGTCAACTTATTGCTTTGTGGGCAAAATAACAGACCTGTGTTTCAGTAAAATGTAATTCAATGCAACACACCAGCACCACTAATGCTAACCTCAACTGTTACTACAGAGTTGAGATATTGGCTGTGTGAAAGAATAGACAAAGACTGAACATAGTCAACTCCAGGAAGCCTGTGTATATTGCCAGCCTATTACATCAGATTGTATTTGATGTAACAGGTGTTCTTGTTGCAGAGTCTACTTCCATGGATATTGCAATATCAAACTGTATTACTGATTTATATGTATTTATTTATCTTGAGATTATACATTTCAAATACTATTGTCAATACTCCTTGTTGAGTTTGGATGATGCACTTGTTTATTTTATTATATTATATATATATATATATATATATATATATATATATATATATATATATATATGTATATTTTTTTAACTCTAGTACATTGAATTAATAATTTTGAAAAAAAAAATTTTCCATTATTATTATGCATACTAATTCATCTCACACAAAAAGAATTGAGAAAGCAGGTCTCAAACATCCATTACTGAGCCAATCAGTCATTCATTTCTAAAAAGCAAACACGAGTTATTCTTTCATTAGTCAGTCTCTTTCATTGGGGGATGATAAAATGTCTTGTGATGGGACGCACAGATGGAAATTACAATTGTAATGAACATAACCCGTCACTTATATTGATCCAGAAAAGGAAGGGTTTAAACAGTACATGAAAGGCAATAACCAACTTCATAATGCGACTGAAACATTTCCCCTGTGGACTTCATAACATGGCAGGAGTCATTTGATGCAACTCGTTTGATCAATTAAGAGCTGTTTGTGTGTAATAAAGACATGACAACAGCAGTCAGCAGGGGTAATATGAGTGCAACTGTGGGAACAAAGAATAGAGATAACTGAATGGAAATTTAAAAAGTTGGAGAGGACAAACTTTCTGATTCTACGATACCTCATTAAAAGTGTATTTTATCCAATAAGGCTACGCAGATTGTTAGAAATAAAAAGTTTGAAGTGTAAAGTGTAAAAAAGGTTATATCCGGGCTGATTTTAGAGTAGTAACACACTCATCCTTAACAAAGTCATTGTGTAGCAGAGAATGACAACACATCACCCTACACATCACCCCCTTAATTGTAAAATATCCAACTCTGGTGGGCATTTTCGGCATTTTGGAACAAACTGAAAATACAGAGCTAGTATTAAGTGCTCCTTCCAGTGCAGCTCCGACCTTTTGACTCCAGTGTTTCTTCGGTATAAATGGATATACGCTTACACCATATAGTGTTTTTCTAGTTTTATCTACCACTCAACTGCTTTACACGACATGAGACATTCACTCATTTGCACAAAAATTCATACATCTCATTCAAACACACTCACATTTACTGATGGCACAGTTGCAAAAGGACAATTTGAATGTGGACTGGAGGAGCTGGGGAAAACCACCAAGCTCTGGCTATTGGTTCAGTTTGGTTAAAATAGCGTTGTACTGAAAGTAACAGTTGTGATCTCAGACAATGGCAATTTACAAAAAAAAGCTCGGTAAGGTAACAAACACATTGTACAAGTTTTAAACAACTGGACAGTTTTGCCAGATTAACTAACCCCTTTATTCTACCACTTTATTTTACTATTCATCTTTGTTTGACCTTTCAAATACATGTCTACTATTAAGGTGTCATGTTTATTGGTACTGGTTTGTTGATTTTGGGGGATTTAAGTTTAAAATTCTCAAAACGGTCATTTTCAAATATTGACTACACTTTCGTCTCTACAAAGCCGTATGATAAGGTTTCAAATCCTGAATTACTCCCTGTGTCTTTTTCAGTAAAAGAGCTGTGACAGGTGAAATAACCATTCTCTCTGCTTAAAATGTGCGGCACCGCTGGCATTTCAACTCCACGCTACTGCAGAATGAAACCTTCCTAAAAGAAATGAAAGAACAATTAGATTAATTTATTGCTATTACTGAACCATCAGTGAATGATCCCGGTATTCTGTGGGAGGCATTGAAGGGATCAGGGATAAAACAATTGGGTTTTCTTCCAATCTAAATAAATCCAGACCACAGCATATTCAGAAATTAGAAAAAGACATCTCTAAAGGAGAAAACATTATGGCCTTGAATGTTAAACCTGAGCTAGTGCTTAAGAGGGAGTGACACAGCAAAGACCTCAATCATTTACTCATAGAAAAAGCAGACTTCTTAATACATAGAGCATGGCAAAATTATTTAGTATCTAAATAGTGTAAAACCAAGCCACTTGTTAGCGCTGAAACTGAAAACCATCAAAAGACTGGAAAATATAACCTCTATGAAATCTATCACTGGTAAATTGTGTACAGACCAATAGAAATCAGACATACCTTTGATGCTTTCTACTCCTCTTTATGTACATCAGAGGTAAGCTATGACATCCACTCCTGCTCTTGCTTTTTAAACTGACTGCCACTATCGCTGCTTTCCCAGGAGGATCACATTGATCTTGATGCTCCTTTATCTTTATCCGAACTCCATAAAGCTCTTCTGTCAATGAATAAAGGCAAATCACCAGGCTTAGACGGTTTACCTCCAGAATTTTATTTAGCCTTCTGGCATCACACAGTAGCGCTCTTGCTGGATATGATACTCTCTGCAATTTCAAAGGCTTCATTCTCTGAAAACAGTGGCATAGTCATTATCTCTCAACTTTTTTTTTTTTTTTTTTTTTAAAGGTAAGGATCCACAGGACTGACACCAATTATCGACCACTATCATCACTGAATACTGATATCAAGCTATTTTTCAAAGTTTTAGCCTCTCAATCTGAACCGTGAGTGAATTTTGTAATTCATCTATGAAAAACTTCCATGCCTCAGACGGCTTTTTCTTATCACTGAGTTCACTAATAACACCAACTCTTCAACAGCTGTCCTTTCTCTTGATGCGGAGAAGGCTTCTGATCACCTTGAATTTCATTTTCTATGCACAAAACTGTGTCGCATGGGTTTTGATCAGAATTTCTTTCTGTGATTCAACTTCTATATTCAAACCCCACTGACATGATGCTGATGGGGAACCTTGGTCTTAACAATTCCCTGTACCTCACAGCTCCTACCAGGGCTGCCCTCTTTTCCCTTTTTTTTAAATTAGCGCCATGTCCAACAATCTCTCGGTCAAGAACCTATTACAATGCATAACACCGAGCACTTTATTTCTCTGCATGCCGGTGATATATTGCTTCTTATCCAGGATGTCCCTCCGCTCGTCCCCACCTTCTAAACATAGTGTAACAACTACAAGGCAGCTATCACAGGGAGCAGGCACACATCAGATTCACAAAAACAGAAAACCTTCTCGTTATAGTTTTACTCTTGCAAAATTAACATCCTCTAAAAGGGGGGGGTGATAACTTTCATTGGTATCTTTGGTCATTTGTACTGCACCCTGTCTCCAAATGGTTAAATCCTCCTGCTCATGTCTCTTGGAGCCTGAACTGCTTTACTTTGTTTTTCTTTAATAAAATCAACTTAATCTCTGCTTGGTGTCTTGCCAGAAAGTTTGTCAAAATTCTAACGGTATCTTTACTCTTCCATTTTCATGACTATAACCTCCAATTGGAAAACCAACCAATTTCATATCCACAATAGAGCATTAAAGGGGTGCACACTCTCTATGACATTTATGGTCCTGTGGGCCACTCCTGTGAGCATTTCAAGACACCGAGAGATATTTCAATCTACCTGACAAATCTTTTTCTATCTCTGACTCCACACAGCGATGTGCCTTGGAACATACCTCTCTCCACACATCCATTTCATACAGCTCTGACCAGCCCCAGTGGACTGGTCTTGACAATATATTCCATCTTGCATAAGGCCTCTGTAAGCCAATCTTTATTGACAGAGGAAGGCGGCTCTTTCCTCAAATACCTCCCAAATTTGAAACTAATCTGGCAAAATATTTAACTATCTTACAGGAACCTCAAGAAGAGAGATCTCTAGCTAGCTGGCCCTACAGCTGCCAAGTGACTAATAAATTATAGATGGAGAGCTCCTCATTTTGTCGATATACAAAGATGACTTCATAGACTTGCACGGAAAACTGGGCTGCCAACATGCACAAGGCAAAAACAGAAAACATTTCCTACTGGAAACAAGTGATTACTATAATAAAATCTTTAATACAATGGGCCTCCATGTCCATAAGTACCAGGGTGGGTAGAGTTGGACAGGGCCAAAGGGAGAGATATGGGCTGGAGGTGGGCAAACAATTATTTCTTATTTCTTCTCTTGTTTTTTGGTTGTTTGTAAGTTCACTAAATTATTGTCAATTAAAAGGAACCAAAACAAACAAAAGCAAACCAATCCTGAATTTCCTGAATTTCCCTCAAGATGAATGACGTATCTATCTATCTATCTATGAAAATGTCTGAATAGGAAAATAAGAACCACGATAGAGCCAGGAAAGCAAAACCTATTAAAACAGACCCAATGCAGAAGGTTAAGAATTTAGGTAAGTGGATCTTCCATCAGTCACGCATTCCTCCTCCTCTGACACTGATAACACAACAGCCAGCAGATCAACACACCATGCAGCAACTTGGCATATTCAATGGTGCTGAGGTGGTCGTGGGCGGATACGCTGACAAAAATCTTCTCCAATAATGTCCTCCCTAACCATTCAATTACAGCCCCCTTGTATCTTAATGCTTTTGGAAGACCCTGCAAGCAACAAACTCGATTTGATGCTGATCCCTGGAGGGATAGAAATGTGTGAAGTTATAGGGAGAATTTAAAGAAGAAAGTGGGCGACAGATGGCCAGGCAGGCACCAACATAGCATTAGCAGTTAGATGGAGGAAGGAGGGGAGAGAAGAAGAAAGTGAGGGTTAGAATCCGACCTGAATGAGAAACTCATCAGAGAGATGGGACTCTGGGCCGTTGGAGCCAACTAAAAATACTGTGAGTCCAGCACCTCCTCTGCAAGAGATTTATCAGAGGTTGAAGTGGCCTTGGCTCCTCTTTTTGGTCTGATTTGAGGCCCAAGGGACTCAGCCTCCTGGGAAGGATCAACCTTCAGCGTCCAACCTGTAATTAGTGATTAACGGTGAAGTCCAGACTTTTGATTTACTCTGCTCCGCTCGCAGAATGCGATGTTGGTCAGTGACACAGCGAGAGGTAAATCACCTACTGCACCGGAGGCAACAAGCTTGTCAGGGAAAATAGCATAGGCCTGCAAGACGTTGCGAGGGGCTGGCTGCATGAAGACAAATTGCACCAAGGTTGCTCAGCCAACCTCCTTACTCCATTCCTCTATCATGCTCTGTTGCCCTCTTTCTCAAACACAAGCCCACTTGCTCTGTCTCTCTTCACCAAGTCTTTCATTCCTCTAACACACTCCTTCTCCCCTGTCTCAATGAAGTTCAATATTACTAAGGCTGAATAGTTGTGTACCCCCAATTGCTTTGAGTTTGACATTTTGAAGTGGAGATAAAAGTATTTTCCCTGTTGCTGAGTATTCATAGCCCATACGCAAACACTCAAAAGGAAAAAAAAACACACCCTAAAACAGAACACACATCTATGTGAACACTCTGGTCTTGGTTGAGATGATTTTGGCAAATTCTCTCCCAAAGCAAGAAGAATGGCGTCACTGTTTTTGATACTGCAGATGAGTGACTCATTGGACTCTGTGAAATAGTTTCAACGCTGAGGCTCAAATAATCCCTTATTTTTCTGAGGAAAATGCTTATTTTTGCTTTCAGTGTTGAACTTCTGCCAATAGTCACACAACTAAACAAAGTGGCTCAACGTACAATAAGAGACAAATAATAATAAAAAAAAATGATCAGGTGATTTTAAAGGACACCCAAAGACAAGTACATAGGATAAGAGGAAGAGATCATTCCTCTGCAGCATTCCAGGTAATATTTCCTCTTATTTATTAAAACAACGCAGATACAATTTAGGTGAATTTTTTTGCTCTAAACTGACTGTGATGTTGAGTGAGGAAATGAAAGCGTGTTTAACATAACCATAATTGTTTTGTATTTGGGGGAACAAGAAAGGTAATTTGCACATTGAATATCACATGCTCCTAAGTGCAAAAAATGCAGACCCAACAGAGAAAAATGGCCAATCCATCTACAACAAACATCCAATATCCCAAAACACTGCAGCCTATATGGATTATATATAATAGGCTACATATTTAAAATACAGCTTTTTTTCTTCAAATATTGCAATGTCTTGCCCAATAACCAAAGCTTTTCCAAACTATGTATTTGTAAAATATTTATTATAACAACGCGTGGCACATTGTAATGTATATCTTATATAGACTCTACTGTATCTAAGATTGTTTTTGTAGATTGTTTTGGGAATATTTCTGTAGCATCTAATTTCTAAGAGGAACTGTCATTTATGTCTGTATGTCAACAGCTTTTCTTTTACACAATGTTTGTCTGACAAAGTCCTGAAAGGGCAAGACATGTTGCATTACTTTAAAGTGAGGACTTCTGTACACCAGTTTTCCTTCGTGTACATACTTTGTCCACCATCCTTATCAGTATTATTTCAAAACTTACAAAGTCCTTTACATTTGCCAACCAAGTAAATGAGAGAAAAAGTAAGGTTATTGAATGTTTTCCAAAGTGTATTTCTTTATTGACTCTTATCGCTAATTTGTCAATATCTTGTACTTTTATCTAGTTCTGTTTTATTTTTGTTTTTATAAAAAGCCTTAATAAGACCATTTGGGTTTTGTAATGAGAACTGCATCTTCTTTTGTACTATTTGTTTTATTAGTTGTGCAATATAAACTAAAATATTCTCAAAACTGAAAAATCAAGCCAGGAAAATATAAGACAGATGTAAATGTCAGAGGCTTGTTTTCTCAACATCACGAACTTGTAATTAAGATCTTCTAAGCATCTTTGAAGGTATTAACTTCAGTCAACATCGTCTGAGACAGTCAGTCTCTACATCTGTACAAGTGAATTCAATGTGAGTAAATAAATTTGTGTTTGTTTATGTGGAAAACTCTGGAACTCAACTTCAGGCCAGAGAACTTTGGCATCAATCTAAGGGCAGTTATACCTTTGATGTTGGATCTGAGCTTTTCCACTTAAATGAGATTATTTTATAATGCTCTGAACGGTCCCAACCTAAGGAAAATACTCTAGGCACGTCTTCAGTGACCAGTCTTTTAGTATGTATCAGCTGCTCCAGTCTCATCTTTCTATACCAGGGGAACCAGAATAAATAATTGTTTTTGCAGCTTTATTGCTATAATACAGTTAAAAATGCAAAGATTACTTTTATTAGGTAAAGGGCAGGAAGATCATTATCACCCACTTCCTCTCCCCTCCCACAAACATCAAAATGATGGTAATATATTAACAAATGGCCTTAGCAAGTGCATTACACCTTGTCAATCTGCCTCAAGTCTTTTTCCAAAGCAGCTGTTGGGAGAGATCCTAGAGGACGGACAGCATTAGTATGCAACAGAACCTAAGAGGAGCTCTAATTGGACTAATTTTATCACAGCTACCTTGTGGAAAAACACTAATGAAAAATTCCCCTGTCTTACTGCAATAAGTAAATCATAGAGTACTTAGGCTATAGCATTTATTTTACTGTCACTTTTACTGTCCCTTACCTACTCTGAGCCACAACAGAAATCAGTTTAAATGTTTGTGTGTGTTAAGATGGAAGTACATTTAGCACCTGCGTCAATCAACTTTAACTAACAGAAATGCAGTAAGATTCTCCCCAACTGTCTGTGTGCTTGACTAGTTTTCCTCTGGCATCAGGATCACAGCACACTTGAGAAACCGCGCGACTACAAATTGTGCATGCCAACACCTTCAGCTGGTTGACATGAGATGTTATATATTGAGAGAGGAGGGTGAATGCAGCAATCTGTTTACACTGAACTGCTAAAATAACTAGACAGCTAGAAAAGCACATTGAACCTGTCTAAGTCAGAGGGCATAAAATATATTTTGAGAAAAGGTTTCTCCATACCAGGAATTTAAACCAGACCCACTACTGGCATGTGGAAACTATTGAGGTATTCACTCATTGGATCCATGAAGGCATCTAATACTATCACTGTCCTCAGAACCAGCTGCCTGGTCAGCAGCAGGGCATTCACTGGACAAAATGTCTTTAAAAGGCTGAGTAATATACTAAAATCAAAGGACAAAAACTCTTCAAGTACTCCATCAGAAGTACACCAGGAGCAAACACAAGGTTTTTTCCTGGATTCATCTATTTTATTCATCTCACCCACCATTACTGCACATGGCAATAGTTAAAGCAAAGACCTCAAACTCAGACCTGGGCCTTTATCAATATTTGAGAAGGGAAGTTAACAACATATGGAAAGTAATATTGGAATCTGTATTTGCATTTGCATTTTGACGCACTTCTCATGGGAGTGGATATGGAATGTTTTGAAAGACTGCTGGCGTAAATTCTCTTTAATACAGATTTATTGTTGTCTCACACCATTTTTAATTCACAAAGTTTTTGGGTTTTTTTTCTTTATTGTGTCCTTTGAGATGTTACAGTTAAACTTCTGCAACTGCGCCTAAAAATGAAATTAGGCCTTATTTTCTGGATAAGGATATTCCCTGCCGCACAGTGGTGTTTACAGCAGCTGGATATATAAAACTTTCCCTCTGGTTCATATTGGGTTTATAGGAACATTCAATCACAATGATAGTGTACCATATACTCACTTGCTTCTCATCAGTGACCAAAGACATTAGGAAACCCTACCTAAAGATAAGTGTCTAGTTTACTCAATCCATGCTGAAACTTCGTCATTTGTTTTGAGCAAAGCAGGTGGTGACGTCATCCAAGACGTGCCTTAAAACTTGGCGATATTGATTAACATTTATAGTATAATCCATAATTTTAATTGTCATCTGAAATGTGAGGTGATTCGGTGTATACAGAATAAATTAGGAGTTTCTAGGTGACCCATGGCTGGCTTTGATAAATGGTAATAGAATACTCTTTTCCATTCTAAACAAAAACAAACAGCCTTCCCTTTATCATCAAGTTCAAGAGGAAAGAACTATCTCCCCTTGGGAATTGCTGAGATAATTGGCCCTGGTACTCCAGTTGAGGATCACTTAGAATTAAAAAAAAAAAAAGAAGAAAAAGTAATTCAACTTCTTTTAAATCTCTCTAATACATTCTGGAGATAGAAAAGTCACATGTTGGAAAATGAACCATGAATTATGAAACCATTTTAACACTGCTTCTCGAAGCCTGTGAATGGAATACACAGCAGGGGTTCTGACAAGTAAAAGCCTGAGTATCCATTAATTGTGGCTGTGCCATTGGTGCCGAATAACAGCAAGCTTGCTTTAATGGAAGGAGCCTTCCCTGAAGGACGCCTAGCTCTTGGTTTGGATGTCTAATTATAATCTTCACAGAAGTAGAGACTATAAAGTCAACTCATTTTCGATCTTGGCAAACTTTCTGCAAATGTAGGGATTACAACAGACTTGGAAACCCACAAGCCATCTTGCATTCACTTCCCTGTCACCTCCCTTTACCCATGACAATGATCTTATAATATGAATTTGACCATGACTATATATTCTCTCAACCTCACACAAGCTTCAGACTCAAATTTCCGTCTCAGTCAGGAGGCACTAATTTTTTGGAACCCATTGATAGAACAACCTATTATGTAATTTAAATTGCCAAAACTTAACCAAAACAAAACAACAAAACACCGAGTAAACATTTTGCAGGTACTGTCAAGACAACTGAGGATTGTCCCTGACATTAACATAAAGTACAGATATTGGTGTTGGCCTTGATTAAAAAAAAAAAGAAAGAAATGAAGCATAGTCAATTCTCACCTTGAAGCAATCTGCGAGGGCCACATCAACATTACAATGTGATAGATCACATTACAGTCCATCTTAGTTTCCCACCGGTCCCTCAGGAGTCTAATGGGCACTCCAAGGCTTCTAGCCTCAGCAGAAATCAGAAAGCTGTATCTCCTGGCTGTGTGTTCTGTCAGGTGGTGTCAGGGTTCAGATCAATATCTTGGCACCCAAGAACAACAAGCACGGGTGAGAAACATCCCACAGTGCATCACAAACAGCATTACAACGCTGCTTGATAGAAAAGTTTAATTAAGGTCATTACTTTGAATCAGCTATATAATGTGTACTGAGTAAATCATCACTGGGACAAACTGAACTAAGGGTAACTACTGTAGTCACAGCAGTGAAGTAGATAAAGTGGGACAACTTCTCTTACTGCTATTGCCAGAGTGAAAATGTAGCCACAATAAGGAATGACGCCTTTTGCATGTGTTTAAAAAGCAAGGTGCACTGCAAGTCTGATGTGTGTGAACCTAGGCAGAGGTTTTGTTGGGGATGAGGTTTAATGCCTACAAACTAGCCTGAGGGAGCATTCATTCAGAGGATTCTTTCCAAGCGCTCGCACATTCATTTTCATTGTTGTCTGTGAAGCAGCATGTCTAGACGCTTAGAGAATGCATTTAGTAGGTGTACCCAAACTAATAACATTTAAACCGTGTGGTGCACAGGCAAAGCGCTCTGTGATTGTCCAGCAAACTTCAAAGAGCTTAAAAGGCACATTGGCACAAGGATGCAGTTCACAGTTTGCCTCACATGTAGCAGCTTTTAAAATACTATCTGATGTTAAGTTACCTCTCAGACACTGTCCATTGCTTACGCTTCCTGTAAATGTTAGCTCAAATCAAATATACTCATTGGTAAGTTGAACATCAGGTGTGCTGCGTTCCAGACTTCCTTTTTATATTCAAGTTGATATATTACATATGGTAAACTGGGACCAGATGTTGACTGGTCTGCTGCAGATGACAGACCTCTCTCTCAGCACTAATCTTGTTTTAGCAGAGTGCACAGCTCCGGAGGTATCAAAGAAAGTACTGGATGCAGCATCGATGCAGAAATTCGCAGATTACTACATATAGAGGCACAATCTTGATGGCTACATGTACAGCAAAGAGTAACCTCTACATATTGCATTGCAATAATTATAGTTAAGCTATACTGACTGACTGGGACACAGCATAAAGTACTGTGTTACTAGAGTGCTTTATATTCCAATGCTCATGGAGAAATTTGCAGACTACATAGGGTAGCTGCTGTAAATAGTGTACTACATTACACATTATTCATTATAAAAAACTTTCGTATATACTACAGTGATGTAATTTCAAGGTCACTGCTGTTGCTTTCAGACTGTGATACTGTAGGTTTCCTCAAATACTTTTATGATAAAGTGACAGCGATACTTTTTTTCTGTCTTGCTGATGCATATAGTTGAAGTTAGTGTGTGCCAGTCAATGCCTCAAAGTATTGTGACACTCCTACCAAAAGTTAATGACACTTTATGATAGATGACACCTTATCTGTTTACCCATGATGCACTGGGCCATCATTCACCAAATTATTCAACGATGACAAGGGGCTGACTATCAGTAGCGTGGCAGACATCATTCATATCAGTAACATCATCTAATTAAAAGACATCACTTCTGCCAGACAGTTTCCTTACTGCACGCTGCAGCAAATTGATTCTCAACCCCCTTCTAGTATATGCAAAGGAGGAATGAATAATGCATGGACATTAAAGTCTTATCTTCTGTCCTGACAAACAATGTTACCACGCTTTGAATATTCTACAAAGGTGTGCAAAGGGTCCTTATTAGCAGAGTAGTCAGACAGGTGCCGTTTTCATGGGGAGTCAGCCTGCATTTACTGCTGTTCGTTTCCAAGCTGCGCCGTAATTCTGGACACACTGGATCAATGGATTTACTTTATGACGGCGCTCAGTTTACGACAGTGCTTAAAGTATTTGCATAGGTTTTTATCGCTGCCACTCACAGAATATGTCACCAATGAACTGAAAAACAATAACTTTGCAATGCATTTTTGAATCAGGCACTGTAACCATGTCCTATAAGACCTTACAATTCCATACATTCTGCCCATGTTGCTAGACCGAATTGCTGCTCTCTCGACTATATCTGAAACCTATAAATCAGTGTAATATATGTTCAAAGCTAGGACCCAAGCCAATATTGAAGGTAGCTATAATTGCATTTTGTCAACAGCTGTGCACACCTGTCCATACAGATTAAAAAAAAAGATGTAGTTCTAACTATGTGATATACTATATGCTTGTTTTATATCTGTATGTGGAAGAACGACAACAGTAATAAAACAGATTGTCCATGCTCAGTAAATCTGACCGAATGGTGTTTTTTAGACAATTCAATAAGGTCATGAAAAGTAATGTCTTTCCAATTATGCCTTTATTCCCTAGTGTGAATCTTATAGATGATATTAGATGATCATTGGTGTCACAGCGAGGTACATTATGCACGCTGTCATATAGTGGTTATACAGTTGACTTTTCGGCTGGATAAGACCAGTTTATCTTAGTGGTCTTCACAGGTCCATTTGGTTCTGAGGAATATAGACCCAACACAGGACCTGAGTCAAAAGGTCTAAATTCCTCTCTAGTCTATTTTGGGTTTGCTGGGTCTCCTTTGCTGCTGCCAGTCGAAGGTCTGCTTGTCAACATGTCCATTACCCGAATGGCTCCCGATGGAGCCAAGTGTATATGTGGTACCAGCTCTGATCATGTGGTCACGAATACCACGGGAGAGAACAGTGTGTGTTTTGAGGCGAGAGGCAGGATGAGAGCTAAACGTCACAGTTCACTGGAGCTTTGTTTTGACAGGGGAAATGAAGCCAAGCTTATTTTGTGAAAACCAGTAGCCTGCAGGACTGATTCTAAATGTTTTGTGGAATTTATAGATATTAATTTGGTTAGAACATTGTGTTTTGTCTATTGCCCAGTTTCTGTGTACATGTTTCATTGCTGGTGCAGGAGGTGAAAATAGGACTTTCAATTCTTAATATAAAATTTGTTTTCAAATCATACAAACAGATAATTTTACTTTCTATGACTGTACATTCGTACTTAGGGCATCATGATAATTCTGTTTCTGCTCAGACCAGGTCTGGATGTTCTCAGTCCCTGGAATTGAGTCTCTCTTCTTTGAAATTTAATTTATGCACATTGGGTTCAGGTAGGTTTTTCACGGTTCAGTCACAGATTGGGTCCAAGATCTCTAGTTTAAATTCAACGTAGGTGAGGATCTGTCTTGTTGAGCTAGATGTGGAATCCCTATATAATAGGTACCTTCAAAGGAATACACCTCCAGCTTACTTACACATGAACATCTTTGAAGGGAGCGAATGAAGATATGAAAACTCAGTGGCTCCCCTACATCCGCTACTACTCCTGAACCTGAAAACTGACATCTGAAGCTGCAGCTCAATGTACCTTTATACACTTTTTGATTAGTTTTTGTTTTGCTAGTCTGGCCTAGACTTATCGTTTACCTACTTTTGTCTTAAGACCATACCACAGGTGAATTTTTTTTTTAAAAAAATCTTCATCTCTAAGATTATAAAGGGTCTGCTCCTTTGCACCATGGCTATATTTCCTCCCTTGGTTAGATGAATAGAGTTCTACTGAAATTAGGTGAATAGAAAAGTTTAATAAAACTTCTCTAGAGAAGGTGTGACCTTATTATGAGCCTCTTTCTCCGCTGTCTTGCAGTGAATTGAGGGCCCATCTTTAACGCACCAGAGCGTTTAGCAAAGTGAAGTGAATAATGTTTAACCTCCATGTATGTAAGACATGTACATTCAGTATTGACTAAACGGAGGTGAAGCAGCTTCAAGCTTTCCAGTAGATTGCAAGAATGTCAGAGTGGTTGACAAAACAACATTAGGGGAAATATAAGGACAAATAATGGAAATTAAGCAATAAAATAAGAATGAAACAAGTTGAAAGAAACTGCAACAGAAGGAGAGATTTATTTGCGTTAAATATCCCTTTTCTGTGAGAGCAGTTAAGCTAGAAGATCTGAAAATTGAAGTAGTTCGCGTTACAGCAACTTTTCAAGGAAACCCAGCTTTCCCTGGACGGGCTGAGGTCCCCTTTCTTTTAGTGATTTGCCAGAAGGGAGTTGGCTCCCACACATTCATGTATGATGTGGAGATTAGCCGACAAGACGAGACACTTTCGCTTTGTGCCATTTAATCTCGTGACTTTTTTTTTATTATCTGTTCTAAGAAATGCTTTAAATACAAAGAGCTGATGAGATGAAGGTTGATTATGAATTCTCTCCTGTTGCCAAATGTGTCAAGCCAGCCAAATGTCAGAGGATACTCTGTCAGAGGATATTGAGCTGACTGAAAATGTCAGACAGCAAAGAACCATGAAAGAGAGCATGAGGAGGAAACAAAGGGAGGAAACTGGTGCACATTTGATGGCGTGACTCAGATATGGCAGAGCACCTGTCTTCACTCTGTTTCCAAATTTGCGAGGGGGGGGGTTGGTTTGAACTACTGTTTCAAGGTACTGACCTGCTTCTTTTGGCACCAACTCCAGTTTTCATTCCTTTATCCATCTATCCCAGTACCAATATAGTTGGCAACAATCTGGAGTTCAAAGTGAGTAAACCTTTGGCGAGATATCAAACACTTTTCCAAGTTTATCATCGTTACTTTGAAACATGGCCCATGTTTCCCATGTTACAAACAAGTTAGTTGCTCCTCGGATTTCAAAGTAAAACACTATCAAAGTTTAATTAGACTTTTTTTTTTTTTTTTTCCTGTGGAGCCCATAAGATTTATATACATTGAGACAGACAGCTTATATTTCATGCAACTGAAACAAAAGCACTTGGAAGAGAAGCATGGCTATTCAAAGAATGTAAAGTTTAAAATAAATGTATGTTAATTAATTTTGGTCTCTTTCTCACATGGTTGTTCGCTCTAACAGATTTCTGTTTCCTATCCTGTTACTAGCTGATCAAGATTATTGCATAGCTGTTGAGATGAACTGTGATTAACTGGTAAAAAAAATATGCAGATGCCTTTGTCTTAATATTTATGGATTACGATGAGGTGAACAATAAACTTCAAGACATAATAAAACACATCAGGTGATATTAAACAAGTATTGACGGAGACTCCGTCTGTGGATGAGGAATTCAGTTCTGTCACATCTGTTCCATGTTTTCCAAGATAATGCAAATGGAAAATTGTGGACATGAAAATATCACAGGATGCAAACAACATTCTTTCTAAGGGAGAGTGTTGAGGGTTTTTTGTTCGTTTTTTCGTACAATTTTGAAATTTGGATTGGCTTTTTCTTATCACAAAAAATTAGCGAACAAACTTTTACTCACCAAAAGCAGTGTAGAACTCCTCTTTTGTCAGGTGCTCGTTGTCATTAACATCACTGTACTTCAGCAGGTCAAACAATGTGCAGTCGGAGAAATCCTTGGACAGACCTTCTTGCTTGATAACCTTCAATGAGAATGCATTGATGTCTGATTAACGAAGGTGAACAGAACATTTTGGTCTGAACATCATCATTTCTCCAATCAGCTGTCGTCAACCCCTGTATCTGACCAGCCTTAGAAATCTTGATACTAAACAAATCAGTACCATCTTCACTGACAGTGTAATTTATTTGTTTCCTTCTGGTAACAACTGGTTATGTGTAGGCACTGACACCAAGGTTAGGAAAGGGTTATGGTATGGTTTGAGAGGAAAAAGGATGAGATATACGTTTTTATTAACGTTTAACAAAATCCATAATCTTTTCCTAACACTAACTTAAGGCCTTTGTTACCTATACCTAATAGATTGGTTTTAGGATGCAAACTCCGGACTCCGGAGTCAGCAACCACCATAAGGTACTTAGGTAGGGTATATAAATGTAGCCCTTGACCCCCCCAAAAAAAAAAGGGTTGCCATGGTTGAGAACCAACTATCTAGTATTAGATGAAAATTACCAATATTTTGAAGTTTAAAACTAAAAATCGAATACAATGATTTTATTGCCTAACGAAGGTTGATGTTTGCAGTTTAGTAAACCCTATAAAGTAAACAGGAGTAAAAGGGATCGAGTTAATTTTAAAAAAGCACTAAATGGACATACTCAGGGGAAGTGCAAGTATCTCCAAACCCTACTTATGAACAGTACTTGAGTGGCTACACTTTATTAACTTAATTTACCATCTACTTCGAGAGGCGTGGATATAATATCTGTAATGAGTTGACATTATGTGCCCAATCAAAGCTCCACTTTGCATGTCAAAAAGGAAACACACACAGGATTACCCATCAGTGTATTGTAGCCAAACTGAGACTCAATGAAGTTTTGTCACAATGGATGCTGAAAAGGATCCAAACAATGCAAAGGTTTTATCATCATCCTGCTAAAGCATGATCCTATTCAACACCCTCTGCATTGTCCTGGTAGTAAAACATCCATCATACTAGATCATCTGTCAACAAGCTGATTACAAGGGACAGCTTTGTACATTACATCTCTTCCATCGGATCACTGCATCTCCCTTCCCAAAATTTAGGAGTCACCTGTAAATGGCATATATTATTTAGTCGTTCCTAGTAACAGTACCAGTCACTCTGTGGTCTAAACAACAAAAGAGCTGCCTGTGTCTTTCAAATCTTACATTTTTTCAGATGAGATCAACTGATTTATTTTTTCCTGTCTTTCTTGTAAGTATTTTTATAATTCATATCTGCATCTAAACCAAACCTAACCAAAACTGAGCTTATAAATATCAATATAAATGATAGCTTGATGTGAAACGCAGATTTAACAGCAAAAGAGGTACCGAAACTCAAATATTCTTGACTCGTTGTCCTTTCTGCTTGCTTTGACTCAGAAATAGTATAGTTGGCCTTTGACAGATTTGTAAGTGGTGTTGGAGTCACAGGCTTTGTTGCTTTTTTGCTGTTATGGGTTATACTGCAGTGTAGGACTTGTGTGTATGGCTCCTATTGACAGATATTTAATGCTCTCCCTCAGGATTTCAAATTATTTTCATGGTCAGTGTACCTATTCTGTCCCTGTCAATATGCTGCGATTCAAGTTAAATCAATTTTATCGCCAAATCATAACAAAGGTTATCTCACGCACTTTTCATCCAGGGCAGCTTTGACGTAGACATGTAAAAAAATGGTAGTATTAAAGATAATTATAATGATAATGATAATAATAATAATAATGATAATGATGATGAGGAGGAAGAGGACCAGTAATAATAACTTTAGCATCAGGTGTTGAGCAGGAACATGGGGGCAAGTAGGTGGCTTACAATCATAGAACCAGATACTTTAATTGTGAGCAGAGATCACCCAACCTGAAAAACGTATTCCATAACTATAATCTAACTCTTTCAAAAGCTATGACTGTGAAATGTTGTTTTTATATTGACTATAATAAAAAATGTCTGTTTAGTTTCAATGCCTTTTGAAATACCTTTAAAAGGGCAAAATCAGACAAAAATGAGGAACATAACCAAAGTCTCTGCTTAGGAAAAGATCAAGATAATCTTTGCCTGGCAAAATCGCAGATATGTGTTTGTGTCCAACCAGTTACATCTTTACCCTCCGTGTTTTTTGGGGGATTTTTTAGACATAAAAACCTGGTGGACTGGGCCAGAGAAGGGTCCATGGTGGATTGGAAACCATCTTCTTGTGTATTTTCTCTTGGTAAATGCTATAACTCCATTAAGGTTCATAAACTTCATTTATTTATTGCAGAAAGGCAATTCGGCTTTTTCAATCTACCTGCACCATATACAAACTCACAGAAAAGCAGAAATCAGCAGAATGTCAGAGACAGTAGATAAATAAATAAATATAGATAATAATAAATAAATGAAAACATTTTTAAGCGTTCTATCTTTTAAGTGATAACTTTGAGCAATCCATGAGGGAAAAAATGTGTTTTGATTTGCCATTTCAAAAGGGCACCCAAGACTCAAAGGTCAGTGACAGTTGATCCCCGTGCCCCTTCATGTGCACACTCTAGCAAGACAAGCAAGCAGGATGAGGGATTTCCATCCTAGAATTTCAAATGAGATCAGAGAATTCTCCAATTATAACGGGTCCTTTAGGGCACAAGGGTGGCAGCCATGATTTTGTACTTTCAGCTGCTGATAAGAGTGTGATTTGCTTGTGCAGTGCACTTTTGAAGGCTTGTTCACACCAAAATTTAATTTGCATAAATCCCTTGTCTTCTTTGACTTTCATCTTTTTGTAAATAAACAACTCTTCACTTCTAGCTCAAGCAACTGATGTTTAAAAAAATCAAGCAGATTGTCCTGATAATCAATTCTAAGCAAACCTGAACCTTCATGAATTGTAAAACACAAAGTAAAATAAAATAAATCTGCATTTTCTATACTCTGGAATTACATTCCGAGAGACATTTAATACGACGCGGCAAAAAATCATTAAAGACTAAATCCATTATTAGAACTGATGACTACTTTCTGAGTGATTTATCAGAATGATGAAGCTATTTTTCCTCTGATATTTACAATGCATTTATTTGTTATGCAGTAATTTTCTTCTTAACATTTTTAGGCTATGGATGTGTTATCAATATTTGTGAAGTTTTACGTCACTGCAGCAAACCAATAGTTTGACAAAAAAGGACTCGATGACTTTGAAGCTTTACAACATTACAAGATCAAGTCAGGAAACCACTTTTCTCATAAAGCCATGTGTATGAATTTATGCATTTATGTAAGAAAAAAAAGAAGAAAAATAACCTTAACATTCAGCTGAACATCATCATAATGACCACCTGCAATTCACTAATTAATTTTCCAACTTTTCCAGAAATCCTCCCTTCTTTTCCTTTCTTTGAAATTTTGGATTTGTTTAGCTGGCACTATATGAAACCTGCCAACATTCCCATATGTATCATGAATAAAAAGGGGAAGAAGGCTAAGAGCAGCCCTTGAGGAGACCCTGAAAAGAGCTTCTCCACCTGGATGTTAATTATTA
Organism: Istiophorus platypterus; assembly: GCA_016859345.1. Classification (NCBI taxonomy): domain Eukaryota; kingdom Metazoa; phylum Chordata; class Actinopteri; order Istiophoriformes; family Istiophoridae; genus Istiophorus; species Istiophorus platypterus. The sequence goes on along the minus strand of CM029134.1, from coordinate 5,823,820 downwards.
CTGACTTGCTTGTGTCATTCAGACACCTAGGGAAAGTTGGAGTGGTGCAGCTTGGCCTAGAACAGAATAAATGCAACACCAGGAGGTTTGAAAATCCATCCAGAGTAATATTCGATAGGTTATAAGGGCATATTCAAATTCAAACTCCGCGCATACTGACAATATTATCCCACAAAACGCAGCACAACATGGTCTGTTGACTATGCATTTCACTCAATAGGCATTGATTTCTCTCATGCTGGCACAGGGCACAATGTGAATGTAAAAACATGTAAAAATATGTAAATAGTATGAAAATACGGAAAACATATCACAATTTTTGAGGCATTATTTAGATGCTTTGAACCCAAAAACACTAAAATATATTCAAACTAATCTAATGAGACAACCCCCGTTGGGGTAGAGGGCACTGACAGAGCTAACCAAGGTGACCCCTGTGCAGACAGCATATCCTATTGGATCAGCAGGAAACTGACCTAAGAACAGAAACTGGTAACATGGCTCTGAAAACCACAGCAGGTTGCTTACCCTTTCCCTTCAATTATTCAAATACTTCCTTTATTAAATCATTCTTCAGGTACTGGGAGGCTTTATTTTTTATGCACAGAATATCTTCCTTCCTCATGGCTGCCATAAAAAAAAGCTCTTTTTTACAACCATCCCTTTTGGCAGAGCTGGTCAAAGGCTGCAGCCTCCCATGAGCACACAGCTCCTTTGACCCACATTGCTTTTCAAAAGATTCACCTAGAGCCACACACCACAGCTACCAGAGGGAAGGGTAAGAAGAGTAAAATGGACACAATTATGGCTCATATCAAAGCAGCTTGTTTAAACACCAGAGCACACAGGCTGTTTCCTCATTTGCTGTGTTTTTCTGACTATTCTTTTGTATTTTTAAAGAAAAAATGAATAGGGTGTGTCTTGAAAAGGAGTTGCTGTTACAAAATGGCAAGCAGCTGTTTGATATTTACCTAAATCATTTTCTAAAAAATCTCATAAAGTCAGTGTGAGCTTAAGTCAAGGTTAAGTGGTAGCATTTAACTTCATGTCAGTAACTGACTGAGGTATGTACTGTTATTTTTTGATTTATTGTGGTGAATATCTCGTTTTGTTCAATATCTTTACCTGTGAGAGTTCGCTGGCATCTATTTGACCGTTGTTATCAGCATCAAAGCGTTTGAACATCATATCAACCAGTTGCTTCCTGGCAGCCATGTTGTCCTTGTGGGCTCCATGGACGTGAGACCCCATGTATCGTTTGTCATGCAGGTCCAGAATCTTGGTTTTCAGCCGCCGGTAGTCGCTAAGTCTGCAGTTATCATCTAGGTGAAAAAAAGGAAGAAGGAGAACCGAAATCGTTAGGAGAAAATGAACAAACGCTTCTGTAAGAGCTGTAGGAAAATATGTTTTTGCTTTGTTTAGATAACTAAAAATATAATTCAAATGTTAACAAGATATCTAAAAAAAGATATTTCTTAAATACCTAAATGATTCCCAGGTGCTGAAAAATGGCATAAGATTAAAAAGCACTGAACTTATGACTCCAAAAACTGGATGCACCGTTTCAAATCTTAGCCAATTAGTATCTGTGAAAACTAGAATCCCCCAGAAGACTCATATTTTTAAACAATAAGCTGCTGTTTATATTCAGCAGAACCCAAATCTGAGCATGTCTATGATTGTCTGCATCACAATAACAAATGCATAGGATTATTTTCCCGCAGGGAGCACAAACACAGTGACAGTCGTGCAGCGTTTCATTGCCTCTAACTAAGAAAGCAGCAGTACCGTCTGCACAAAGAAACCGACGAACGAATCCATCACACAGGTGTCAAGAGCCAACCCTGACAGCCACAGAAAACATGATGGTGTTGTATTTACAATCCGCCATCAAAAGCTCTAGATCAAAGAAGTGAACTACATGAAAGGTTCAGCAGAGTATAGTCAAGGCAAAGAGAAAATAATGACTAGAACTGGAGGTTGACACGTGTCACATCAAATTCTCATTGTTAGATCTGGAAGTGTATCTCTTCTAATAACAGTTATATTAGCTGATGTCAAGGAGCCCACAATAAAAACTTTTGTTGTGCACTGAGACGCTCTTAAAACCTCTGGGGAGGAAGGTTGACGTCTCTGCCACATCATGGAGCCTGATCAGCTCCCTGGGAAAAATAGCTGCTGCACCGGGTCTTGTGCGAGACAAATGAACTTTGTTGGGGATGAACAGGCAAGAATGATTTAGTAAGTGCGGTAATGAGATCTCCACTCCGTAGAACTTGGCGCTTGCTGAGAGCTGATGACTAGTTAGGCGGAATCGGCGCGACCCCCAGAAGCCGATGGCATGTCATTATCAGATGTGTTGGATCTAATTTTTGTCATATAAATTTCTCCGAGTATTCAGTCAGCCAAACAACTTGAGTAATCAACGAACATTTAAATTAGATGCTTGGTGCAGTCCTGATGCTAACAGTCATTCGGGGTTAAGAGGCTGGAAGAACTTCTACTAACACACTGTCAGGAAAAACAGTGAGCTTCCATAAAAGCTATAAAATCATTTTTATTTTCATCTCAATTCTGTGTGACCTTGTAAAGTCCAATGGGGTAGAAACTTTATTCCTGGCATTGAAATATTTAGTATTGTGACTGAGAAAGGTGTGAGATATAACCCTTTTCTGTTTAAAACTCTATAAATACATGAGATATTTGTGGAGCTAATTCATATTCTTCCAGATATAGAGAAAGAATTAGTGTAAATAAAAAAGAGAAGTAACTGTGAATTCAAATGGTAAAAGATGATTTGTTGAGCTTTTTTTGTTCTGTGTCCATTTCTCTTGGGGGAAGCCGGTGAAATTGTCCCAACTACTTTTAGCAACAGATGAGGGACAAAACAAAGGACAAAAAAAAGAAAAAGGTAATAAATAAGAGGGGAAACATGACAAATATTGTTTCTTCCAAATTAGGGATTTTTTTCTCCCTCAAAACAATACCTCAAACTTAAGGCATTTGCAAATACCCAGAACCATTCATCTCATTATTAGTGCTCTGTTTTTCCCAAAATTAAAATGTGTAAATACCACGATAAAAGCAATGGTTGATAAGTATTATCAGAATCAATGAATCCCTATTTTATAAGGGGCAAAAGGGCTCAACTGATTGGCTTGATGAGTATGAAAATGAAGTGGATCATATGCAACGACCTTCACAGTCACTAGATCACCATTCACCCAAGTGAAATACTTAGGAAAATTTTCAATTAAATATTCAACCACCATAATCACAAGGCCATATGAAGGGAGATCTTTTGCAAGAACAGTTGTTATTATTGCAGTAGAGTTCAGGAACTCTATAGAATCCATGCAAAGTAGTATTCAGGACTGTACAGTGGCTCATGGTGGCCCAACAACTTATTAAGACATGTCATGTTGATTTTTTTTTCTTTTTCTTTTTTTAATTTGTCACCTGTCTGTATTTGGTGTGTTTGAGAAAAAGGTCCCAGTTGTCTATAAGCTCTAGTAACGTCGCCCAAAATGGAAATCTCTTCATGCTGAGCTTTGTTTTTGTAATAACAACTTGGAGGACTGAATAATTGAAAACTCACATAGCCAGGTGGAGAGAATTAAACATAAGCAAGGGGCCCTGGAACAACGCTTCGGTTTGTTTTTGCAGGTACACCTGTCACTGAGAGACAAACTGAGTTGTTGACAGATGTTAAGAGTGCACGCTCAGTCTGAAGCTTCCTGCAGCTAGCAGGGTATGAGCAGCAACAACACTGGTCGCTGGTAAGCTTGCATTTTTTTGTGTGTGTTTTTTTTTTTCTTCCTGCCAGCAACTGCAGATAACAAACCAACTGGAGGATCTATTGAATCACAAAATTCTGTTTGGCTGTTAAAACAGTGAGTGTTGCGGGTGGATTCTTGGGAAGAGAACCAGCATGTTCAGTTCTTTGCCTGGAAACCGGATCAGCTGTTAGAGCGCAGGCCACTGAGGCTACAGCATGCTGCATATCATGGGACAGGCTCTGTTTTGACAAGCCTCAGTGCCAGAGAAGCTGCCTTGGTCACAAATGGCAGAATGAATAAAAGATAAATGGCTGCTGGCGTACCCAGGGGATATGAAGGTCACCGACGTCAAAGGAGTATGCTCTGGCACACGCACACGCACACGCACACGCACATGCGCACACGCTTTTTGCACTTACAAATAGCAATGTACAAACACACATGTACATACATGCTCTAACACACAGTATCCGAACAGTACATTTCTACACAGGGGAGTGCCAGCATTAATTGGACAATGGCTACTATAATCTCTCTCATATTAACTAAGCCAACATGCCTGAGTCAAAACGGTCCTTGAGGGAACTAATAACAGCTCGGCAGAAATCTACTGCATACTACAGTCCAATCTATTTAGTTGAATCGAGATCTGTTGATAGGATACTCAGTCTTGTAAAACCCAGCCTTGGATTCTGTAAGTGTCTCAGCCACCCAAATTGCTTTCAAGTGGAGTGAGACAGATTAAACACACCGCTGCCCTGATGTTAAATGCTAGCAAAGGAGGCCGAACCACTCGTAAACCAGACGTTGGCATCCCTTCCCCGCTGCCGGCCAGAGTCATCGGCCACCGTGGCTGACAGCATCGGCAGGAATCATCCAGGGGAGGAGCTCCATTGTACATTAGGATTCATTATTAAACTATGACCAGGATGAACACTTCACTTTTTTGACATCAAGCTGCATGTCAGAACGCCCAATGCATCTTGTGGCATGAGGATTTTGTATAGTCGATCGAAAAGTGTGATTTTTGCAAGAGTGAAAAAAAAAATTGAACAACTTTCATTCAAAGTGTCCTCCTGTTAGTTTTACCACACATTCAACACTACAAACTGTTTGACCTTCATGAGAGCTCTGGCTCTAAAAAAGAGCCGGAGTCCTTCTACAGGCAGTTACAACCTTGAGGAAAATGGCTAAAGTTTGATATTATATTCAGCTGTGTTTTTCCCCATGCTACGATGGGAGAAGATGGGAGTTTCATCCAACTCCGTCTCCTTTTTTCTGTGTTTTGATTTTCTACAGCTAATTGCCAAATATGACCAAGTCTTACTTTTACCCGTTTGATCTTAAAATTTTTCTTTATGAGTCATCTCAAATCTGCTCATTTATAACACATGCTAACGATAAACACAGTCCTTGTTTGCCTCATCCAATTACAACCTAAGTAAACACCATCCGAGGAGTAGTTACAGTTTTAGCAATAGAACCATGAACTGTAAGACTCCCCCTAGAACGCCTTAGTATAACGCTACTTTTGTCAGAGGGTTCTGGAGAAAGCTGCTCATATAACTGAACTGGTTGATGTGGAGTCAGGCTATGAATCTTTTTCATCCATTCACATGGGCTTTTACACTCAATGTGTCACCATCCCTTTCACTATTTTGTCAGATTAAATAATAACTTTTTTTGGGGGGGTAAAAGAATCTCTTCATAGTGGCTGTTAATCTGCTAAAGTGGCTTTTAGTCGAAATGTAATGGTATTTTCATGGTAGGTGGTGTTAATTTTTTATCGCTCTTTGGTAATGGCACATGAAGGACACAGACTGGTCGGGGTTTGCTTTGCTGTTTGCTTTTGACTGCTCAGTGACCCTGCTTGTGACAAATGCTTCTGATCGCATAGGCTCCGTATGTGCGCAAGCAGCTGGCCAGGTTCCACCATGAAAATCCACTGCCTCTTGTTAATTGCCTTGAATTGTTCAAACGATGCAGAGGTCAAGTCTCCGCTTGGATGGAAATACATGTCAGAGGGATTCATATGCGCTATGGTGATTGGGGCCAAATGATTTATTTGATTAAAACCATTTGTCAAAAATGAGCAACACAGTTGCAGGAGGATGCTCTCCTGTAAGTGCAGAGCCTTGTTATTAAAATGCAAAGCTGAGAGTCAAGGTGTTTTACAGCTACAGCCACTGTCAAGCTCTCACTTTTAATGTTATACTTTTGAATTACTGCTATACTTTAGCTTGGACTAATCTGGCTTTATTCTGTTTTTCAACCTTTTGTTGTTAAAAAATATTATAATTCATTGGTAGTAGTGTAATGAGGGAGTTGTTTAAAAGGCCCCTGATTCATAAATACAAAAGCTGAATGCTTTGGAACTCTTAAGTTTGCCAAAGAGAGGTCCTTTAAATAGCATGTTGACAAACTAAAATTTTATCTTCAAGGGGAACTTCACCAATTTTAAACACCAATGTTTTCTTACAGGTCTCGGGAAGTATACAACATATTAAAAAAAAAGAAAAAAAAGTATTGAACCTTTTGCGACACCGCAGACGAAACTGTACAAAATCTGATAAACTGCCTCAAGGGACAGAACGTGAGACAAGGTTCGTTTGGGCTGTAGCCTGAAAATGAGCTGAAAATGAAATAACTGAAGAAAAAAAAAATTAATTAAAAAATAAATAAAAAAACCAGCTGGAGCAATGTGCTTACCAGAACTCTGTAGCCAACTCCTCATCTCTGCTTGAGGTTGATGGCTCCAGGCTACCTTAGTATATAAAAGCATACCAAACCCAAATTGTGACACAACTCTGGGTTATCAGGTAGCAATGTGTGCAACATAAGCACCAGGTTTTGACACGGAACAAGACTGCATTGAACAAAAAAAGGTCATCTCCCTTGTTCTGCTGCATCAGTTTAGATTTTTTAATTTTTTAAACTGTCCATTGTGAGTTCGACCATGGTATAGAAATGCAACGCTATATCAGTGCTCTTCTAATTGCCACTGATGTAGGATGAATACATGAGAGTCTATTTTCCTGGCAAGCTAAGGCTGGTGCAAGTTACGTTATAATGAAATGGTATTTTCTTGACCTTGAAATTCCCCTTGCACATCTGATTGGTATTTTTCTATCACGGTGAGCAGGTGGAAGAAGAAGCACAAACCGAAACGGTGCTGGGGCTTTTAATTGAAGTGACACATCGCAGACAGCTGCTGGTCTTTGGTGGAAGTTGTGTCTTACAGACTGTTTACATGGGATGCGTCTCGGCAGTGTTTCACTTGCATCTGATGGAACAAATACTCAGAAGTTTCAATCAATAAAGCTTTCCACACCTGCCGCATAACACTTCACAGATGAGTTCACTTGGTTTATGTGCATAATGCAAATCTAAAGTTGTCTGAAGTCTATTTACACATATAGACAAAATGCACCCTAAAAAGACAGCTCCTGACATGCTGATTTTCTACAATGCCAGTGTAGACAGAGGTGGTGACGAGATTAGATGTCTCAGAACTAGACCCGATTCTGGCATCAAGTCATTCAGCTGGTAATTTGATGATTTTGTCAACGCGCTGAAAACTAAATATTGGGAGGAAAGCTGTAGCAATTATTAAATAAGGTTGTAGATTTAAGCGAACAACTTAATTTAAACTAACTCCAACCTCGAGAGATACATTTAAATCCGCATCGCAATAAAGGTTAAATGTGATTATAGCAAGAACGTCTGCACAGTGGTCTGTACTGATCTATAAAATAGCAGGTGAGTTCAACAAGTGTCCCATTCTAGTTTAAATAGCACAAAAGATGTCTCCCTTCAGTTAATCAAATCCTTGCGGCCTTTAAAATAGAGCCTGAAAGGGCCCCGAAGCTGGACTTCAATACTACTGTTGTACAACTGCGTCCTTTTGCAGAGGACAGAGACCAAGCACCTTTTTTAAGAATAAGCACAATACAAAGAAGGAGCCATCAAGATCAATGCGAAGAGTTTGGACATTTAAGCAGTTCTAAATTCAGCAGGTACATTCATGGTACTGATTCTTTGTTTCAGTTTCCCCTGGCAGTGAAAATGAAAAGCACTGCTGAATAGTCAATGAATCACTTTCAGCCTATCCACCAACAGTATGATTTGAAAAAGATTTTAGAACAACTAAATTTTTAATTACAGTGACCCAAAATCAACATGATGAATACGTGTAAGGTTAATATTAGATGACAAAGAATATTTCATGTCTACACATAACTCTGTGACCTGCTGGTTCATCTTGTATACCATTTTCATATAGAAATCCAACTAATATATACTGTATATTGGCTAGTTGATGCAATGTGACATGTACAACAGCATGTATAATAATTTGAAAACTACAAAATAGCAGAACACTATGTTTATATAAAAACAAATAGTATATTTCACAAATGAAAAATTCTTAAATATTAATTTAATGCATAGATTTGATGTACATTGTAGACAGATACTTGTCGAGATGAATGTTCTGCTACTGTGAAAAATCTACATTATGAATGACACTGGCTTTGTTTTTATATTAATCATGTTTATGTTCATTGCGTTTGTTCTTTGTAGTTGCACACAGAGTGATTACTCTTCCATCATGAGACAAAGTCCATCACTCTGACTATGTGGCACTTAAAATGAACCCGGAAGAATAAGGAAAAAAAGGAAGAAAAAAAGAAAAAGAAACAACGAAACCCTGCATTCAAATCAGAACATAATATTCCCCTGGGTACGATAGCACCCATCCGCGGGGAAATGCTGGTACGCTCTGTGATAGTGATGAGAAAGCTACATGAAGCATGAAGGCTAAAAGCAATGTTTGCTTTCAAGTATTTGTTGTTTTACAGAGCTTTTTCAGATATGTGAGTAATGGAATAGAGATGACATCGGCATATAGGAGAAAATTTTGAATACTGTAGTGATAACTCCTGCTCTCTAAGCACCTGAGGAGAAAACAGCTATGTAACATGAATCTACAGCCACTGATGCATACCGTGCCAAGCGACACAGAGAAACAAGTCCTGCATGAGTGATCACTGTAATCACAAGTTGATTTGTGACTCAAGAAAATGCTCAGAGAACTAACCAAATCTGCACTACAGAATGCAGATCTCTGCCCATGTTATTTCACTGTCCTAGTCTCCATTTTCGTTCAGTGCCAGAGCTGAATATACACACTAATCCTTCCCAGAATACACAGTAAACTCGGTGAAAAAAAAAAAAAAAAAGCGAGCCATCTTCATCCTGTCCACTGTTCACTGGGGCCAGAATGGTGTATGAACCCGCCAACCCCCCGCCTCCTCCACCTGCCCCTTTAAAAGCGCTGCTGTTTTATTTATATGACGGAAAAAAGTGGCTCGGTGGAATAGCTGGGCTCGACTCAGCTGAAACTTTTCCATCTTTGCCCTGCCTGAGCCTGCCCCCACCTCCTCTTCCAGCTTTTCCATCTTCGTCTCCAGGGGCCTGGGTAACGCCACGGCTCACAATACATCAAGACAGCACAGCGTGACAACTGGGTTACCCAAATCAGAGGTCACTGATTGCAATCTTTAAGAGCAACTAGAGGTGTCACTGCCGCAACACCTGACTGAATCCAAAATGGATATCTAGGCAGCAGGGCTGCACACTCCTCACACACACAGCAGGATGATAAACATGCAAAAAAAAAAAAAACCTCACAGAATACCCTGGACACAGAGAAAAGACTCCCAATATTCCACGGTTTGGAATAAGACATTGAGCCACTTTGAAGTTCTGTGCAGCTATATAAAACTAGCGGGTAGAAAAATACAAAACTATAGCAGGTTTGAGAATCACTATAGCTGTTACAAAAAATATTTCTCCACAAGGTCTATTTGGTAGATGTCTCGGATAGGACTGGGTTCCCACAGCTCGGTTCATAATGGATCCAGGTCCCCGTCTGCAAAATATCCAGATTCAGAAAGCTCCAACACTAATGAATCTCTAATTCAACCTTATGTCACTCCTCATTAATTTTTGTTAGCAAAAAAACCAATGTTGAAAACATGCAGGTGACATTAGCAGCATCGCATTTGTAGTCGCTGACCGCAGATTTCACCATTTACACTGACCAGCGCCACGGTACTAGATTACTGGTGAACAGCTGTAGCTAATTAATGTTAATTCGGCAACAGCTCCAATGAAACTTTCATCTGTTGGTTAATATGCTCTCCTCATGCCACCAACTCCTCTGTGAGTGGCTGTTTGTGAGTGAAGAGAAATATCATTCTGTAACATCTCAGTGAAGCAGGATTTTTGAAGTTAAACGGAATAGAGACTCTTCTACAAAAAAATGGCCTTGCTGATTGTGGCAAGTTAAAGGGAGAGTCCCAGTTCCACTGGGTATGCAATGCAGATCAAATCCGAATTTTTGAGCGCATTAACATCTTAGTTCTGAATCAGGACCTACAGTATTTGGATCAAGTAGTTTTTTTCAAAGTAAAAGTCAGTATGTTACAGCTGGTATTTCAGTGTCAACACAATTCCATCAGCGACCAGCGTTTCCTATCTTCTACTGCTCATCTCATTTTCAGGTTGAACCTAAAGGTTGTGAAAATTAATTAAGCTAGTTTAATTTAGTAGCTACCACTAAAGAGTAGTATTTCTGGCTTCTCGCCCAACTACAGGTGATTAAAGATCTAAAATGAATAGTTATTTATAGATTAATTACTTGCTAATGATAAAAGCTAAACTTAATGGGATTAGATAAGGGATTCAATAGGACTATGATTTGTTAACTAGATTTTATAATGAATGCTATCAAACTCCAACCCTAATAGTGGATCTTTTAATCAAATTGTATGATCGTCATGAGTAGATGGACTTTGCCCAGCAGTCACTGAGCAGTAAATGACAAAATAAATAATAAGGTTTTTTTTGTTTATTATGTCTGTGCATATATGATATACCTGCCTATATGTTGTGCTGCTGACATTGTCTGCTGAGTGGCTGCTATACCTTATAATCTTGAAACAAACTGGTAGCATTTAGCCTGTGGTTGATTTTAACAAGGCAAGAAAGTCCAAGCAACATCCGAGCTGCACCGTTCCCCTACTGAATTCCCCTTCTTGGATTATGACTTTGAGGTTATCTGGAAAAGTACACAGATGTTATTTTGTTGTTAATAAGGGTCTCTACACATTAGGTTCTTTGGGAACCTCGCTATGTTTCTGTAGTCCACGACATAACTTTGTGGGTGTGTGGTAACTGCTCAAGACAGATTCCCTCCCTTCGTTCAGTCTCTGTCACTACTGTTTCCTCCCCGGATGCAAGTGTAATTCTCTCCCTCCCATCTTTCATCAGGACCGCTGTTCTTCCTCATGTCTTAATCTTTGATGTATTACCTCACCCACCCCTCCTTGCTCACCTTGAAGGGGATCATTATCATCCAGGAGACTTTGCTCAAACTTCACCCCAGTGATTCGACCCACCCCTCCCACCTTCCTCTTCCTCACCAGGCACTAACAGAAGCCTCCAGAGGTGTTCTGAGCCTTCAAATCTCCTTGTTAAGGAATCTTAGCCTCCCTACAGCCTGCCCCTATACACTACAGTAGCATGCATCTGGACTACTTTCACTTTACTGGGATTTTGCTCCAACTATGTGAGATCCAGGCCATGATGCCTTTGTGGTCTGTTCTGATATCTCATGTTCATTTTTTAACGACAGCGAATGGGTTACATATGAATCATCTTGTATTGCATTTTACAGTCTGGCATTGCAATATTATAAGCTAGAGCTTAAATCATTACAGTGCATGCTTTGCGAGGCTGTACACTGGGAAAGATTTCTAAACTTTTTTTGTTTGCCATAACTTATTTTTAAGCTCATTACTTTTGTTTTTATTCATTTCTAGAGAAATATCCAAATGTTTTAAAAGCTGCAGTTTGGTTTTAAATAATTTTCCAACAATTTTTGTTCCACCTCACAACTAAAAGAGAATGATATAGAGATGAAAAGAGATGGAAAGTCAGACGGAGAAAAAGAAAAAAGACAAGGAGAACAGGTGGAGCTAGCAAGACCAGAGAATCTGTGTTCATGTCTCAAATCTGATCCCAGTAGAGCTGGTTACAAAGAGCTTACTCCTTCAGTGGCAAGTCTTGCTGATGACATGATAGAGGACAGTGACCCAGGGGCTGAACACACCCAGGCCAAGACATCAAATCAACACACAGCTGCAGGTCTATATTTGGACTACAGCAGACAGACTGGGGAATATTGTTTTTTCACTGTGGGGCCATATGTTGACAGACTGTGTTTTATAGTAGGTATTGAAACATCTCTCAGATGTAGAGATGAGGAATAAATGATGTCACGGGAGTCGGAAAAACAAGGGGACTGTGAGAGTGTGTCTAACATTATAAATCATGGTGTTTTTGCAAGTAACAAAAAAAAAGAAAAAATCTAGCCAGAGTATAATATTGAAATCAAACTAGGAACATGGCCTAGGTTAAAGTCAGAGTGGCTTCTAGGTTAGCTACCTTGCTTAAGTCAGGGGATAAGGCTTAGTGAGCCTCCATTTGCTGACTTTGCATTGAGCTTGTCTCTGCTCTTCCCTCCGGGGTCGGTTGCAACTGCTAGACAAAGTTTTGTATAGTTTCCAAGGTGAAAATAAAAACACTGATACAATGGTACATCTAAGATACAGGCTGCATGATCCGATTACTTTTAGGAGTAAACGAGTAGTGAGAGACTGCAACAATCCTCTAGAAAGATATGGAGCTAGAGAACCGATTGAGAGATTTTGTTTAAACAGGGCTGAATTGTTTGAATTAATTGACAAGTTATCGCCACAGCTGCAACATGTAACGGATAGAGGAGCACGCTGTCCCCGGCACTGCAGTTGCTAATTTCTCTTCAATTTTATGCCAGTGGTTCTTTACAAATTTCAGTCGCTGATATCATTTGTCTACCCACTCAGGACGAGGCCACACACTCCAAGGAGAGATTTCACAGAGGCTCTGACATTTTTGGCTGCATCGAGGGTACTTGCGTGCGCATCCAGGCCCCATCTAAAAGCAAGTATCTTCTTGTAAACAGATAAATTAATGTTCAGGTTGTGTGTAATGCAGACATGAAATTAACTGACGTTGTGGTGTGTCAGCACGGGATGCACAGATCTTGAGCTGAGGTGCACTGGCAAGAGTTTTTGCAAGGGGGGACCCATCTGTGGCATTATGCTTGGCAACACTGGCTATCATTTGGCTGATGACACCTGTCATGCTGCCACGGATGGTGCGGTACAGGCATTGCACAACTGCGTGCACTCACAGACCAGGTCGATCATTAAACGTTGCACAGTGCTGCTCAAACGTGTGTGTGTGTGTGTTTGGGTGTGTGTGGCTTAGGTTTAGGTCCTATATGGAACACAACCACCAAACCACATATTTTAGACTTTTTTTTTTCTTTTTAAGATTCCCCTTCCTGCACAGTGAATCAGGACGTAGTCAGAGAGGCCATGCACCAGCATGTGTGTATCTGTGCTGCAAAACAGCTGCATAGCCAAGTGAGTGTCTCTTCCAATGGAGACAGAGGGTGAACATATCAGAGAAGAAACCGCAGAAGAGGATGTGATGTATCATCTCATCAGAAGAAATATAATTTGGCTGATCAGCCTATAAAAGAATTGCAGTAAGAACCGTAGCTGTTTTAATGCAAGTGAAGTGCCCTCTTTAATAATTTTCTTACATCTACATTTCAAAATTTATCAGTAACCAAGTCCAGCTGCACAAAATGAATGCTAGTGTAATGTTTTACTCTTAATGGGAATTATTTCTGTAGCCTAATGTGTATTGTTCCAAGAAAAAAAAACTTTTGACATCTAAAGAGCTGGATGTATTGAGAATAATATCACATTTGAGGTTTTTTGATCGGATTTAAGAAAGAATTGTTGCAAAAACATGTGATTAAATAGTGTATGTTGAGAAATAAAGTAAGATCACTGATGTAAATATTTAAACATTTTCTTTAGTTATATGGGATTTATTCAGGGATTTATATTTAGATGTATAAAATGTATGGGATTTTTTTAGATGTTCATACACACCCTGTCATGCTCGCTTGTGCAGCTGGCCCTGCCCTATATTAACTGGATTTCTAAGGGAAGTTTTCATTTCTCAAGCTCAAGCTTCTCCTTTTCCAACCATAACCTCTCTGGCTCCATCTGTACTCTCATTATTTCTTTCTCCAGTAACACAGAGTGGAGATACGGGTCTCTTGTCCTCTGAAGAGGTACAGCGGCAGTGTTTTTCAGAGCTGTGCTCAGTGCCGAAGGTGGGTTGGGATTTTCAGCAATAGACCCAGCTTCATTACAATAAAACTTGCTTCATAAATTACTGTACTCTGTACACTGGGTGGAACCAGGTTTATTAGCAGCCTATTATTATTTATTAGCTTATTATTTCTAAGAGGCTATGTTACTTTCATGACTGATTCTGATGAACTTGCATTTGATGTGGAGGGGAAACTTGAGTCCTCTTCAGCTTCAGCTTGCATTTCTTCCATTAGGTCTGTATAGCATCTTGACCTGTTTAAAGCTGATGGATCGTCTCCAAAAACATCTATGATGATAGTGCTTCCTGACCCGTTGGGGTTTTTTGAGCAGGTGCAAGTCTCTCCTGATTGAATAAAAAAAAAATCTTCAAAGAAATAACAATTCTTCCTAAAAGGGATTTTCTCTTGTTCTTCCCATTGGTTGTACTGGATTTTAATTAGCAATGTGCACATTATTCACTCGGGTATGTTTTTGGACAAGTGAGCTTTATATTGATTCTGGAAATACAATACAAATATATGAATACTAGCTCCAGAACAAGCGAGTAAGTTGATCTTGAGTTGAGATTGAGTATAAGGGAAAGTCTGAACAGCTACAATTCCATGACAACTTGACAAATTCCATCTGTAGATAAGGGCCATGTAATAGAATTGAAGTTTCCAAAAGAAGCGAGCAGACCTTGATTTTAGACTGTCAATCCTGCATAGTTTTTATTATTCATATCAGGGATTATTGACTTTGCTGCCTGCTGTGCTGGCACAGTACAAAGTCTAACACTGACAAAGGAATGTGGAGAACTAGTTAGTTGATCTGCTGACTATCAGGAACGAATGCCATTTACCTTTTACTCAGCAAACCTCTTTGAAATTTTGAAAAAGTTTGCTTCGTTGACTCAGCATATCAGTGTATATGACTTTATTTTGGTCTGAGGGGCATCTCAGTCTCTGAGAAACGTTTATGTTGAGTGATTAAAATGCCAGGTCTGATTTGTGGTCCAAAAAGTACTAGAATCTTCGTGTAGTGGTTTTTATGATATTGTAACATTCATGGACACAAACACACACACTTCGTCCTGGTCCGAGCATAAAAGAGATTCTTATGCTGACTGGTAGAAACACTGATTATCACAATGCCTCCAGAGTCCTGCTTTTAAGCTCACAGCGGGGTCACGATTAGGTTAAAGGACTCTATTATCATCTATCTAGCCACTCAACCAATAGCTGCGAACCATAAAGAGCTGAATCGCTATAGATCTGATGCCCCAGATATGGCATACTTTACAGCCTTTATTGATCATTCCAGTGCGATTGAAATCCAGCCAGACTTCAAGCAGCATTTTGCCATTATGGCTGATGTTAATTTCCTAATCTATTCCAATAGCATGCCAATAAAAAAGCTGAAGAGGAGAGGCTAATTTCTCACTCTTGCAACCTCGTAAGATCTACCATTTATGGTCCAAGAAATATATAACATTCCTTTGACACATTTTCATTGATCTAGTATGTTTCCTGCTTTGTGTAATTGCATTGTGATCACCTTAACCATCAGAGGCGAGGCGAGGCAAGGCACAAACAGGCCCAGGTCAGCTGGATTGTTAAGGATTTCTTCTGTGTCAAGAAGATGCATTTTTCTTGCTGATGTTTTGTCAGGTATCCGAAAGTTTTCTGATGTATGGTGCAATCTGCCGTATTGGCAGCCAACTCAGCCATTTCTGCTTTTGACAGACTCTCATTCAAACCGACAGAGGCGTAAGGAAAAAGGTCCCACACTAAAAATCCAAGACGGCCCTTGATGTGTACTGAGCTATATGTGCTTAACCATTAACTGACTTAATCATTATTGAAATTTCCAAATACAGAGGCAGAAAATGCTGTGATATTTCACCAAAATATCGGAGACATTTAAACAACACTAAAATTCCTATCCATAATGTAATAATAAATTCTGCGGTTTAACCCTAACCCTGATGCTGCATTGCCACCAAATTTAAATTCAAGGCCCAATTTAGGTCATGTAATGACTTTTTTTTCACATTTTGGGTTGCCATGATGTGTTTTGTAAAGTTAATTCCTAACTAATGAAAAAACAAAGTTTGAATATATAAAAATATATGTTTTAGACAACAATTTCTAAAATTACCTAAACTCAAGGCTCACTTACTGGTTTGTTCTAGAGCTGTCAACCATATGATATTAAGCTCAATAACAGAGTTTAGAGCATATATTTCATAACAACATCAATGGCAATGATGAATCTACACAGATTTATCATCCAAATCTGCAGTTTACGTTGGCGTTACAGGGCTTTATAGTGAGTTTCAGCTTATTATTTAGCTTCCCAGCCCCCAACTTCACAGGATTTGTTCATTCTCACAGTGGTAACTGTGTTGCTCTTGGCAGCATTCAGCTGTTTTTCAGTTAAAAGGAACAATGAAAAAACCCACTGTGCACTACCTGTTCAGCTAGATAGCAGATACCTGGCGAACACAGTGGAGCGGTTTCCAACTTAAGAGCCAGATGTTTTTTTCAGAAGCTGGTAGAGACCAAAAGCCGAGCTAAAAGAAGAGTGAATATTGGTATTACATTTGCCAGCTGGACACTGGCAACTTCAACTACAAATGATAATGGTGGTCCATAACTGCTGACATATCAATGTTGTCTTCATAACTTGTTTCTTGTCCCCAGTGGTTGGAAACTGTTTTTGCAGGTTTACAAATCTACAATTGTAAAAGGCCATGGATAGAGTCAAAAGGTCCAATACACAAAACAGTTCTATGAAAAAGGAGAAACAAAATTTATATGTGATATGGTCTGAGGCTGTAGAACAGGTGAATGAGTAGACCTTGAGTGAATCGGCTTTGTCAGCTGCTGTTTCCATGGTCAGGAATGAGCGCTCAAGCTCAATTTCTCAGATGTTTCAGAAAATCTTGCTGTGGAGGTACAATATATGGACAGTCCTTGCCCTGCAAATCAAGTCCAATATCAGAGAAAATATTCGGCTTTACTTCAACGAATGGTAACCATCTTGCCAGTTTGCAAAACACACTCAAGAACTCAAGCAACTGATAACACAATAATACAATCTCAATTCTCAAACACAAAAAGTTTAAAGGGTTTTTTTTTTTTTTTTATCCTGCTGTTAAAGTGTACATAAATTATTTGGAGCAGCCTTTTTTCCTCTGGCCAAATGGAAAACATGACCTTTAACTTGTATTACCCAGAGATGTTTTCTCTATTTTTGCCTTTTCTTCCTCAAAAGAGATACATGGCTCTCTTTATTATTGTCCAGCACCTGAAAATCAAACACATTCATCACGTCACTGGGTCAGATGGGCTGTGTTATACATAGAATGAAGTCAACACTTTGATACTAGAAAACGCCCTCAATGCCTCAACCCAGTCAACCCCCCCCCCCCCACACACACACACACACACTCTTTCCCTCTCTCCATCTCTCTATCTGTGACTTACTCACAAACAACACAGCTTCAAGCAGTGTTGACAATGATTGTTCACTTTTATATCACCAAAGTGTTCAAAAGTTTGATATCTGAGATGGAGAAATAGGATGGAATCAACAGAGAGGGAGGAGGCAGCGAGCAATATAATAAGAACTTTTTGGGCTAATGGCCTATAGGGTAAAAACAGCATTTGACCAATACCTCAATGGAAAGCCACCTTGTGCACCTTTTAAGGGGCTATATAAACTTGCATACTTATTAGAAAGTTTTAGAGGACAGAACAAACAGTGAGCTTAATGCATTTTCTACTTAATGTTACAGAGAAAAAATGTTGTGGAAATCAACAAACACCACAGTAAAGTATTCACCCCCTCGACTGTTTCAGTGGAAAAGCTCAATGGAAAACAGCAGACACCAGTGGTCCAAGCTCTTTAAAACTGTGAAACTTTAACTCAACTTAACTAATGGAAAAATAACATTTTGCATACTGTATATTTACCTTATTAAACTTAATATATTTAGTCCTTAAACTTTTTCTGGTTAAGTAAACTTAATTTTGGGGTTTTTGTTTGTTTTTTTGTTTTTTTTAATGCCAGGTGTAGCTACATGTCTTTTTTTCTGTAATTCCTCTTGTGAACATCAATTAAATTATTCTGCACAGTCAACCTCTTATTAAGCACTACAGGGGGGAGGAACATCAAACATGTTTAATTGGCTAATTTGTCATATGATTGTTTGGAATCCATGGCCCAGTCCTTTGTGCATGCGTTTGATGGAATAATTGGCCATTTTAGGCGGATAATGAACATGCAAATGCATATTAGATGCTTTGAAGCTAAGGATGCTATAAATAAACCCATCGATCAAAGACCACAGTTCCTTGTCTTGAGGGCTACAAACCTGCATGGGATGTGGCATTGTTGTGCGACCTACAAAACATTAGCCTACCATAGTTTCAAACTATAAATAGACTTGCAACCTCTGTAGGTGTAAGGTAAAGGTGTAATATATCATAAAAATAATTAAAGATATAACTTTCCTCTGGCAGTATGATGTACTGTAGGTCAAAAATATTTTATTCAACAAATTCTTTCAAAAGGAACACGTTCATGTTTCAATATCAAAGTCAAGCTTGCTGTCCTTCAAATAAATGCAGCACAGAGTTTTTATGTTATATTTATGATCTGTTTATGATTATCTTTGAAAATATCTCTTAAAGAAAACTTACTTTTGAAAACAGTTGAATGTAGTGTTAGGTTGAAAAAATACGCAGGATATAAAAATTTTTATTTTCACTTCAATAATTTATGCATTGATTGATTAGGTTAGATTAAAAAACAAAAACAAAAAACAAGCCATCTCCACTCATACTGTCATTATTTTGTCTTGTCTGCTCTTCTTTTTGCCAATATCCATGTTACTGTTCAACTTAGTTTATAATTTACATACAATTTATATGACTTTGCGCTTAGTGGGTCTAAAAATTGTGTTGAGTGATAATAGATTAAATGATCTACTTTTGTTAAGTATGTGTTTCTTGCATTCATAGGTAATATCAGATTCTTATTTCTTTCAGTCAGTTCCTCTTATTGATAAAGTGAAAAGCGGTTGATGCTAACTAAGCTAATAAACAGGGTAAATCCAACCTCAGGTGTCTAGACAGCTCACTGCCGAGGTAAACATACAGATAATAAAAAAGGGGGGGGGGCAACCCTTAAATGCATTTTGTGAACTCATGCTCAAGGGTTCCTTTCTTCACTCTCCACAAAAAATCACCCTGATACATTCTTATTTATAGATACACACAGAGAGATGGGGGTACTAGGGTACTAGGACAAATTTAATCAAAACTGTATAACTTTGATAACATAGTGTGCATTCATCCCCTGCCTATTGAGCCTCACCTCATTTTTTTTGGATCAATGAACCAAATGTAAACAGCTGCTTTTTTCTCTGTTAGTTTTTCATGATATTAGCCAATATATTTCACACATAGAAGTGATTGCTGTGAACACAAACCAGAAAATTATAAGAATTATTATTACTGTAATGCTGACGGATACAAAAAGAAACTGTAGTGTGCAGGTAAATAAATAACAGATCCAAAGTAGTGTGAAAACACTGCCACGGGGCTTCTAGCTTGCTGCATTATATATAATCTTGGAAATGTAGGTAAAATAAGCAGTTTCTAACAGAAAACTTGGTGCGATTAAATCATTCTGGTTGACGTTTGAGGGAGATATTTCAATTAAACCCTAATTAGAAAACAGGCCTGAAAGTGATGGTTGTTAGGTTGCCTTGGTAGAAATTCCCCCAACAGTTCATGAAGGTTTTATCAACCTGTCATCGTTTCAACACTTCTTTATAAGACGTCCATCTGCATTGGAAATTCTCTAACTACCTTTTTTTAAAGGAGAGATTAAAATCACCTCAGGAGAACTACGGGGCTACCTGAACACTGAGGGGTTAGGGTTCCACTTTGTCCCTTACTCTTCCCTACTGCATTTCCTTTCCTTCTTCTCCATCAAAAGAAAAAAGAAAAAGAAAATAACATAAGCTCGATCCAAAACATAAAAAAAAAAAAAAAAAAAAAAAAATCAAATTAAATTAGAGGACAACATCAGCAATTTCCAGTGTCCTACAAATCTCTTTGTGACAGTACTGTGGCGTCATCGTGGTGACTATATTACACAGCTTTAATGGTACCTTTAGATACATGAGAGGAGGAAGACAATGAGATCACCAAGTGGAAACAGCTCACTATAAAAGAGGGCAACAAGGTTGTTGGTGAAGACTTTAAAATAAAATCTTTTCCCGTTTTCTTTCACTAACCGTATTCATGTGGACCAGAATATGAAGTGTTATTCATACATTTTTATCATTGGAAACTTCTAACTTTTTTCACAGAGGGCCTCAGTGGCCATGATGAGAGTATGACAAATTGGGAAAAAAACATATTTGTAAATCCGTGGGCTTTGAAATGCTCTTAGCATTTTAAGAGGAGGCGGCTGTTAATTTATGATTCCTTCTGACAACATATTTAGTTGAGATGTCTTTTGGAAATACCTAACAAATGTAACAAGCGTAATGGGCTTCTAATTTACCTAATCTGCATGTTCTTCGGTCTGTTGAAAGAAACTTCCACAAACAGGAGGAGAGTATATAAATTCCACAGGCACCTGCATAACTGGGCTGGGTTCACACCCAAGTCTTTCTCGGTCACTGTGAAGTGACCAGTAACCACTAGTGACTTTAAGGCGCTTCGGGGAAACAGGACTCCAACATAATGAGGGTGAAAATCTCAGGTGGCCATAATTTACTGTTGATACTGAGGGTATCTGCTTGTAACAAATTCGATTTATGACAGGAGCTGCCGCGTGAACCTCTAACCGATGACTTACCAGCTAATTTAGGTGACATGATGGGCGTTCGGTTTTTTGTCACTTTGACAGGAGCCAGGGCTGTGAATAAACAAACCGGACCTGCAGCCTTTCAAATTAAGACCACTGTAGCTGCTCATCCTTGTGAAAACGGCACAAGGAACAGCGGCTCCAGGCCGTGTCCTTCAGTAAATATTAACTGTCCTCACGATCTGCAATGACATCTCAACCTCACTTTCCTTTTGAAACCCCCACTGTACTGCCGAGCCCCATGACTGTATCTCGTGCAACTCAGTACATGATTGCAGGTCCTCCTAATTTTACCTTTTGATCTATGGCACAAACAAGACAAATACATTGGTTTTCTTCTGGTGATTGTGAAGCCCTGGGCAGAAATCTGGAAATATTTTTGTCACACAGCACAAGGTAGGTATGAAATACACATTGAGTGTCTTTACTAGGAAAACAATGAGTTCACAGATTTTGCAATGTGTACAGGTGGGGAGTTTTGATTCACCTTGACATAAAATTTCACCCTCATCTTATTTTTCATTCCTGCACCCAATTTCATGTGTATTAATATTGGTTATGCTCTGTCCTCCTCCAATGAATCCTTCCTGACTCCTGCGTGAGAAGAGCTCTACCTGCAAACCGAGACACAAAGAGTGATGAGACCATTGTGCTCTCCCTTACCATATCAGTTTTCAACAAATGGGCCAGTGCTAGTCCCTGCAGCTATGCTGTACAGCTGCACTGTTTTCCCACTGCATCCGTCTTCATTCAGCTGTAATAAGGGAGGCTAACGGTGCCATGTATTCAGTGATATGACTATCATTAGCAGATGCCCGTGTCAGAGAAAAAAGCTGGAAAAAATCGATGAAAAAAAAAAAAAGACATCTTTGTTTCACTGTAAAGCCCCAGCACTGATTTATAGGAACACTATTTTCTGCTACTCTACGAATTCCGATGATTGAGTTTTGTGAAACGTCAATTTGCCCACTAGAAAAAGACATAGGAACGCTCAATGTCATTGCTCCATACAATTCACCTTTTCAGTACTTCCTATTAAAATATGGCAAAATATCAATGCCAAGGAGTTGCCATTCAATAAAAACAATGTTCCAAAAGTAATTTCATTGCAATCTTGTAAATATTACGCCATATGAACCTGGCCTTGTACTTCTCAATTCTCTGTATCACTGTCAATGGTATTGACCATTGGAAATGGCAAAATGATGACTGGCATTGAGCTCATGCAAGCAGATGATTTTCAAGGCTGATATGTTGCTCTCTAAGCATCTTTATCTGTTTGGTAATGGCTTGTTTGACCTTTTGTCTTCTTTTTTGTTTTCTTGACTGTGATAAGGCAGTTGTCACAAATATCCATTTTCAGAGCAACAAACACAAAAAACTATGCGATAGCATATGAGCTTGTTTTTTTGTGGTGTCAATCTACATACAGCAAAGATAGTTGCACAGCCTCTGTAGTGCTCTTGTGTGTGTGTGTTTGGGGGAGCATTCTTAGTTACAAAAAAAAATCCCTATCTGATCCTGCATCAACTGATCTGATACACAGCTGATGAGCACATAATCTGTATAGATTGAACTGGAACATTAATCTACTTTGCCCCGAGGAACATTTAACCAGTTCCCACAGCCTTGAAACTGTAAGTCCACACTTTAGAATAAAACATCAGGCAAAAATAAATGTAAAGGTTAGTTTTCATTATCTCAAGATAAATGAATAAATAATAAATTAAAAAAAGAAAAAAAAAACAGTCTGTGAAAGTTCCCATCTTTTTCCTTACCTAAGTATTTAAGTCAGCTACCTTTCAGTTTTATTTTTGTGTGAGTTGGTCACAGATAAATCAATCTGTGGATCTCATTTTGGAGAAAAACCTTTAATCAACAAAGCAGATCACGACGTACTCAAACTCCAACTTCAGAGTCGACTGACACCAAGATCCTGCAGCTGACAATGGTTCGGACGTCCTTGCAAACTTAATGATCCACAGGTCTGGATTTTAATGAGAAGCTTGTTCTTTGGCACTACTTTCGATGACAAAGCCAGGTCTCGCACAGAGGTCGCAGCATTAATGGTGCCACAGAGTCATTAAAAGCAAGCAAGAACGCACAGGAGGTTCTGAAGCCCTTTACTGTACACAGGCTGATCTCACTGGAGAGCCTCTCCGGTGGGAAAGATGCAGACACATCGTTAAGGTAGAAGGTCTCCAGAGGCCAGAAGCTATGATGCTTCATGAGCATGTTTTTCTTGGCAGAGCTCAGGGGATTTGTCCACAAAGAGTTCGCTCTACTGAGATGCTGCTAACAACAAAAGAACTGTAGTTCAACAAGCCTTACTTTTATAAACACAACCTAATTACAGATGTTCAGTACTGCTTTGCAGCATGTGTTCAGTTTGATGCAAAAAAACATAAATATAAATTTCTTCATAATTTTTAAGTGATGAATAAACACTCCTCCCATCATTACATCTATAGAATAAGGCAGTAATTTTTTTTTTTTTTTCAGATTCTGCATTACATTCTGTGAACACACCTGAGAAGGTTACTGCAATGACACAGCTGTCATTTTGTAGGATACTGTGTTGTGTGTGCATGTGGGGGGAGAAATATAGGAAAGGGTAGCTTTAATTAATCTGTTTGTGATTTTATTTAGAAGATAAGAGCTGTAATTTATTGCAGAATTTAAGCTAAGACCCTGAAAAAGGGTCTCAAGACTATGCCAAATGCTTGTAAAGCATTACAGAATGAAAGAAGAAAAAGTTAATCAGTTTGGCCAGTCTTACAGTCTATGATTTATTGTTGCAAATTATGGAGCTCTGAGCAATTTGCTATTAAATATCTGTAACACAAATGCCTACTTGATAACCAAAATGTCATCCAGACCACCCGTCTCAATTACACAAACAGTAGACAATCTGGACTGTGTGACTGACTTGACTTCTCTGCTTTCACCTTTGTAAATAAATATTTACAGGATGGTTGGTGGCCAACTTAGCAGCTAATATATCTCAACCATAGACTTGGGTTTCGTGGGGGACGGAAGGGACATGTCCCCATCAGTGTAAAACGCGATATTCCCCTCTGAATGATTATGCAGAATCAGAAAGGCTCCCTCCTGGAGTAATTTCTCATCCACATAAGGTTAACTCACCCAGTGTGTCTCTCTCCTCACCAGATCTTATCGATGCCCCTGCCACTCCCTATACCCCTCACATTCCTGATGGTTTCTGTGCACAATTCAGTCCTTGTTTGTCTCAAACAAAAGATATTACACCAGACTTAATCAAAAGAAAAAGGTATTTTCTCTTAGGGACAAAGGTGTCAGCTGTTGTATGTCATGTTTCAAGTTTGCTGGCCATTTGCCATTTTGCCAGGTTAATTAGACCTGTAACAATTTAGCCTCTCACATGAAGATTTGCAGCTTTTCTCTGATTTCTATTATTATAAGCTAAACATTTACATTGTTTGGACAGAGTGTCAGGACATAGAATATATCGTCATATTGCTTTTTAATATTTAAAGATCAAATGGTTAACTGATTTATCAATAAGATAATCAGCAGAATAGCTCACAGTAAAAATAATTGCCAGTTGCAGCTCTATTCTGGAACCGCTGACTGTCAAATGACCCAAGGAGGCTCAGGCTAAAGGCACAGAGACAGGAGCAACAAGGGGGCGAGTAGGATCATTAGCAAGTTACCGGTCCTCAAGCAGCTGCAATTGCACTGTAATTATAAAAGTGAAAGTGCCACTCTAGGTTATGAGATATCAGTCATTAATCATATTTTGGCAGTAATTCTAACGTATACTCTGCACCCCATTCCTGATTGAAAATCATGACTGTAATAAAAACAGTACATTGTTATTCTAACGAACTGGTTCCTCGTCATCTGTATTAAGCATTAAAACAATATCCTAAAAGAGGGCAGAATGCTAGAATTACATATTTTATATTTTGGTCATATTGGAAACTTCGCGACAACTAAACTCATGTTGTTTTTTTTCCAAACACATTTGACTCTATTTGAACACACAGTATTCAGTAAATTCAATGTAATTCAAGGTCCCTACCGGAAAATATCTGAATGCAATTCATGATCTTTCAAAACTCTGAATAACTAGTATTTGTGAAAGAAAAAGAAGGATGGAAAAAAAAAAAAAACGCCTCCCCCTACAACTCTACAATGTCAAACCAATGATGTCAAAACTATGTTATATTCGACTACATGAAGTCTGCAGCACATCATTTTGCTCTATACAGGTCTGATGTAACCTAACAACATCCGCACATCTGAACTTGAAACAAAACCCATGCAAAACTTTGATCCATCTTCCCCAACAGCGTGATGCAACAGCAGAGTAAATGATGCAGTGCAACCGTACAGTAAGTAGTAAATAAAAGATGGAGAACCTAAGGCACGAAAGGTTTATTGGGGGCCAAATGTCTGAAGGTTTTCTAAATGTATGATCTCACAGATAATTGGATGTGCTGAATGCACTGAAGCCACTTGCTTGATGTGCCGCAACCTTAGCTGTAATTGTCTCCGATCGTGGCAATTTCCTGCTGCAGAGATTGCTCGCCTTCATGCACACATTGCCCTCCGCAGATTGGACAGGCTTTTGTGCACCACTTAATTTTCAATCAGATCCGATCCTGGCTACATTGCCATGCAGTGCGAGGAGGAAAATGGGGGTCATATGCTCTCCCCCAGTGCTAATGAGAAGCTTCAGTCAACACATGGCTGTCATTTTTTATCCTGTCTTCCACAGCAGATAAGAGGCACAGAGCAGGTCTTGCTGACAAGTCGTGTCCATTTCCAACATAGACCCGTCCAACAGGGACCAGAACCAATAGTGGCTCAACTTCTTCCCAGATGGATGTCAGCACAAAAGCAATCATTTCCAGCAGCTCCATGTTTAAGCTTGCCCAGGGGACTAATTGTCTGTCTATCAAATTAATATGAAGCAGAATCTTCGATGATCGTGAGCTGCCCTGGTCTTATGTGCTGTTGATGTGGGGTCTCAATAAGACATCCCTGTGACATCCGAATACAGTAGATAATGTTACAATCTCATGGCTTCTTTTATAGCATGCTGGCATTGCACCATCGTGTTCTACTGTAGCACTTTCATTCCACTTTCAAAACAGCATGTTGAATGCATATTCTAAATTCTGAATTACTAGCAATATCATACTGTACCCTGGAGTAATCTAAATATGTAAATCCACTATATAAACATACTCATAGAATGTGTCTTGGTGATATCACTAACACATTGTTTTCCAAATATTTGCACTGGGGGAGGCTCTGTGTTTAATCAGCAGTAGTGTGGTACAGCACTGGAGTGTGTTGCTTGGATTTCAGATCTGCTGAACACATACGGGTCTAAAATACGATGACCTGACCATAAATAATTAAAACTAGGTTTGCACTGATTGTTCTGGCCACTGACTGTAAGTGGCTGATAAACGATGGAAATAGGCCATCGGTGACCAGCTAATCGCCATTTCAATAGGTTCTGTATATCTAACAACAAGAAAAGTATGAGCCAATTTGTGGCAGTCAGCAGAGCGTTAGTGGAGCTGGCATGTCATCCATCTGGCACTGACAGTTCATTTATGGCATTGTGTTTTGGATTTAACAGCCTACGGTCATAGATTACAACCAGTTTAATACAGTGGGCAGAAGGACGACCTTATGCTGCTGTAATGTAAATCTTTCCATGCAGTACCAGTGGCAACAACTGAGTGAACAACTCCATCCTAAAAATCACACTACCATGTGATTACAGTTATAATGTTTGGATGAATCCTCATGATTCATGTAAAGAAAGGAAAATTTGGATAGTTGAGAAGGTTTTCAACAGCATTATATTTGAATTCTGTATTCAAACTTTGTATCTGCAAAAAGTGCCAAACGCATTATTCTTTCAGTGAATAGCTTGTCACGTGCTACCAAAAATTGGCAGGTTGAACCTCAAAGCCCTTTTGAATTCATTACACTTAGTGTTATGGTTACCAGGCTGCGTGCACTACCTACTTGGAAAAAAAATGACAAAACATGACAGTTTAAGCTCTAAAAGATTTTTAACAAGTAACTACTAAGCTAGTGCATATGCCTGACAAATAATGAGCCAAAACATGAAGAGTTTAGTAAAAGGCAACACTGTTATTGTTTTCACTCCTCACCTCTTGGGTTTGGTTTAAACAAACTGGTGTGTTTGCCTAGTTAGTACGGTTCCTCTGGAATGTGTTTAACTCTGGTGCAGACCAAACACCTGGCTCAGGACCACTTGAAAAGAGGGTCTCAGTCCACTTCCAAAAAGAATCTGGTGCAGTTTGTTTGTGGTCTGTAAAATAAAAGGACCAACCACAGTATTTTGTGAGAGGAGATAGGTGATTTTAGCATGAATTCGAAAGCTAAGCTACTATTAAATCCACCTGCTGTTTGTAAACTGTTCAGGAAGTGATCTTATAATCCATTCGTATACGCCATGTTCATGTAAATCATTTCATAAGCACAGTAACACATTTGAGCATCAGCACATGAGTGAAGAAGATTTTAACATGATAATTGTTCAAAAAACCCTTAAAACTGAGGCATGTTGTGTTTGTATCTTGTGTGTAATTTGATAGTAAATTAAGTGGGTTATAAAAACCTACTGATCCCACAGTAATGCCCTTGGGATATAGCTGTTCAGTGCGTCTCTTTTTACGCCCTGTATCTACCCATTTGTCATTATTCATAACTGAGATCCATTTTCAGCCTAAAGTAATAATGCTAATAACGATCATGATCAGTTATTCCCTTATGAGTCCTTTGTGCTGTCAGAGAGTATAAACATAGACATAAACAGACCTGCTGTCTGTCACCAGATTTTGATTTTCCCCTCATCCGTCCAGATGGAATGACATCACCAGAGAGTTCTATCTTTGAGTTACCTATAAATCTGTATCACATCATGTTTACTCCTCTTTATAAAATACATCAGTATATAGTTTTTCCCCTTAAATGAACCTAACTATACGTTTAAAACACCCTAAGAGACTAAAGCCATTCTAGCTGCCCTGTGAGGCTGTAATTAAGGGCGGCAATGTGTTGGGCAACCGGCTAGCATCAGCATGCAAACATTCATAAGACGACAATGTTAACACGCAATTTTTTTTTTTTTTTACCATGTTCACCAGCTTAGTTAAGCGTCTTAGCGTGCTAACATTTTCTAACTGGCACTAAACACAAGGTATAGGTGAAGCTGATCAGAATGTCATTAGTTTGCAGGTATTTAGTGATGATTAATCGCTCTGAAGTATTGGAGGCATTAAGATTTCAACCTGATGATGGAATTAGACAAAAGGTCGAGAGATAACCAAAGTCCTTGCAATTCATCCTGAGGAGACAAGGCATATATTGAGATATTTCAGTCTGGACTAAAGTGATGGTCTGAGGGGACTGACAGGCATTGCCATCCCTGGAGCGATCGTAGTTAAAAAGTAATCACTTTCTCACTACCAAATTTAATTGAAATCTGTTAAGTAGATATCCAAATACCTAACACAGACAGAGAGACAGATGGGAACAGCAACATAACCTCCGTGGTTGAGGTAATTCATACTGAACTCCAGGAAATTCATTATTATGCTGTGATAATGAGTATATATCTCCATATTGCTAGGTAAATTGAACCCATTACCTGGAGGACAAATAATCAAGTGACACATTTAACATGTCACTGAGGGCACATTCCACTTTACCCACTAATAACCTCTGAATCATAATGACATCTAGATTTGGGTTGTAAGCTCCATTACATTTGCGCAATTATCCATTTCCTCTGATTGCTATGGTGCCTTTTGTAGTTGCAACAAAGAACATGTTCTCTGCAGCTGTTCATTGTTCAGGCAGTCCCTCCATTTTCCTATGTAAGTCTTTAAAACTGTAAAAAACATTTCTGTACTTTATGGTTTTATTTTTAAATACTCGGAAGCATTGAGAAGAAAACAATGCCTTTGGCAGAGATTACTAATCACTCCAACAGGTTCCTGTGTCCTCGTCCTGGAGCTCTCATCCAATGAGAAATTGATTACATATCAGTCACAGTAAAAAGAAAAACCATCTGGACTGAGCAGGGGATGAGATGAAAGAAAAGAGAGGGCTTGCGTTTTTTTTTTTTTTTATATTCCTTCTTTTGGTTCCTGTTGATCTGGTATTGATTGCCTGACATTGGTCAAATATCCCACTCTGCATTGCGGATAGACGCTCATTGGGTGTAGAGGGGTTGGGAGGGGGTAGCCTGACAGGACAAGGCGTATAAGAAAAGCTGATTAGGACTGTCACCCACTAGGGAGGTATCATTGATCCAGATGCCTTTTTTTCTGTGATTGGGATGAAACAGATTCTTTGATAGCTAACGTTGGCTTACCTACACTTTAGCTGCAGAGGCTGCTCTTAATGAATCCCAAGCAATGAGGCGTTCTTTTTTAAGTGGTTTATATGTTGGCTCCTTTATAGTATACAGGAAGGAACTGTTGAAAAACTTACACAGTCCCCCCCCATGGTTTGGCTGTGTTCATCTCTAAATTGAACATTTCAGCAGTGGAAGAATGCAAACTTGTTAAAGAGGATTTGCGGTTTCCATTTGTTTTGGACTTTTTTGGGTTTACAATACGAGGATGCCCCCTCTCCCCGAAACTGTATGAACGGAAGACCACAGAGATCTTCATGTGCAACAGTATACAGACCCAAAGCCATTGCCAGCGATTGGCAGTCCTATGTTCCGAAGTTAGCCAGTGAGCTAAGAAACCCTGTCAAATCAATGCAGAGACTCAGTCAATCACTCACGAATATTATGAATATGTTGAGTATGTCTTCTCCAACTAGTCCCCTTCACCCAAAATGAAACAAAGGTGCTGAGTGTCAGGTGCTCTTACTTCACTGATGTCTAGCTTTACAAAAGGGAGCGTAACCTTGTTTCCAGGGACTAAGAATAATTGGTGTGTTTATACAATCAATGGCAGAGAGCAGTCAACCTTCTCTGGGGAAATATGAACACTACAGCACTACCACCTGCTCCTGCCTCTAAACTGAGCTGTGCATTTTACAAAGAGCTATATGACTGGTTTCAGATTGAGTCCTTTGTTCTTTATGTGGTTTTCACTATGCAGTGTTTTGCTTTATTTGTCAATATTTCACACAATCGGTTCTTGTGTGTTCTGCAATTTCTTTCGTGTTAGCTACATTATGTCTAAAATATTCTGATACAATGGCATGTGATTTGATTTACTGTATTTGATTGTATTTTGACATAAAGTATTAAGATATGCAGTAAAACAAGCATCTGCTGCAGAATGGTAATTGTTTTGCCAAGAACATTAGAGAGAACCCCCCACCCCCCATTACGATGCTGCTTTTCATGTTTTCCCTGTATAATATTCCAACATGTATTCACCAACATCATTATTTTTCTCTATAACATGGGAATGGAGATGCTTGGTGGATCCACTATCACCGTGTATAGTTTTACCAACAAGAGCCATGTGTTAAATAAGCTTTAATGCAGAATCTTATGTTACAAGGAAGAAAAGCTAATTAATCTGATTTCTTCACATCTGCCGTCACACCAAAATGAATAGTTGACATTTTGGGGAATATGCTCATTTGCTTTTGGGTGTAGAGTTTAATGAGAAGGGTGACACAGCTCTCCCAGTCTTAAGGAAACAAAATCTGCCTACCAACACCTCTAAATAGCTCAGTTATTAACATACTATCTACTGTTTTCCCCTGTATTTCATCTCTATGCTAAGCTAAGCTTAGCTTCATATTTAACAGACAGATGTAGGAGTGGTATCGATCTTCTAGTCTCACTCTCACACCCTGAAAGCTAATATATTCCTCAAAATATTCTCAAAATGGCAAACTATTCCTTTAAGTCCGTGGCCCCTCAGTGAAAATGTACAATATTTTGGGTGTCGTTTCGGCAAAATTGGAAAGATTTGCTCACGTGTGCTACATGTGCTCACATAGTGAACCAATGTCTATTCGTTGTATTCGGGTGAACTTATTTTTTCCGTTCCCTTGAGTGTTACTGTACTTTTGAAACCTTTTCAGTCAGCCATTCAAGTCTAGGGTACAAACTATTAATGTCTACATGCCAAAACACAGATTTTACCAACCAACTAGAAAATCAGAGTGGAATTTCCTAACAATGGCTGGTTATATGCCAAAGAGGCAGGTGGAGTAGACAAACTGAGTAGCTAATATTTTGTTAATAGTAGGTTCCCAGCCAGTTTAAGTCTCTTGCCCATAGATGATTCAGATGTCCCTCTTCTTCTATGTTGAAAAAGACTTTCTTAATTCACTTTCTTTTTCCTATTCCTTTTGGTCAAAGATAACCCGGATGCTGTATTGTGATGCTCAGCAAGTCGGGCATGGCACTAACACTGCACAGGGGTGAAGCAATAGTCTCCCATGGGTGGTACATATAGTGAGTATAACTACACACATTTGGATAAAAGCATAGTGATAAAGGGTACAGTGCAAGACATAGTATCCACTGGTCCACACACATCCTGCATTAGAGAAAGGTCACATATGCTCTTACCTTTGTAGAAGCACTCCTCACTGTGCGTGATGGTAATCCTGTGTCCCCTGAGACAAGAGGCCCGGTGGAGCTCACAATGGTTCTGGTACAGCTTCCCATCCGAACCGCACACGGGTTTATAGTGCGGTTTACAGTGGTCCAAGCACTTACACTCCCCTTTGTCGGTCTCATGGTTGACCACACAGTGACGCCCCAAGCCACAGTACTTATGTTCACATGGACCTGGATAGCCATTGTGTCCAATAAAGCCTGTGGAGAACCACAAATAGAGGGTTACAATTTTATCTGATCACAACTGGTGATTTATTTGTGTATCTGCCAAAACAGATGGAAAGCCTGGGTTTAAGGTCTTGTTACAGGCCGGGTCTCATTTAGGCGGTTTCAGTCCCCATCAACCCTCAGGGAATCCCCATCGATAACTGGATGGTGTTTTTCTTAACTCACAGAGTGTCAGTCAAATCCATAAATTATGCAAGTCAAGTTCTCTACAAAGCACCCACAGTGGGAGTGATTAAAAAAAAAAAAAAAAAAGCCTGTTCTTTCTGAGCCAAATATCAACCAAATGCAATGCCAAGAAAAACTTCTCCTGTTTTGTCAATTGATATTTGCATTTGCAAAGGCAGGACTGCAAAGATGTAAAATAGACACAAGTACAGTTTGATCCAATTACTTTAAACTAAATAGCAGAGAGAAACATACTCTGTAAATGTGGACTTTGGTAACCATTAATAAGAAGTCTCATGGCAAGATATAAGGCTGCCTCAATTAAGGCTAAATTCCATTCAAAAAGGGGTCACAAGATAAATCTCATAGGTCACAAGATCATCAGCAAGACTTTTTTCTTTTTTAATCTGTTACATAAAATTCAGCCTTTTTTCAGATTTTCTTCTATCCTTGCTATTTTACTTAGGAATTAAAGGTAGTATGAGAAAAATCTTCTTTTCTTTAGTTGAACTCTCAGCTCATAGCTTATGAACAGCTTGTGATGTGGGGTCACAACGAGCCATTGCTGAATTTTAAAGGGTGAAAAGACGAAAATGTCAAGAACAGCTGGCAAAGAGTATGTTTACTGTGCCAACATGTCACTAGGGTTAACCTGTTTATTATACCCTCCACCTCAGTGTACATGACCTCATGCGAATTAACACTCGGGAGTGAATAAATTGAAGGGAGGCAATGGTTTGGGTTTTGCAGTGACCGATACATTCTCACATAGTGTGACCCCCCCCCAGTGATGTCACTGAGTGTACATTTGATCCAAGGGCTGAGGAGGAGTTGAGAGTTTTAAAATGAAAAGAGAAGGAAAATTAAATGTAGGAAAAGTGTCCTTGAGTGATACATTTATTTGTGCCTGGCCTCAGGGCTGCGGTTCGACAGCAGACCCTGAACTCTGACCAAACGTGCAGGGGAGGCAAGAAAAGGAGAATTTCCCTATGGGGATTAATGGAGATTCAGGGAAAAAGGGGCAATAGCAGAGCCAAACATTGCAGATTGTATGGTTTTTCAGCAGCAGCACGGAAGAGAAATAGCATAGAAAAAAAGTGAAAACCGGGATACACTAGAGGACTTTAAGGATGGCTTCTTTTACAAAAGACCTTATGAGAACTTGATTTCTCTTTAAGAAATGATTAGTGTGATTTTCTCCCAAGTGAGGATTCTGTTGTGGTCCCACTTTTCAACCTGTGTGAACACTAACGAGTCCTGACAGGCCACAGATCAGTCTGTACGGTAACCCTCGAAATACATCAAATATATTGGCTTTCTAATAGCAGCTTTCCCTGTTCTGATTGCCCTTTGGAATAGTCCTCAAGGCGAGAAGGGGTATGATGAGCATTGAAAAAAAATAAAAATCTTTCAAGTCTTCAGGGGTTCTGTACAGTACAGTGCCTCACCCTAAAGTTTCATGAAAAAATAGTTTTAATATTGTGAACTATTGTGAACATGTAATGAGAGTTTTAGCTGTGTCCAGATGAAACAAACTGGAAAAAAACAACTGCAAGCTACCTGACAAGCACCAACCCTCAGGCAGACAAATCTGCAGATCAAACGTGTCTGCAAATGTTCAATGTCAGTGGTTTCGTTTGTTTCCCCTCTAGAATCTAATCCTGGAACCTGAGGAAAGATTATGGTTTTCATGGTTATGTTCAACCAACTGAAAGCACTAGGTTACACTTGGGGAATGATCATAGTCTTTGTTACTGATCAAGTCAATTCTGAAATTGAAGCACGAGACAGGGCGTGAACCCTAGTCTGTCATGTTCTAGTCACGTTCTTTCTGAATGCTGTGTTCTACTCCTCCTTCACTGCCAATCAATGTCACAATAAATATAAAGGAACATAAATGTTGCCTGTGAATGTACTGCAACAGGCATCATATTCCCTCCAACACATTAGCCAGTGCAAATTACTTGCACACGATCGTAATTCGTAGAGTTCAGGGCTGCACTGCACTTACTCCAGATAAGCGTGTCCAACTGAACTGCAAAACTGTCATGGAAAAAGAAAAATACCCCAACTGAGGAGCACACAGATCGGGATCCACGAACTCTCTCTATCATTGCACACGCTCTGTTTCACTACTGACCAATAAATATTGACTAGAGAGCTGTGCTTCAGTGCATTAATTACAATCTATGATGCATTTGGCTTTGAGCAGTATGGTCCCCTGCTATACATACAAACTCGCACGAAAAGCAAGATGAACGGCCAGCGTGTGCACAGACAGCCCAAGGAGATGGTTATAGTAATGTATTAAAGAAATGGCATAGCTTCTTAGGTCAGAAAAATTGTACACTGAGGAGTTAGTATCATAGTCTGCCTTAAAAATCTAATTCTATAGACTTATTACCTAAGAATAGTTTGCTTCTATAGAGCCATGTAAAGTCCTGCGAACAGCAAAAAGCCAAATGATTGCAGGGTTTTTGTTTTTTCTTGTATTTAAAGACAATGAATTTCAAAGCTTAACTGACAACGCTGAGAAGTTTTTGAATGTTTAAACTTCCAGTTTGCTAGCTATGTGATTTCCAATTAAACAATATCTGAAGCGTCGGCTTTAGCAGCTGGACGTCGGGGTAAACAAACTGGGTGTTAAGACTAGTTCACATCCATAACATCTCCCCCAAACACAGTTCTGCATTATCCTCTAGCTGTCACAGCGGATTTAGACGAGATGCAAGTGTGTACACTGTGACCTGACTGGAGCCAGTCAATTTGCTAGTTTATTAATTCCCCCGCAGTGCCCTGGCATAATGATTATTCAGTGAATTTGTGTCGCACACCCAGGCATCCTCTGCCACCAGCAGGGTCAGTGAAGGGCGCAATCATTTGTTATCAGTATGCACATCCAACAGTCTGGTCATCAGCTAACATCAGTGACAAATGAGGGATTGTGCACCGCCGTTCATTTATCGATGACCTATTACTTTTTCAGTGCGAAATAAAGACACAGATGACACTTGGTATTCAGTGTGAAACTGAGGGTTGTTATGAGGGCTTGGAACTGTAAGTATACACATTAAACAGTACAAGGAAGCAGAGATCATTGGTAAGAGTGGAGGCAAGAGTGGAGGCAATGTGTCTTGCTCAGGGACTCTTGAGCTGTCACAGCAATGCTTGTTTTCAGTGTGGAAGGTGGTGTGGTTTTTACTGTGCTTCTTATTTAATTAAAAGAAACGACAGAAAACAATATGATTTATTACAGTATGATGTTATGATACCATGCGGTATTTGGTGAAGTATGAGAAACGATGATGTAGAATGTTCTGTCAGTTGTGTAGCTCTCCTTTGTACAACAAAGAAGATTAACTTTAAACCATTAAAAAGTGGAAAACTGTTTAAAAACCAGTTTATATCCAGAATGCAGCAGGTCTGAAACATCCTAGCAGCACAACACAAAAAAAGAAGACTTTCAGTCAAGTCGCATGACCAAACACTTGGCATTTATACTAAGTGATTTAAGAGTGGCCATGCCAGGGACTTGGGATCCCACAGAACCCGTCGGCATCAGTTGGTGTCATTTTATGTGCTGTGTTGCACCGAAAAATACTAGAAAAAATGTGTGGACGAAGTCTTGGCCGATAAGCTGGAATCAGCGTGACTTAAAAATTTGCAGTGCGAGCTGGAGGCGAGTTGGAAATGAAGTTTTATGGCTAGTCTCAAACGGGGCAAGTGCGAGCTACTGCTACAAGCTAATATTACTGTTATTTGTACACAGGCAGAAGGGAGAGTGAAACCTGTCATCATTAGAAATGTTGTCATTTTTATACATTCTCAGACCTTCCACTGCCATGGAGTTGCTGTTCTATATTAATATTACTGTGCTCTGGGTTTGTACGAAGGTTACTGTCAATAACTGGGCAGAAAAACTTGGTGATGTTTCACGGTCAGCTCAATCTCATTAGCCATTGTGGGTTTCTGCTCAATATTCCATCGCTGTTCCTTTCATACTACAGGAACTCAAGAGCAGATAATCGGTTCAGACCGGCTACAAAATTGGGAACGTCCCAGTAATTGCTGGGAGGGGCGAAATCGGACACAAAAAACCTGCACAATTACCTTCTAGGGTGGGATCAGCATTAGCCTTTATCTTTCTCTTAAATTTAGGTTTGATTTTGACTTTTCAGTTATTCCATTTATTTATCTTTTTACTTATTTATTATTATACTAAAAAGGGGTATGCATCATATTACCTCAATAATATTTGATTATAATGATGATATTCAAACAAAGTGTTATATTTACTGAGAACAGCTGCATTTGGCCATTTATTGCTATAATGACAAACTGCAGGTTCACATCTGGTGTTGGGATACGACTGAAAACAGCTGTTTGTGAAGTTATCTTTACTTTAGGCAGCTGCTGACTGATCTATACTGTAGCAGCTGAGCTAACTTCAGCTTCACAGACTGAGGGATGAGCTACTTCAAAACCAAAAATACCAGACTGTCAGATTCAGAGATTTTAAGGTGATAAGTTCTAAGTGTTATGTGAAACAAGTTTACCAGGGCAATTCTGACTACCCCATTCACCAGCTGTCCATCATTCATACTTCACAACTATGGCACAGACGACACACCATGTAAAAAAAAGGAGGCTTGCTTTCTTTATGGGTAAGAGGCCATAAAAAATAGTGAGATATAAATAGTTTCTCCATAAATCTACCAT
Organism: Istiophorus platypterus; assembly: GCA_016859345.1. Lineage (NCBI taxonomy): Eukaryota > Metazoa > Chordata > Actinopteri > Istiophoriformes > Istiophoridae > Istiophorus > Istiophorus platypterus. The sequence continues at coordinate 5,787,110 of CM029134.1, read as the reverse complement.
ATGACCTTTGAACAAGTCCTATATAACTAATTCTAACTAACTTTCAGTATTTTCAAATCAACAAAGACTTTAGGTATGGAGAATGGATTTAGATGCAAAGAAAATTAGTCTGAATTATCTCTTTAAAAAACAAAGCAGGCAGAAAATGATCCCCGAGCTGGTGAAATGTTAACCTTTAGTCTGAGCATGTAGGCAACACCAAGGTCCTGACATATGTTACTCCGGTGTGCATCATTTGAAGGGCATCATCCCTCGATGCATGCATAATGAGGTGAACAGTGTATGAAGGGATAACAGACGTACTTGGACAAGGCCAACATAATCAGACTGTCACTGCAGATGGATCAGAGCCTCGATATCACAGCGAAAGACAAGCCTCAGAAAAAATACCGAGCGTTATAATGGAAACTGCCCCTCCGCAAATGTGTAACAGCCTGCTCTCTTTGTAAAGCCATTCAAGCTGCCTTCTGACATCTCTGGCGCTCGTGCTGAATCCAAATGCTCACATCCACTTAAGCAATATGCCCCAATGTTTTGAAGTATGTTTACTCTCGGACAAGCATCTCTTTTTCAACAAGCTATACTCCATTTCTTTTTCCTGACGAGGCTTTTCCCTTCTCTTCCTAAACTGAGAAGGTTCGTTTGGTACCCATCTAATGTTTTCCATTTCAGCAGCTCGGGAGTCCTCAGGGAGCAAGCCGAGTGTGGTAAACAACAGTCAGAGGCTCTAAGGCTCTGAGGCGCACTCGGCGCACCAAGTTAAGCTGGCCCATAAGGCCCATAAAGGAGAACAAGGGGATGCAAATCAGAATAAGAAACTACTAAAACAAAACTAAAACTTTAACATGGCACATAAATAATGTCACATTCCCTTACACCAGCTGACACTCCGCTCAATTAAGTTTTTTGAAAGTTTCGGCAGACGTTTAGCAGGTACATAAGGCCGTGCGGAGAGATGTTGACGCTGGAATACACAGTAGCAGCAGGAGTTAAGTGAATTTTTAGCCAACCAGTTGTCATGCAAAGAAAAAAAAGTTTAATGTATTCATGGCCAAAGGTTTGACATCATTCAGTTTGCTATCACCCAGGTTTGCCTCCAATAATCATTGAATTACACTGTGACCATTAGCAGTGTCTCAGGAACCGCAAGCTCCTGAATGTCACCAATTCATCGACGGTGAACTATTCGTGTTTATGGAGAAAGGAATTTATTGGCCCAAAGCGCAATTCATTTATGCCATCTTGAGTTGTAGGAATGCACTGTTTTGTAGATTTCATTTCAGATTTACATTGAGGGAACAATATGATTTTTTAGTTCTTCCTAGAGACATTTCAACAAACCTGTAACCGTCGGACAGCAATTTGAATATACAGACAACCCTGATATTACAGGATTGTTGCATTAAAAACGTACATTTAATAATTTGAGATTATCAGTTAAATCCCTTTCTGTACCATATACTATTCAGTTGTTAAAAATGTCACTGTCCTTTATTCAAAAATGAAAAATTATTTATTTTGTTTTTGCTCGGCTCTGTGTAGTTATCCTCAGGCTATCAATTCAAATTCAAGCCCCAAAACAACTGCACTTCCAAAGGATCTACTCTTTAAGGGAGGTTAAGGCCGACTTTCACATTGTACTTTCAGAGGCTAATTGAGGGTGTGCTAAAAATCTGCCCCTACCAACACCCTCTATAAGTGTACAGCTCCTGTCTCTAATGGAAAGTCTGCATAGCTCAGGTTTATTCCAGGTATACAGGTGTAAATGTGCATAATCATTTTTGCACAGTCAGCTGTCAATTTAGAGAGCCCCCGTGTTCTTAAATATGGAAATAGATGCAGCAACTTCATGGGAAGTTTTCTTGGCAAAGATCCTCATTAGGTCAAAAAAAAAATAGTTGTGTGGTAGTAATAGGTGTCAAAGGGACAGCCAGTTGTAGCTTCGTTATCTTCAACCTTACGCATGTGAAGTCAAAGACTCATTTCTGTCTCCCTCCGAGGTGCAGACGTGAATCCATCAGCGACCTCACGGAGGGTGTTGTACTATCATCTGCTGAAATGCACTTCTCTCCCTCCCCCGTCATATGATAATTACAACACTATGACAACACTTTTACTCCTGGTGGCATAAACAACTCGTGAACATTTTATGAGAAGCTATTTGAGGCACAAGAGCTTTTTCAACCCTCTGGAGCAGAGTAACCCACTGTGTTTAAAACATTGATGACTTTCCTTCCACCTCAGTGGGTTTGTTCCCTTGTCCTTGTTCTGAAATGCAAAACACAAGTGAAGTCTTAAAAAAAAAAAAAAAAGTTTTTCTCATATTTAGTAAGTTCAGGCTTTTTAGTCAAATCATATCTCATATTGTGACTGCTGGTAAATTTATCTTAACACTATTCTCGTATTGGTGCTTGGTTGGACCGGATAGTGTCTTGTTTTTAATTAATGTGGCCTTGTTCTTTCTTTTGCTACTTTTGTTTTGTTTAATTAGTTTAATCTAGTCTGATTCTACGTGAACACAGGACCAATCCTTGTTATTAATAAAGTGGAAGGCCCACTCCTTTCTAATGGAAGCTGAGTTCTGCAACCTGCCCATCTGAAACCTTGCCAGCTTTACTCTGCATCTTTACTTTCTAACTATAAAAAAATATAACACTCATGGTGAGGAGAAAGCATTTGCATTCACATATAAGACTCTTGAATTAGAGTGAAATGCAATTTTTCTGTGCCTCAAAATTTCACATATGACGGGAAGGTATTGGACAAAGAAATACAGTGTGTGTGTGTGTGGGGGGGTACAATTTTAAACAAGGGGATCGGGGGTTGCTGTTACTGAACATTCGTCTTGTAGCTCTCTACAAACACAATTAACAGCATATGAATCGACTGTCCTGGCTGTGAAATCTGACAGAGCACCCACATCAGGTCAGGTTCAATTTATTCCTAAAATGCTGTCACTCACCACAAACCACTTTGCCGAGTACAAAGGACACAGTGTAAATGCAAATTAAAAGTACATGAAAAAACTACGCATGGGATATTCTCCAACTTGTCATTGGTTCAGATATTATAATTAATAGCCATACCACATCTGTCCCCTATAGTGCCTAATAGAAAGTGCCACAGTCCCTCTGAAACTATGAACTTTTTGTGTATATGTTACTGTATTACAACTTTGAATAACAGCTGATAAATTAGGCTCCTTTGACAATGATCCACGAGGAAAAAAAAAGACTCTTTCATGTAGAAGTGAAAGCATCTCTTTTAGAATATAAACATCAAATCTTTGTTTTCCCCACAAGGTTTTCAATTTATGCAGAAAATAAGGTCTGTTATTTATGTAAACACTTTGTTCTAGGATATAAATTACACCCATTAAACTCTCAACTGTGATTTCCAGTGCTGTAAAATGTTATTTTTTCTATTTATACTAATTGCATGTGAGGTTCAAATGCAGTGAAAAATGTTGAATGTTCTTTAATTCAAGATTATCCTGTTGAGCAATATGTTTGCATATAAAACCTAATGCAAGTATTCCACTGGAAACACTGCCATCCAGTCAAGTTGAAGTTTATGTCAATGTCTGTTCAGAATATATATATATATATATATATATAGTGAAGACTTTGGAGGAATTTAAAAAAAGAGTATGTAGTGTATCTTATCATATTTACTGTATGAATTCTTGCATTATCGCCAAGGATTTGTTTTGTTAGTTCAGTGGCCTTGACCTTTGACCAACAAAATGTAATCCGATCATCCTTGAGTCCAAGTGAATTATTTTGCCAAATTTGAAGAAAATCCCCAAAGGTGTTCTGAGATTTCAAGTTCAGGGGAATGGCACAGATGGACAGACAACCCAAAAACATAATGCCTCCCGTCAGAGCCTTTGCTGGCGCAGAGGCATAAAAATAGCTACAACCATGCAGAAGCAAATCAATAATACAAGTCACTGGAGTCACTGGACATACAGAATTATCAAATCAAAAATTCTATAAATGGCATCCTGCCACCTGCCAACAATAAAAGTGTGATTCTTTGGGCCGTCAACATTATCTTCCCCTAACTCTCATCCTGTGACAGCTAAGACTACACCACAACAACTGAGCCAACGCTGCCTCAGTTTTCTGTGAGAGATATTTGAAAGCCCAGAAAAAAATGTTAGTAAGTGGACCTTAAGAACATTTTGTCAAACATGTAGTTTCTGTTGATTAAACTTTATTGTAGCCAGTTAAGAAAACAATGAGAAATTAGCCATATTGATCAGGGTGCTTGGTTGGCAAAATACTAACTAATGTTTTCGGAGGCTGAAATTAGAGCTGCAACAAGTAGTCGATTAGTCTTTCCACTATGCACCGATTCCAGCCTCTCATTTATGACGATTTGTTGCATTATTTTGTTGTACATGATACTAATCTGAATATTTTTGGGTTTTGGGACTGTTGGTCAAACTAAAAGAAGCATCTGAAGAGGTTACAACTGACCATCAGAAGTTATAAAAGGCATTCTTCAAAGGTTTTTTGTTTTTTTTTAACATTTTATGAACAACATGATAAATCCATTGAATAAAAAGATAAGTGATTACAATTTAAAAAAAAATGTTAGTTAAAATCCAAGCTAAAAATGACAAAATTTCAGCCATTTTTAATGGATCAGCTACAGCTAATCAACATTATTTCCATATGAAACTTACAACCTACATCGCAAGTTTGTTGTGTTTTTGCAGCAAGTCAGCATGATTATAGTCTTCTCCAGCAAAATGATCAACTGATTGCATGACAGCAGTTTTTCGGAACTGCAGTCTTCTAGTGTGAACTGTGATTTCCAGTATTTGGAGAAGGGGGTGTAGCTGCTGTTTCAAAGTGCCAGATAAACTTAATCAACATTTCTCATCCCTTTTTTTTTTTTTTGTATCCACAGGTTGTGAATATCATTAAGCTGCCATTCATCTCTGTAGTGTATTCTGCCTTCTCAGCAGACAAAATGTGATTACAGCTGCTAATTGAATCTGAGTGTTATTTATAACTAAAATTACTTATAAATGTTTAAAGGTAAGCCTAATTAAATTCAGGATACAGGTTGTAAAAGTGGATTAAAATATTGGATTTCTATTCAATGAATTGCTATCAGACTACAACCTAGGCACTGGTTTTACACCTTTTTTTTTTTGGTCTAAATTATTGAGGAGATCCCTATCCCTACCGTACATTTGCAGGTATAATATGAATTCTATTTTCCACTGAATAATTCCCTGCCTCCACTTGCTCAGCTGGATTTTTCTGTTTAAATTACTTTTAAGCTCTAGAAGACACAATGTGGCCGAGAAATCAGCTAATGGAATAAAATCTACACTGCATATCCATCATTCTACAGTGCACCTGTTTTTTATTGAGTCACTTTACCTGTTACTTTCTCCTTTCTGTATAAAGATAGTGAACTCAACACCTAAATGTACCTCAGCAGATGCTACAATATTTAAATTTATTAAATTTTTGCTTTCATCAATACTTAGGTCAATATTAAAAAAATAAAATAGAAAAAAAATAGAAGTACTCATTCTGAGTAACAAGACCAAAAGATATGTGTTACCTCCACCCTCATTCAGTCTGTGTGTGCGCTGGTCCCTGGCTGAGTGCATGTGCTACAGAGTGGATATGAGAGCACCTGGCAGCCACTTGGCAACTTTCCGTCCCATTTCATCCCCTCGCCTAATGACTGAATGTGGGCCCGGCTCCTCTCTCATTCTGTCCACATCAGGATGCAGCACTGAGAGCGTTTCCACCAACAACCCCATTTATCAGAGACTGCTGACTAATTGTAAGCACCCCACGCTACTCCCATTACTTCTTCACATTATAGTGAGTTGTCTGGTTATGAGGCAAACGGCAGAAAGCCCAGCAGTTTCTCTTTCCATATCTGATATTTAGGGTTTTATTTCTCTGCTATTGTAGTATTTTTTTTAGAAGATTATGCTACTATATTTCTTTTTTAACAAGGACAAGGAATATTTCACAAAACATGCAGACTTAAATGAATACTTAATTTTAAGATTGTTTTACATTAGTGTAGAGGTTTAAGAAATTTCAGCCTTTTGGTTTATGGCTAAAATCAGAACAATAATCAAGTTAAGAAAGGGGAGAGATCATATACTCCTGGAAATGCATAGCTTCAGGTTTTCTTTATCCACAGACTGACTTGGGGCAAGACTAGGTTTAAGGTTAGCTAACAGCAAGAATGCAGGGTTACAGCTGGAATAGGAGTGCATCTATTTAGTGAAGAGCCAGAGAGCTAGGCACCAGAGTGACTGATTTCTTGTGGTACACACTCAAAGGAAATCCAAACAAATACCTGTTTTGTTTACACAATGAATAAGTGTAGTTTGAGATTTCTTCTAACCATTCAAAGTAACTAAGATTCAATGCAAAATGCAAAAGCATTAAAAGCTCCCTTCACGCTCAAGGTAATTTAGCATTGTGTGTGATTTGGGGGTTTAAAGCTCAATAGGCTACAAATACTTCTCATAATGGGAAAAGTGGAGAGAAAAACAGCCAAAGATTAAGTTAGTTTCTGGCCATAATGGCTATGATGCATACCTGGGTGTTCCTCCCCTCGAGGAGGCACTTTCTGTGGGTAAGACTCTATTTGAGGACAGAGGACAAGGATAGAGGAACTCTTACCAATTCAACCAAAACAAATTGATTTAACACACCACAATCTGAATTTATTCCTATGGTAATTCAAGTCCAAAAGCTAGTCATTCTGAATACAAGATCAAGGCTAATTCATAATTGCGGCATTTTTGTGCCAAGCAAGCAAACAGCATCTGTAATAAAGCCCACATGGGTGTCGGTCCCTGGCCCAGGTTGAAAAGGTAAGGAGAGGGAGAAAGGCTTTTGTTATGTACCCTTCTGAGGGTCATACAGTTTAACTCAATAGGGGCCTTTTTCAAATGGCAAAAAAAAAAAAAATAGAGCCACCAAAAAAAATAGGAAATGATTGTGGAATACAGTCTTCACATTGTGTTTGTGAAGAGATTAAAGCACACATTGCTGCTGTATGAAAAAAAAAAAAACAACAGCCAAGGGGGGGGCATGATGAAACACATAAAAGATCCAAGATTATAGCTCAAGAAGGAACAGAAGAAAGAAAAAAAAACACTCCCCCCACCAAAAAATGCAGTGATAAGATAAACCCCCAGCAACATGACAACAAGAGCATAGTGTCAGTCAAAATGACTGACTTTTTATATCTCTCTGCATACAAACAGTGATACCGACATAGATCAAAAACAGATCTTTGAAAGACAAGTATCTAGAAACTGAGTGTGTTCAAGACACTGAGACCGTAGTTGTCTCTATTCCTATGGTCTATTCAAGTTTCCTAAATTTACCCCAAATGCCATCTTAGATATTAAGGCCGTTGTCACTGCTGTGAGGCATTTAATGTCAAGCAATAGTTGGATAAGGACTTCTGAAAAATCCTCAGGAATTTGGTCTTGTATTCATCATCTCTGGACAGCAGAGTAATATAAAATAGTTGATTTTGAATGGGCTGAATAGCTTTCCTTTGTAGTTATTTCATGTTTGGACACTGATGTGGTCCTGCCATTCAGATAAAAAGGTACATTAAAGGTAATCTTAGCTGAGAGCAGGAACAGTCCTTCAAGATAATGTTCCTTTCTATGATTACTGTGTTGACCTTCAGATGGAAAAAAGCACTGCTATTGCCAAGCTTTCATCATTATCCACTGTAAGTACCATGGGTTCATGCAGATCACTAAGAATTATTGATGAATCTCAATTAGATTCGTCTCACTCCATTTAATTCTACATATTCAGGGTATGGTTTGCCAAAAATTATGGGTATCAACATCCTGGGAGCCATTTATATGTGGAAGATGAGTGTTGATGGGAAAACTGTTGATCTTGCTAAGTGTGCTGCACGTCATGCTTCTTTTGGCAGTACTGATTATCGCCACGACACCTTGCGAAGTCTTTTTTAACCTTACGTATGTTATTTTCAAATAAGCAGTTTAACATTTTTTTGCAAGTTCATTAAGCAATTGAAAGACCTGAAAATAAATTGCACGCCATAACAACATAATGTGGTATGGCTCATAAATGTTAGTCTTACAGCCGAGGACAGTCAGTCAGTGTTTATGAGCATGAATAATTCAACCTCAAAGCCAGGAGCCAGATAACTATAATCTGAACCTTTTTTTTTTTTTTACAATCAGGATTCAAAATCTGTAGAATAAAAATCTGTCATTTAAAAAAATGATGGTGAAATTAACTGGTAAATCAGGTTATTGTCTGCGGGAAAGCTCGATTGGCTTTCAAAGAAATCAAATGTTACAAATCCACAAAAAAAAAAAAATCTGTCTCCCATTCATTTCCAGTGAAGCCATTCAAAACCACTCTAGTAAGTTTATTCTTCTGTCGCTGAAATATTTTTTTGTGACTCTAAGGTAGAGAGCAAAAGCAATAAAACTGCTTAGTTACTGTTTAAAATCTGTATCCAGGGATGGGAGCAGCAGAGCTATCATTTAATCTGCTTTTAAAGGAATATTATTTGAACAATTATTTCTCACAGATAGTAGCTCATTAGAAGTCTGTGCCCAGGCAGGAAACATACCAGTAGTTCAAATTATGGTTCACACAAAGCAAAGTCCTGCTGGTTCCCATCAATAGCCATCTAATTAGGGGCCAACTTACACCTGGGACACAGGTGAAAGTAGTGAACGTGCAGGTAGGAAGACTGCGCTTTATCAAACAATTAACAAAACAAGTTAATTTAGGCTACATATTGACATCTTGGAGAGTACATTTGCAACTTTTCCCTTGTGAATACACAACCCTCGTTAATAGTTATTATCTAATAAAAAAAAAATTGGACGGTTAATTTAGCTTGTAGGTATATTTTGAGCTGTCATAGTAGAAAAAAGGTCTACATAATAATATTACTCATGATTTTGTTGAATTTAAAATGTGCCAGTAAGCCAAATCCTTGAAACAGCATGCACAATACCATGGTCCTTCCACTGGCAAAATGACATTGAATGGAGCTATTAATGTTATTAGCAACAGCTGTGTTGTTACTGGTCAAAAAATCCACGCTGAGAAGGGTTTATAGCCCTTATTTGTAACAGAAGTGAAAGGCCAATGCCACGTTCAAGTCATAAAAAACGGATGGTAGGGATGAGAAAGATTCCCATGTTAACGATTTCATCATGAGGAAGGTTGTATGATTACAGAGTTGGGCGTTTGAGATTAAAATACTTTGCAAACACTATGAAACACCGTGTCTATTATATTTATGGTTAATTACATCAGATTGTCTTTTACTGATGTGAGGTATCCATGCATTTGATTTTCAGGCAAATCCTCATTATTAAATGCCCAGTTGCATATACTGTATCCCAGCTTTCAGAAAATTCTCAGTCAGAATTACAAGGTGGAAATGGATGTGAACAAACCACATGCTCGTCCAGCAAATAATTTTAAACAGACTTTCGTCCGGTAGAATACTTTGTAGCACAACATCCCCTTTCATTTTCATGGACGTGGCCCCTCAAACTGGACTTCTTGGACTATATTCCATCTTCTCATAGTTTACAGTGACAAGCAGCCCACAACAACACTGCTTCTTGTTTTGGACTTAACATCCATTTCTCAGGAAAGACTATCAAGCAAGATCATCGAAGTTTCTGTGAGTCTCCCTCAGACCTTAACCATATTATGTATAAATTATGTTTGTAATTTTTTGCATTTTAGGCAAAAATGGTGCATCGTTCAAAGAGTATTAGCTCAAGTTAGAAGCATTTTCATACTCAGTGAATGATTAGTTTAAGAAGAGAACTGATAAATGAGGGGTGGACAATTAAATGTGATATTATGTTAATCTTTACGTGGATAGTTTTTTGATGCTGCTGTCGGGTCATATTGCTATCGTGTGCTTTATCCGGAAAAAAACATATGAGGAGCAGGTTAAAACTTCATGAAGAGCATGAAGATCTGCAGTGTAAATGCAGCCTAACGGTCTTTGAAGTGCAGTGTGACCATCAAAGGTATAGCTAGCTCTCTCCCCTGAGGAAGGGAAGAGTTGTACCGTACAGTATTTAGGCCATATACAACTGTTCTTTTATGGCTTACTGGGTCAAGGAGCATAAGCGGCCTGTAAGACTGGACATAAAGTTCTGTGGGAATTCAAAAGGAAAATCCTATAGGCCTTTAAAGAAAAAAAAATAACCTCAGCGACTCATCTAAAGCGTGTCAGTGGTTCTCATAGGCAGATGGTGTAGTGCAGCCCCACAACCTGTCTATAAAAACGACTTATCCGTCTGCCCAAAAAAAAGGACTGCACATAATCTACAATAATTTGAATAAAATCTACTGTATGAAAGGTATTACAAATTAAATTGTGGTCAAACACTGAAGGGCTAGATGGAAGAACAGGGAGTATTCCGGTAATTCTGTCTGAGAAAAGTGCAGTGCAAGGCAGTGCTCAGTTCTCCTCTATATAGCTGTGACGAGTTATTAAAAGTGTAACCCGGCCTCGGGGGGTGGTGTGTAATTTTAGAATTAATATACAATTTAGAGGTTGGTGTTTGCAGCCTCTGAATTATTCAAATGTACAGCTGCTATGGGCTTGGGTCTGGTGGGGGTAAGGCAGTTGCTCTGCATACAAATTAATATATTATGTCAGTATATGAAAGAATGAGAGACAACATAGATCAGGGAAACATAAACATTGGTGCCAGGCATCAAAACATGATGTTTGCTCTTGTGCAAGAGTTCAAACCTGAAAGGCTGCACAATACTAATAGGAGAAGTATTGGATGCCCAATTGTTACTTAAGACTAATGTTGCGGTCTGTCTGTGGGGAATTGTTGCAGTTTCTTCAGTGGCCATATTTACATGCATGAAGGCTGCACTTCACCTTGTTACACAACAACCCTGCACTTGTAAACACATGTCCTCAAGTTACAAGAATTTAGATTAAAAATTCCAGCTTTTAATTCTATTAAGTAAAATCCATGTAGCTTTATAGATGTATTTAAAATATTTACAAATGCATAGTAACATATTAAAATGTACCAATGATAGATGTACTTTATTTTTCCTGTTGAAATCTATTAAGTACTGTTGTCACCATGAGCTGAATTTTGCTGCAGTGGATTGATTTTTCACTTTATCATTAGGGACAACATACAAATATTGAATGGGGCCTCACTTTGCTCTCAAAACATACCCAAATTTTCATAACATGGATTCCACAAGATGTTAAAAACACTCCTTGGAGATTCTGGTCGATGTTGACATGTGCCAGAATTCCCGTTCTACCACATCCCAAAGATGTTCTACTGTATTTAGATCTGGTGACTGAGGGAGTGTGAGGGAGTGTAAGGGAGAGTTCAGACCATCACCAGACCAGGGTATGATTTTCCAGGTCTTTCAACTGTCCAGTTTTGGTGAGCCGGTGCCCACTGCAGCCTCAGATTCCTGTTCTTGATTGACGTGGTTTTCTGCTGTTGTAGCCCATCAGCCCCAAGGTTCATATGCTGTTCATTCTGGATGCTTTTATGCTCACCACTGTTGTAAAGAGTGGTTATCTGAGTTAGCGTAGCCTTTCTATCAACCCAAATCAGTCTGGTCATTCTCCTTTGACCCCTTTCATCTATGAGGTGTTTCTGTCAGCAGAGCTGCCGCTCAATAGATGTTTTTTTCCCCCCAACATTCTGATTAAACTCTAGAAAGATTGTTGTGCGTGAATATCACAGTAGATCAGCAGCAGATCACATTTTTTTCCTCCATTCTGTTGTGAACAGTAGCCTATGTTGGTGATTCATATCTGCATGATTATATGCAATGCACTGCTGCCACATGACTGGCTGATTGGATAATTGCATTGCATGAATAACAAGGTGTAAAGGGATTCCTAATAATGTGCACAATGAGTGCATGTGTAGCACAAGCTAAAATACAGTAGTATCTAAAACTACCTCCAGAAAGTTTATACAAGCAGATGACAGATGGAGAGCAATAACTACAAAGCAAAGGGCAAAATAGAAGAATGTGGGCCTTTATCGTGGGCTCCAAGCAAATAGAAACAGGGCAACAACCTCAAGCTGTCATTGTGAATAAGATTCAGTTGGCTTAAAATTGGAAGACAAATATTGAAGACAAATACAGTGCAAAGACTGAAACATGAAATAAACTTATGACAATTTTACCCTCCGAACCAACAAAGTCAAACAACAAATTAAAACTCCTGAACAGGAGTTGCGACAAAGCTGTTGACGCTCATGTAAATATTGGCAGCACAGAAATTAGGGGATATTTGTGAAATATAATTGTAGTTTTAAGCAAGATTTATAAATGTTAATTTTGTACTCATCTCTGTGCTTTAAAATGATTTACTTGTTAAAGCTGAAACCACCAATACAGACACAGACACTGTGATCTAGTGTAACATTTTTTTTTTTCCAAATCACTGTTGTTAGCATTCAGCGAAAATTTCATTGGTCAACCAGCTACTGTAATGTGAACACAAACATTGTTTACTGAAGTGATCAAGTTAGATTGCCTTGGCAACGTCGGCTGGACAGGTGTGACCTGACAAACCCGATCAACGAATCTCCAAAGCAGATTATGGAGAGCGTCCCCAGATGTAGTGAATGTGTTATGTTACACCGTGCTCCAACGAACCTGTTAAGTTTCATCTAAAAAAATACACACTGACTGAAGTAACATTTTGAATTTTGAGCCTTACATATATACTGGTTTCATTGGTGTTTGTTGGTGAAGTACAATCTCCTGTAGTCGTATTTTATCTTTAGATATTGTGTACGTTATGGCCTCAAAATAGAATCTTTAGGAAGTCCGACAATGCTAATTACAAGGAACCAAGTATAAAACACTGTTTTTAAGATGACGTAAGCAAACGTAAACAAACGTAATTTTTTTGGTGCAGCAATATTGCTGGAGTTTCATCGTCTCTCGCCTGTCCACCATACAAGCACGAGTCATCCTTCGTAACAGTGTCGCCAACATGGATGCTTTTTACAAGTCATAAGGATGGTAAATTCCATCAGGAATTATGTATGGCTAAAACAGTTTATTTATTCCGTAAAATTGCATTTTACCAGCTCTCAAGGTCTTTCTGCAGTTTGCATAACAAGCTTGGTTAGTGTGGCACATGCTCGTTCTGGGACTCCAATTACAGAGCATCCCGGAAAATGGCTGGCATATGTCTGTCTTTGTCTCTTTCATGCCGATATCCAGTTAGGGCTTATTGGCGCCTGCATCCCATCGATCTATTTTTCGTTTTCTGTTTTTTTTGTGTGTGTGTTTTCTCATCCACACTAAATATAGGAATTTAATATCCATCCTTTCATTTTCTTATCTTGTTTGGGGTAACAGCATACATTAGGTGAAAGACTGGTTGGGCTACAACCTGGACAGGTCGCCAGTCTATCATAGAGAGAGAAATATAATAGTCTCACGCAACTGAATATTGAAGGGGAATGGACGAAGGGGGAATTCACCATGTATGAATGTATTCTGCTGGAATTTTAAAACACAGACCTGCTCCCCACTTATTCTCCGTCAGGAATTCTTTTGCATCTTTTTGTAAAGATGAACTGAGCCATCGTACTCTGCTCGGCTGCTCCTGTGTTCCCCCTCATTTTGGCATGCTAGATGTCCATTCAAAATGTAGCTTGTGACGTAGCTTGTAAAATTGAAGTTTTAATGCTAAATTGACCTCAGTTGTGTAATAATGAGAAGCCTCAAGTGTACAGGGTGATGCCTGAATTATTTATGATTTTCTCTACAGTTCGCTTGCCTTCTCGTTATTGGGGCTGGAAATGAGTTTGCTGAAAACTGGCCAAAGTGAGATCTCCCCTCTCGGCTTACAGAACATGGTGCATAAAAGTGAATCACAGCAGACAGCTGGGGCCGCCCTTTATGGTAATGCACCCTCTACAATTACTGCTTCGACCTTCCCTGGCGAAGAAAAATGGGAAGACATACATTTAGCGGCCCTTTCAAACACTTAGTGGCAGACATGTTGGGCTGCAGGACCACCTTTCGCCTGACATTGACTCTTGTTTAGAGGAGACAGAGAAGGAATTAGAAAGGTGACAGGCTGACAGATGACATGCATCCGTCAAACAGCAAGAGGACCATGGCGCATTAATGCATCCACACCCCCCTGCACCAAACTAGTAGGTTATGTTTGTGGTAGATAATGGTGCAGCTTCAACTAATGGTTACCATCACGGTAGATTCTTTAATATAAATTTATCTTACTAATTATTCGGTCCTCAACGTTTTTTTTTCTATAAAAAGTTGGGTGGACCATTAGTATAAAATGAAAAAAATAGTGAAAAATGTCCATCACAATGTGTCATTTCCAAATTTCTGCAATTGTAAAAACCAACATTCCAACATTCAAATATAATCAATTTTACATTTTTACAATTTTAATATAAAACCGAGAAAAGCCACAGCTCCTAATAATTGGCAATCTGGACCAAGTTGAGATTTTTGCTTGATAACTACTGCGAAAGGAGACATTAGCTGTAGATTTAAATTAGAGCTTACAGGTTTCTTGAATGTCAATAATTGCTGGCTTGGTATTTTACAACAGCAAAGTCTATCTTTTGGTTTTGAACTGCTGGACAGAGTAAGATATTTAAATATGTCAACTCAAGTAATAAAGACAATAACCATCAAATTAATAAATAAGAAATAATCAGTTGTAAGTCCAATATGGGATAATCCTCATTGTTTTCCAGTGTTGGTTGTACAGCCATGTCGTAGGACAGAGAGGAAGAGGAAGGAATGAGAAACTCAAACTCACCCTTGATCCTCAGGCTCTCAGGGATCCCATCCTCCTGGAACAAAAGCAGAAAGGAGACCACAGTTATAATAAACCAGCAGATCACAGCATCAACAGGATGACAGAAAGCTGCTTTCATTTAACTGAATGAGTGAAGTCCTTAGTACGTGTACCATAGAAAGCGTGTTGTATAGACCACTGAATACAATAGCCAACTCTCTGCAAATGGTTCAGTGTTTGATTGACTTTACATATCAACACAGGCGTGACATGAAGGTCCAAGGATTTCGCTCTGACAAAAAGAACTCATCTGAGGCGATGTAGTACATCCTGGCAACAAATGATGCATTGCTAAGTCATCAAATATTAAACATGAATGTGCCATTATGTTGTTAAGTGGTCAATTGTTTCAGTAACATTCATAATATTAATACTTAATACATACTTATTCATATATACACCAACTGGTTAGCATAGTCCCCTATGGTTTTATTCTTTATACTACAGATATTCTAATTATTTTATTTCCTTTTTCCTGTTTTCCTTTATGGATCTAATTCATGTTGTGTTTTTTTCAGATATAGTGCACTCTTCTCTAATTTTTTGATTTCTCTTTTTCTCCTTCACATTAGTGCTTCCATTTTTCCTCACTCCAATCTTATAACAGTAAATTATACATCTATTTCTTGTTCTACTGGTTTCCAGTCCTTCTTCCTTTCTGTTATCTCAATCTTTTTCTCTCTTTCTTTGAAGACTGAACAAAATATATAAAATAAACAAAATATATAAATATATATAATGACTGTTTTTGACAGAAACAGAAATAGAGGGGTCACACAAAAGAAATGATAGTGCAGAGACATAAAGAAGAACAAATAACCATGACCCCATGGATAGGTGCATTATAAAAGCAGCTTCATTTAGAGAATGCATAGTGATGACTGCTGTAGAAAACACTCCTATCAAGACTACTATTCTAAGTAGATGCTCTCCATAAACCATTGTGAAGAAATGAGGCATTAATATTTGATTTCTCTACAGCGAAATCTGTGTAGTGCATCCTTCTTGTTCTTGTGCAGAGAATTCAGTCTCAGGTTGCTTTTATGAGGAAGTTCTACAGGTCAGCAGGTCATCTGTCAATAATGAACAGCGGTCCCTTACTGCAAACTGAAAATAGCACCCGATTCCTGGGTTTTCCCAGAAAATCTTCATACTGTATATTTTCTATAATTTTTATGAGTCAATTTATAGAGTATGTGATACTTTTATAACCTCTTACACATATGAGCATATCTGTTCTAAAAATAATTTTGACTGCAAAAATGATTCACCTTGTATTTGGTCACTATATATAGCCCTTGTCAGTGATACCATCTTTCCCATTTTCTCTATATTGTTACTCTTATACTTTCATTAACACAGTACTGGGTATATACACCCGCATTTATAACTGCTGCTGCTTATGAGACCCCTATGAAAGTAAAGAACACCAACATGTGCAGTTACATATTTTACACACACACATAATTCCTGTGTCAGCAACGTTGCTGTTAAATACAATCGTTGATACTATTCGTTCATAATCGCTGTACTGCAGTTTAAAACACCATGCCAACTGTACAGACACCTACTCTCACTAAACAAGCTACAATCATGAAGAAACAACTGCCCTGGAAGCTTATTACAGGATCAGATTATTTACATTTTGAGTAATACTGTAAGGCTGTAATAGATATTTTCATTAATGAATAACCTTTTTATTATCTTTTTGATCAATGGATTAATCATTTAGTACTTAAAATGTCAAAAATCCAACTATGTTACACTTTGTCTGGAAATGTCAAGACATAATGTAAAATAGCGTATGGAAATGGTAGTTATTGTCATATTTATTTTATAGCCAGATTCTGTGGCGCTCACTGTAAAGAAAACCAAACTGTTAAACAGAAAAACTGAAACTGAACAAACTTAAATTTTAACCAGATGATGGTGCTAAATAAAAACTCAGGGGATCACCAAAGTTCACAAGGACCATGAAAGTGTGTACAAAAGTGCACTGTAATCCATTCAAAAAACCTAAATCTTTTGTTGGCATTAGAAGAAAAATCGACAAAAAAAAGTCAGTGGGTTTTTTCCCTCTGGGAAACATCAATGTGTGTGACAGGACAAGGTCAAAATCTGGTATATGGCTGCTCCACGTATGGTCAATGTGCAAAATAAAGGACCTAGTTGAAGACTGTTGTGCAACCATTGTTAACAACTACTACTACTTTGGAAAATAGCTAAAACCTGATCAAAAAGTCCCTATATTTTGCTAGGTGACAAAATTAGCATATTCATGACATCATTGCTTTGTATTTGTACTCTGCCTGGGGTCCATTAGTTTAAGCCCTTTATCTGTTTACTTCTCATCTACTCTCTGTAGTCATTTTTTTATATTTATATTTCAATGAAGCTAAATTCGATATGAAACTGTTCTAATTTACGTGGTTGTTGTCAGAAAACGGAACAAGTATTAGTGACTGAAAAGCAGCCCATTAAGACTAGATTTTAACCAGCAATCACTTCCAAGACATTACCAAACTGTCACGCTATTAAAATCCAGATTTTATAACTGTGATGTTGTCTGACAAAATTACATACAATACATATATATTAAAGATAGTGTCTGTGCTTTGATTTCGGCAATAGTCCAATGGGGAAACTCATGTGGCATTCAGATGACCAATGATGTAACTCAGACAGTCAGCGACATACATTTGCATTTATAGGGCTGGCCCCGCCATTGCAGTTCAGCCAAAAAGTATATACAGAGTTGTTGAGACATGTCAATCTGGACCAAACTGGTCAGACAGATCAGACTAACATTCCAAGCTCAAGAGCCATGTGGGTTCAAGGCTATAATTAAGTAGAAATTATTTTATTCTATGAAACCATTAAGCTTCAGCTAAGTTAAATGCCGTGATCTGTTAAAAAGCCGTCTGCACATCATCTTTGTGGATGTTATACAAAACCTTGTTGACTAGCGGCCCGGTAAGCACAAATCACAGGAAAACACCTGTGGCTCTCTGACATTTTTCGTATTCCCACCACCCTCTGGAGGAGGTGACATTTAGAGCTGCACTAGAAGTAGGGAAGATATCAAACGGGGCTTATTTGCATATGGCAGACAGTGTTCACACTTCATTTGTTTGAAGAGAGTGGTTTCCCCAGGGCTGGTGGCAGGCCCATCTCTGCTGCCCTTAGACTCTGGAGACAGTGAAGCACCCAGCTGTACAACCCATGGTTCATCTGCCCCTGTCACAGCTAGCTGGCTGACCTCCCACATCTCGCTTTCTCACTGGCTTTATCTCTGAAACCCCCCTCACTCCACCAATGCCACCCTCCCCCTTGTCCCCTCTTGTACTGCTTTAGCTATCACACTGAACACTCCTCCACACCATCAGCTTCTAAGTATAATATGTAATCACAAACTGCAACATAACTGCATGACAAATGAACAGAACATACACTAAAGCATCAAATCAGTGATCCTTGATCTATCCTTTAGCGCTGCGTGAAACAAATGACTGTTCTCTTATTGATTTCAACATGACTACACAAGTGATGAAGCAGAGAGCTCTGTAAAAAAAAAAAAAAATACACAGGGCATCCTGCAAAAAAGTTGAACCTTGCGCATATATTACCACAGCGCGATGCATATCATCCAGCAATGAACTACACTGGAAAAACTGATTAAGCACAAGATACTATTCATGGTAACTACTTTCTACTATGTTAATGCTTCTGGTGTTATCCTCTATTTCTTCTGTTTGCATTTAATTATGAATGATAATATATATATTATATATTCTATAGCATGACAACTTTCCAGAGTGGTCCTAGTAGTATTATAAAGCACAGAATAGCATTTTGGAATCAGATATGTCTTCCTGTAGATCAAGATGTTGCATCACTTAAAAAATTTGGGGAGCTGGCAAATTTCAATGCACAGGCAATAATACTTGTATCAATTTGCGAATACACCACCACACATCCTTGCTTTTGTTTTTTTCCACCTTAAAACACCGGACCCTTTCTGGCCTGAAAACTTGCCTGACCTGACATCCGAATTCCCCTGTTCCCCTGAAATTTTTATGATTCCCATGTACTGTATGTGATCCTGTGGTCTGCTGTGTCGTAGCTGTTTACAGCTGAGGATAGCGAGTCTACTTGCTACATTGCAATAAGTCTATAAATCAATAGTAAGTAAAGCAAAGTAAATAACAAGTCATAGAAAAGTAGAGATAAGCATGCAGCTGAACAGACTTTGAAAAACTCAGATTAACACCAGCGTGGGCATCGATGTCTTGTTGCTACAACAGATTGACTCTATATAGTGTCTGCTTCCTAAGCCCCTGTGGAGACTTTGCAGAAGCTGGTTACCTCAGCCTCAGGCTGGCTGCCATTTGAAAGCAGACAGCTCATCAAGATGAGTGACAAGGGTTGGGGCTAAAACTGACCAGCTGAGAAGGAGGAGGACGGAAGCAAGACTGACAGTAGTTGCATTTAAGAAAAACATTGCCTATTGTAGCTTTAACAGCAGCTACTATACATCACGCTGTTTCATGTGAATTTTGTGATTTATTCTTGTTATTTCTCCCATCCCGTGTCTCTTTATCTCAATCTCATTTGCCCACCCAACCTCTTTCTCTCTCTCCCTCTCCCTCTCTCTGCTTATCCCCTGTTAATCTAGATTTGCCATGTGGCCAAGCCAGTGCTGGATGGATGGGGCTTTGCGCACAGTTGTCCTTGCCTCCATTTTGTTTGTCCTGACATAACAGCTTGATGTCAGAGCAACTCCCAGAAATGGCTTTTGTCCTTCTTGTCGAGTAAGCTTGGCAACCTCTCCACAAATTTTACAAATTACACATCGACTCTCTCCATCACTCTTATGGTGAAACTCATTGGAAAAGAGACTGAGCGAAATTAGAGGGTATAAAATAAGATCTCAGAGTGGTGGTTACAGAGAACAGTAGCCATCACTCAGAGTGGTATTCTCATTATAACCAGTTATAATTAGGGCTGAATTCTGGTGGACAGCATTTGTCTGTCCTATACCTGACCCCATGTGGAGGATTTCGCAGTGAATTTCTGAAACAATACCACAGGAATTATGGGTAGAGCACATGACTGTTTATGGCCGAGTGCCTCCTAGTGATTGAAGTCTTTGTGAGGAAAGCTTATAAAGGTCGTATCCGATCCCGTTACCCTTGTCAAACACTGTCCTTCAGAGCACGGGAAGAGGCTTTGCAATAACACAGCCACTGGTGTATTACAGCTTGAAGCAAAGCACATTGCTTCAAATGTGCAGACAAGGAAATGAATGCAATTATGTTGTTTAATAGTTTGCGTCACCCCATTCTTTACAAATGATGAGTGTGACATGCTTTTAATTCAAAATGTGATGCAAACTAGAAATTATGAAATGAATATTATCATTTGTAATTAGGGACTTTCATTGCCTACTTTCCTTTAAAAGAGGAGCACAAATTTAAAATCTGAGCAGTCAACTTTGTTCTAAAACTTGGTTCTGCTTTTCTACAATATCTCATTTTGAGACAGCTGTTCTTTAACACTGCTCACTCAACTGTATTGACTAGAAGATGACCCATGCCTCTCAGCAATCTATCCAATGGTGGAGGAAATTCTCTAAGCAATAAAAAGGCCAATGACATATTTTGGAGAAGGGCTTGCAATGTGGCCATTTTTCACCAAAGGGCTGTAAATTTCCGCAGCCGGGTTTGACAGGCGGATAGATGAGCGGAGTTTACCTCTGTCCTCTCGCAAGACGAATTGTAATGGTATGCAGATGCTTTAATGACATTCCCCTGCGATGTAATCACAGTGCCTGACACATTAATTTCATTGGAGCGGAAAAGCACATACATCATTTTTGTAGCTCCTCGTCAAACTCCCGCTACATGTGGACATACATTACTTTAATTATTAAAGTCATGCCGGTTCCACACCAGGGCAATAAGAAAAAAGAAAAAGAGAGAGAAAGTCAAAACTAGTTAGTTTTAACAAGAAAAACTACACTCTGTTTCATTGAAAAGAAGGTGAGCCAGCGATACTGAGGATTACGTTGGAGGACAAAATATTAAAGCACAACTAGGAATAGTTTAAAGTTGGGGGAAAAAAACAAGAAAAAAACGCAATGCAAATTGTGCCGTCAACCCTATGGCAGCCACCTCGAAGATTTGTGTCTCAGTGTCTTTTAAACTGCCTCTGATTTTCTAAAGCTGCTAGTTTTAACAATAAATCCTGAGGATTTATCCGCCAAGATGTTTTTCTTTTTTTTTTTAGCCAATACTATAATGCGAAGAATAATTTTTTTTTTGAGGCACTTTCTGAATAACCATCACTTAGTTTTATTGTATGTAAAATATAGCCCAGTTAAAGGGATGCTTCAGCCAAATCGCAACATTTTCGACTGCAACTAGGGGGGATAAGGTGTGCAGATAGTTTTGGTTTCATGTACCAAAGTTTTAAGGAATAGTATAAATGAATGATGACTGATGAATTATACAACTTTACTGGTCACAACTGTACAATCTAATACAAATCCCTTACAATTGCTTCACCATAAAGTCTACTTTTATGATGCCCATACTGTTCAGTATTTGATGCAGTCATAAAGATGTTGATTCAATATGAGTTCTAGCATTGAGGTCATAGGGGTGTTATTGTAGTGAACTGCAGTCCCTAAACTCTCGCCAAACTTTCCCTGAAATAAAATTCAAGTACCAGGACACTTCTCGGCCCAAATCAGTTACACTAGTCGATACAGAAAGATTCCCCAGAATCCTAGACCTAAAGGTGTGAACACAGGCTAAAGAAAGACCTTTCATCCTCCAGACTTCAGAGCTTTCTCTTTACAATATGAAAACTGTGAGGCAGTGGAAGCTGAAAAACTAGTTTTTTTCTTCTTGTTTCTGCTTAGCGCAGGATATGGAGGATCTGAAATGGTACCAAGTATTGACAAGACAATGGGTGCAATGCCACACTGTACATAGAGATAAGGTTATACAACAGTGATCTTCAACAGTGGACCTTAAGACTGAAATCCGGCACTGTCCTTGTGGAGTTAGACCTTGCATGATTTGCCTCTCTCTTCCCCCTTTGGTATAAAGCATCCAAGCCCAGAAGAAGTGCAATCTCTGCAGTTTACAGGGATCATATTACAGGATTTTTGGGTATTGAAGTTTAAATCTCTTTGCTTCCTTAACACCCACACACAATTTTCTGGGTAGTGGTTGCTGAAAAGAAGCAAAACTCTTAAACAGCCAGTATCTGCAGTCCTCCTATTCATAAGGCATCTCCCTCAATAAACTGTTTGAGAGGTCAGAGTGTGTTTGACCATTGTGTCGATTCAATGGCTTTTCATCGCTCCCAGCTTCTCACTTAACTCTGACACACTCCAATGACGTTCCTACCATCTGTTCCCTCCATCTCCCTCTCCACCTCCCTCTCTTTCTAACCACCTCTCACCCCATCCACCCTTAAGTACAACCGTCTTTGCCTTTCATTCCCATGCAGACGTGACTCAAGCCTACAGAAACAAATTTTAAATGCAATATTTGGTCTGACAACGACAAACTGCCTTGAAGTAAAAAGCAAAA
The DNA here is from genome assembly GCA_016859345.1 of Istiophorus platypterus. Classification (NCBI taxonomy): domain Eukaryota; kingdom Metazoa; phylum Chordata; class Actinopteri; order Istiophoriformes; family Istiophoridae; genus Istiophorus; species Istiophorus platypterus. The sequence continues at coordinate 5,764,602 of CM029134.1, read as the reverse complement.
ATAATACCTTCTTTTCCATTATTGCCACTGCTTATTTTTATCTTGGATTTGAAAGAGGGAATCTGTTTACAAGTTCTCAGACTTGCAAGGGGGCTTATTGGAAACGTGTACTGAAGGGCCACAATCTGACACATGCCTCTTGACAAAACACAATGCTTTCCTCAAGTCCCCATCTGCCAAAACAGTCAATTCCTTTCCCAACCTGGCTCTAATTAATACATCTCTGTTACTCTGGAGTTTTGGAAATGAATCAGGAGGAAAACAAAAACAAAAACAAAAAAAACCCGAAAAATCTAGAGTTGGCTATAGCTAAAATGTCAAAAAATGAGAGAGATTAATATAAGTGGCAGGATTTGCTTGTTGGGCCTGCCCTGTATCAATAAGCATTCAGGTAGATCTTTAAGCATTCAGCTAAAATGCAATGCAAACATCCTCACTTCATTCAAAGCTTGTTTTCATCTTTGCTCAGCTGTGCCTCTCAATAATCTGATGTTGTCTATGAAAAGACAGTCCCATGGCACAGAGGGAGGGATAATGATTCATCAAGTATTTTTTATGGTCGGCAGGAAAACAATAACCACAGGCAAGGCATCCGATGCAGGAACAAAGTGCCACTGTAATTAGTTTCATACTTGGCAAAAGCACATAGTTCTAGTTACAGACAGCAAATGAAAACAGAAGGCAATCAATACCTTGTGTCGGAACCTCACGACTGGTCGATAAGGTGGCGACCCAAATCCCTCCTTGTTGGGTCTCCCGTCGGCGCCAAGCAAAGCAAGCCCCAACAGTAACATTGCCGCCGACCACCATTTGGCTGTCTTCATTGGTCTTTTCCTGTCAAAAATCAAACAAAAGCCGTGAGTACTCCTCTCAAAACACTCTGGAGGTTCAGTTCCGGTTGGCCAAGACAATACATCAAGTCCACTTTAATTAGTGTTGACAATGGGAACCGTAAAACTGTCGCTGGTTTAGACTAAAGCTATCAATACGTGCCCCAACCCTCAGCAAAGAGATTAGATCTCCTTTTAAATCAATTAAGGGGAAATAGACGTCATGAGAAAATCAAAATAAAGAAGACAAAGAGCCAGTATATTAAGGCAATTAGAGTGAGGGCTTTGTATTAATTGAGCTGAGTGTCGAAGTCAAGCAACTGCGATGTAGCACAGAGATTACATCTTGAGCAATTTCCTCACACCCTCGCAGAGATGCAGCCAAAATATATTTGTTTCAGGAAGTGAGAATATTCACTTTTCACCCCGACATAACTGCATTTTCAATTATTCATTATGCTGTGTAAAAACGAGTTTGACCTTTTCCATAGCATGAATTAAACAAAACCATGTTTGTGGGGAGGACAAAAAAAACAACATGCCCTGTGAAAATGCATGTGTCCCAGAAACAGTCATGTTCAAAAGAGGTTAAGACGCAGTAAATACACAGAGTGGAGGATGTGTTAGTCAGTGCTCTCTCATATTGCTTTACACAAGCTTTAACACGTACACACACACACAAACACACACAAGCTTTTTGTTTAAAATCTGCATTGCGTTTGTTCCTTCTTATTTTTATCCCACATCTTTATCTGCATTTATGCCCTTGGTTCTTAGTGCAGCACATTGCAAAAATCCCCTTTGTTAGAGGCTATATAAATACATTTGACTCAACTTGACTTGTTGAAAAAATACTGAGCTGTACTTCCTAAGATGCCTCAAGCCGCCAGTGCGTGCTCATCATCTTCCAGCAGACGGAGATGACTGACAGCAGGATGGTGACCCTGCTTCCTTGTTCTTCTGGAGTGACACCGAGTCAGACAACAATGGCACTGTCATGGCAGCTCTGTGGGCCCACTTGCTATTCACTGGAGGTCAGGAGGTCGTGCCAACAGCGAGGCACATCACTGTGATATGCTGGACAAAGAGGGAACACTGAAACTTTATTTCCTTGACTTTATGTGACTTTTATAGCCCTGCTGAGCTGCTTGACACCTGAAGATTCCCTGCACATTTTCCTCTTTGAAACTCCATCCCCTGACATTTTGACAAACATTTTTGTTCTTGAAGAGATATGAAGAGCTTGGTCTGTGCTCTGTTTTCAATTGATTCTGATGAAAATGAAATTGTTCGTTAGATCAACAAATATCAGCTACCGAGGTATCTATGTGATTGTCTAGCAGATTCAACATTTAAAATCCTGACTTTATTTAACCTTCAGTGACACTTGCATTTAAAAAATCTATGTTCTTCATCAAACTCTGAGACAACCATGACAGAGTTTCCCATCTACAGAACCATCCAGCTCCTACTGTTACAATTTTATAAAAAAAAAAAAACAAACACAAAACATTAAAGTCAAATTTCCCCAAAAGACACAAACAACACAGCTAATTGGAGAAGATATCAAAAGAAAATATCTACAAAGCAACTAATATACAAGTCATATGCAAGACTTTCCTACTGTTCCTTCAGAACAAAGCTTTTAGCCTTTGCAGATTAAATCTCCCATCATGCCAGTCCTCACTTTTGTCTCAGTGTCAATGTGTAGTATGGAGGGGGTATTCAAAGTCCCTTGATAATCCAGTGGGTAGGGTGTGTTTGTTCCATAGTATGAGTCTAGAAATTCAAAAGACCTCTGTACCTGAAGAAGTAACAGTTACTGGCAATGATGAACAGCCTTAGCAGTCCCCTGCAGACACATTACGGCCATTTTGTTCTGTTTAATGTGATGTTATTCATTCTCTGTGAATTTCTAAGCTCCCCAGATCCAGGTAGGAACCCTGCCTGCAGCTGCTGCAGCTCCACTTCTCTGCTAACAGTCTTTTAGCCACACTTGGTGGATTTCCATATCTGCTAGCACAATCAATCAACTTCTTCGCGGCGTCCCGGTGTTAAATGGGTTATTAATGGACTAACTTTTGCAGGGTGCTGTGTCAGAGACAGAGACATATGCACGGTTTTAAGAAGCTGAACTGCATCATGCAACACAGTTTCTCGCAGACATTTAACCCATTATGATCAGTCACAACTGCAACACATACAAATAACTTTTTAGCTCTACTCCTAATGACAACTAAATCAGTTATCTTACTAACAGTTTCTTAACTTTCAACCATATTGTTATGTATTTCGTGAAAGGAGGCTCTTTTCATTATAAAATCAGCAAAAACTGTCTTTATTGTGGACTGAACAATATCCATTTAAATTGTTTTAGTCTCAAACCAGAGCACACACACAGTTTTTGTGGCTGTGAGTTAATTTTCTCATCACTAAGCCCATTTCTTTACATCCTGCGCACCATTAATGTTAATAGAACTTTGGCACAATGACAAACTAAAGAGAGCAATGAGACGGAAGCAAAACTGGGGGCAAAAGTTTAACAAATGCAAAACCGCCTTTGTAAATGTAACAATACGCAGCATACACAGTTTGTGGTGATGCTGAACTGCAATACATTATACTGAGAGATTTTTCCAATATTTTGTCCATTCCATATGTATCAATGAGGGTAGACTAAATATTAGAAACAAGTGTTGTCAGATAAACTAAATTAGATTCATCAGCAGGATAAACTTCCAAAATGACATAAGGTTGAATCAGCACTTCTCTAAAACTATACAAAAAAAAGCCCAAAACAAACAAAAACATTACAACGTTACAACCACATACACTACAAAAGCTGCAACCATTAGTCAATTAATGGAGCAAGAGAAAATTTATCTGCAACTATTTTGATTTAAATTAATCATTTAGTCATTTCCTTTAGCCAAGATACCAAATAACCACTACTTCTAGCTTCTCAAAAGTGGGCATTTGCCATTATTTTTCCAATATTCAGAAAGTGGACTGAATGTGTTTAGACTTTTTTTTAAATTATTTTACAGGATTTTGCAAGGTCCTATGAATTTAATATAAGTTTTTAGATGAATTTTATTTTGAGAAAATCCATGACATGAGCTGGGAAAAGTTCTGAATTCTAGGTGAATTGGCATGAAATGGCCCACCACTCACACTTGGGAGGCGCACAGTACAAGCACAGAGCTCTACTGAACAACTCATTGTCAACCTAAAGGAGCTAAAAGCTTGGAACATTGCAACTTTGCATATTGTCACCTTTAGTTAGATATAGATAAAAAACATTTAAGCTTTAATGGCCATAAATTGTGTTATTTCAGTAAATTGCATGCAACATGTTCATGTCAGTAAACTTAAAAGGGACAAAAGCTATCTTTTCTAAACATTTCTATCCACTGAAATTCAGGACAGTGGTTCCTAACCTGGAGTTTGGGACCCCCACAAGGGGTCACAAGTTTAATCTGAAGGGGTCGCAAGTTGATCAACAGGAGAGAAAATGAGAAACACTATGTTTATGCAACACAAGGTTATTCTCTGTTATGCAGAGATTTTAACCAATAATTTTTCCTGAGATCTACGTATTTCATGGTTTCTGTTCTCAAGATTACAAAATTACACTTCTTGTTCATGGCTGTTTTTCCAGTTTCTGGGGAATAAGCACTCTGTCGATTTGAGAGACTTTATAGTAGAAATGGTGGCTACCAGTGCACGCTTCAGGACAGCTTTTGACGTGGCTGTTTTGGCAAAAATATTTTTTAACACTCTACAGGGTTCAATGCCCTCATGCAAAAGGTTGAACCTATATGTTCAGGTTGCTTTAGGAAGCATGACCTATACTGTTACTACTACTTAAAGACAATCATGGAAGAAAACTCAGAACTTCTCAGTGGAACATCAGTCTAATTCAGAACTCATTATTTCTCAAGGGCTTTGTTTAATTATATTTGAGACAAGCTGAATGTAATTAGAAAGCTGTAAATTGAAGAGTTATCAGCAATAAGTCAGAATTAGTCTAAGCTGATGTACAGTATAATATATGCGGGAGAGGGGTATTCCTCTCCCACATGAAAATCATGCACAATGACAGGAAAATGTATGACATGGTTTGAATATGTATTCCTATTTTCCAGAGTTATGACTCATCAAACATGCATGACAGATGATAGTAAAATACAATGTGTGCACTAATTCAAACCCAGCCAATGCCCAGTCTAGTGCATTCAGCTGGTACACACACATATTATCTAAGGTGGTCTGTACTGTATGGACATTTCTGTTATGCTTGCCCTGTGCCCTGAATAGCAAAAATCTGCTGAATGAGACGGATTGGGGGGGGGGGCGCTATGAGCTTGTCAAGACATGATGCATTGTGTACATAGTGGGAAATAGGTAGTCTTCATTTGAAAGTCAGTGCCAAAGCTTAGACATGCTCCGAGGCAGAGTTATGATGACACTCCCTTGGTGGGGGGGGTCCAGGGAAAACTTCTGGACCGTTTCTGTCTCCTGTGCCCTCAAGGCAAATAAATAGGACTAAGACTTTATATATTTACTCAAACACACACTTACTCGCACACAAGGACTTGGGGCTGCTGTGGCTATGGAGATTGAGCGGGTTGTCCACTAACCAGAAGGTCAGTGGTTCGACCCCTGGCTCCTACAGTCCGCATTTCAAAGTGTCCTTCTGTCCACTGAACCAAAAAAATGTCCCCCCGATGTATCATCCGTTTATGTATAGAAAGGCACTTTATAACCATGTGTCTGAATGGGTGACTGGGCATGTAAAGTGCTTTTAGTGGTTGATACGACTAGAAAGGCAGCATAAGTGTGATCCCATTTTGCATACAAGTAAATAATCATGCTCAGATAAGAGTTGACGTTAGTTAAATGAAGGCCCATACATACCAAAAATTGTAAAAAAACAACCTTCCACTTTTCAGAATAAAACTATATTTTTGTTTTTCCTGTTAAAAAATATTTCAGGTTGTATCATATCATTATTCTTTACAGGTGAGACATTACCTTTATATTTTTTTATCCTATTTAATCTTATCCCAAAGCTTTTGTCTTGTAAATAACTAATCTGAATGGGTTTTAAATGGAAAGGAAGGCAACAGAAATCAGGTTATTAATGAGTGTGTGTGTGTTTGTGTGTGTGTAAATGTGGCAAATTATCCTTAGGGTTCGCTAGATGTCCAGTACAAATCCAGAAAAAATTAAGCAAATGGTAAGACTTTGAATACACATACAAAGAAACTCACAAAAATGATGAAATTTAGCTACAAGGGCCAACCTCAAAAATTAATCTTAAAAAGTATCTGGAGAAGGGCTATAGGATTTTTCTAAGGTCCCATGAATTTAATAGAAAGTTTCTCCATGACTTTTTTCAGAAAATCCGTGACATGAACTGGGAAGTCCTGGTTAAGCTGGTATGAAATGACCTTCGGGTAAGCATCTGTGAATGAGAACAGGGCAAAGCTGAAAGAACATGTATGCTCAGTCAACTGACTATTGACAGCCAATGTCAGCTCGTCATGGATTTCTTTATACGTTCGTCCAATCCGAAAACAGTTGGTTCTCAGAAAACAGTCTACTTGAGTCATGTTAGGCATTTAATGTACTCCAGCATCAAATAACCAATGGTGCAGGTCATCTATGCCGTTGTTTGGTGACAGCAGTATAACATCTTACTAGCAACATTAGTTTTTGTATTTCCAGAGAGCAGACATTTTTTCACTCATTCAATAAAACATCAGGGCACCGCCACCTGAAACATTCATGCTATAGGGGAAAAAATAGACGCTCTTAGTTTGGGAGGAAATTCCTCAAGGAAAACTGCAGCTTTTTTCCTCCTCTGACAGTTTTGGCAGTACCATTCGCAGTGCACTGTGCTTTTTATGATACAGGACCACCATATTTTGGTAATGCCGCAATTGCAGTCACAAATGACCAAGTGTGACGCTTGTGAGAGAATAGTATTTTCCATGACATAGCCCACCTGAGATTTGTTAGAGCTGGGGGGCAGCCGCCTTGTAATTCTCTATGCAGGAGAGACCCTGTTCAAGGTCACTGTACTATTTAAAATACTGACATCACATATATAAAAGCAAACCAGGCCTCCAGATATTTCAACACACACTATAACAATTTTGCCATAAATGAGATAAGATCATTCTGAACATTAAACTACTAGAACTAATCAATAAGTTATATTCTAAACACAACTTACATTCAAAGCTTTTCATTCACTCAATATTTAAAACACAAGTTCTCTCTCTAGCTACTACTAATTCATTTGTCTGTTGTCGCAGTTACTTTCAAGTGCTAGGTATTCTACTTATGAAATATCAAGGTTACAGTCCTTACACATTAGCTTATCTCATTTTTATTCTTATGCTGCCATAAAAACAAACTGATGACAGATACAAGAGAAAGAAATAGCAGAAAAAGCTATGGGTTTGCCCTTCAGGTAATTTAAAAATCAAACTGTTTTGCGGCATGGACAAATTTCTATATACCAACATTATTCTTTAAATGCCATTTTTGCAGACCTTGTTTGAAACCTGTCATGTGTTGAAATGGCATTTGAGGCTTCATTCATTATTCTCCTGTGGCAGCAACTTTTCAGTACTTTGGCAGGTTTATCCTATTTTTTTTGTAAAATGCAAAAAGTCAGAGGAAGAAAAAAAACATTTTTTTCATTTGTTCACTGTTATTTATCTACTTTGCTGAGCTTGCATGTTTTTCCAGTCATCGTGCTTTAAAGTCAGCGAGTCATGTAGATTTACACAAGGAAGGTGACAGTCAGAAATGTTGCAAACCTGAGGCACTTTCCAAAGCTTCAGTGTCTTTCACAACAGTTCTACTATAGTAGTTTGCTGTTGGTGGTGGTGGTGGTGGGGGGGGGGGGGTGCTCATAACTTGCCATGAGCACTAAAGGTTTCTGATTTTTTCAAGCATTTTTACAGGATTTTTTCGGGGTTCACCAAGATATTTAAACACCACATAGAATGTAATTCAATATGTTATTTACCCTCATTCTAGTAAAGTATGAAATAGCAATATATGAAATTGTAATGTTAATGAGTAGATTTGATAACACCTAGTTATATACCTAGTGCATGAATTTATTGAAATATGTATTACCCTTGTGCCAGTTCTTCACAACAGTACATAATAAACCCTACTAATATCTTTAAAAATAACCTGTTTATGCAGAAAAAAACAGTGTATAGATTAACTGATATAAGAATTATAAATCTTAAATCTACTTATTTTTTCATAAGGTAAGAGGTCTAGAATTAAAATATACTGGTGATTTTTCAGCCATTTCCTGCTAAGATCCCACAAAAAACATCTTTTTAGCTTACACTCCTGTGTAGGCTCTAAAAAAAGCACATTTATAATATAAACAAAAGAAAATGAAATTAAGAGTTTCCAAGACTCTGTTTTTAAATATAAATCTATAGTATAATATAAGCACAGTTAGTTCTAAACAAAAAAGTGCAACATTGGTCAAAGCATTACTGCCCTGATAAGAAAAGTCTGTTTTTTGTTTGTTTGTTTTGAAGTGTTTTGCTATCACAATATTAATTATGTCAAACAATCACTTAGATTAGAAAAAACTGTTGGTCAGTTAAGGTGACTGACTACACAGAATCAGAAAGACCCTTATCTTGGAGGATAGCTGTTGCCAATAACCAGCCTTCAGATCAGAAAGAAAGAGACAATACTCAGAAAATTACAAATAAGCCCCTGATAAGCTTCATCTACTTCAATGGGTTGTCAAGTCAAGCGTCTCACATTTCAACAAATGCACAGCAGACATCTTGACACCAAAGCAGGAAGAACGCAGGTGTAATTAATACCATTCATGATGGCTTATTCCATTTCGGTTAGCCATTTGTAGGATTTGGTTTTGTACAACCTGGCTCACTGGGAAACTTAATGGAACACAGCCATCGATTATGTTAGTTACACATGAGCTGCTATGTCAAAAGGTCTACTGTGAAAAAAAAGGTATATACCCTTGTCCCCACAGTAGTTCAATACAGCTCTAGGGCTGCAACCAACAACTGTTATCCCTATCGAATAATCCAGCGATTATTTGCTCAATCAATAAATTATCTAGTACATAAAACCTCAAAAAAAGTATGAAAAAAATAACCCCTCAAAACTTTGCAGAGCCAAAGATGACATCATCAAATGTCTTGTACGACCAACGATTCAAAACCCAAAGTTTAGTTCAGTTTAGTTTGATCTATGACAAAGAAAAGCATCCAATTCTCACATTTGAGAAGATGAAATCAGGGATAGGTTTGGCATCTTGTCGCGATTTTGGCTTGAAGAATTGACTAAAACAATTGATCCACCGTGAAAAAAAAAACGTCGCTGTTTATTATCCCATCAATCGTTTCAGCCAGTCAAGGTATTATTGAGTTTTTGGTGTCGCCAAACACTAAATCGGCCACATCATTAAAACCAGTCACTGCTCACTGTTGTGTAGCAGGCTAATACTTCAGTTTACCTTACTAAGAACTGCAACGGTTTGAATGCCAGAGGATTTGTCTCTTAATCAACTTGACTAGCTTACTTTGCAAACACTTTCCCTTATGTCAAGGCCGCTTTGTTTTTTGCTGTTAATTCGACATTATAAATTAGTTTCTCTAGTTTGTTTCAGGCAACTCAGTCCGAGGAAATCCAAGATGGCGCAGGCCATTTTCAGCAGGACTGTGCGCTCAATTTGCTCAGCGCCGCCACGGCATCCGATTTTTTTGTTTTTGTTTTTTAACTCAGTTATTTTCACCTCGCTGCATTTTAAGTCGAAATCGTCGCAGGGCAGAAAGAAAAAGACGCGACGACGAAGGTGTGATCAACCGGCAGCGGGAAGGCAGCGAAGGGAAGAGGGTCGAGGAAGCCTCCGACGTAAACGCGCCGCCCGGCGGCCGCGGCGGGCTTCCCGAATCAAACGCACACCCGCCATGTTGGCGTGGGGAACAGGTGCTGGGCCTCGGGGCCTCTGGGCCTTTAGCTAAAGGCTAAGCGCTAAACGCCAAACTCCGGCGGAGGATCCGTCGGCTGTGACCCCGTCGCCCCCGACCCCGTCGCCCCCTTCGTCGGTGAGGTGAGCGCCGCCGCCGCGGCGATGTTTCTCGTCAATCCTGCTCGTTCGGGTCTGCGTTTGAAAATTAGGTGGAGCGCGGCGAGGCCCCAGAGACCGACTGTGCTGGTCACATTGTTGACCGAGCTAGCTTAAAGGTTGGGTTTTCATAGAAGATTGTGGATTATTGTAATTCCTGCACGGAGGAGAGCTTCGAGCCTGGTGTCTGTGGGCTGGTTTTATTTTGTTCGGCCGCAGCCACTAATGCTTTACTCTGCTGTTCATTCTATACGAATTGGCAGGATGTTGGGTTTATTTAGCTTAGCATTGCTACATAAAGGCCCTGCAATTATCTGTTGTATGCACAGGCTTTGTGCCTGACTGGAATTTATTGTTTGCATTGAAATGCCAATGCACGTACGCCTGATAGCATGAAGATGTTTCTGCTTCAATAATTATATAATCTATAATAATTCATCATCATCATCATCATTATCATTATTATTGTTGTTGTTGTTGTTGTTGTTATTTTATTATTATCCCCATATAGTATTTTATTTCCTCTTATTCCCTCTTTTAAAAATGTAACTCAGTATTTAAACAGAGTACATTACTTTTTTTACCTTGGTACATTTTTCCAAAAGTAATTTTCCTTTAGATAAGTAGACTTTCTGTTAAGTAACAGTAATTTTACTTGAGGGTGATTTTCCAGTACTATTTCCACCTCTGCTGGTGCAGATTAGGTTGTTTTGAAGCATCTTGGAGAATCTGCCTCTGCTGATTTAGTCTGTCTCAATGTCTCGTGTCTTTTCACGTGATCCCTGGCTGACTCCATGATGATTAGATCAGGGCTCTGTGGGGGCCAGACCATCGGCTGCACAGCTTTTCATTCTTCTTGTCTCAGGGGATATTTCTTCATTACTCGGACTGTGTGTCTGGGGTCATTCTGTGGCATCACAAGGAACATCTTACCATCTAAAGTGCCGAAAACTTTTGCAAAGTACTTTATTGTATATAAAATAAGAATATCCCTAAAATATAAGTATAATCTTAGCCTACCACATAAGTCATACTCATACTGACATAAGTCATACTAACTAAGCCAGATTTACCAGCAGGGGTGGCTGTGGCTCAGGAGATCGATACTTAGCCCAAAATTACTGCCCCCACCCGATGTATCATCGGTGTGAGTTTTGTGTATATGTATAATGTATCAACACTATGTGTATGAATAGAAAAGCGCTGTATGACTCTGTGTGTGAATGGGTGAATATATCATGTAGTGTAAAGTGCTTTGAGCGGTCGATGAGACAATAAAAGTGCTGTATACGTGCAGTCCATTCACACTTTAGGCAGCCTCTGAATCTGGAGTCGATGAGAAATCTGGTGGTAAAACTCTAATGATGACATAATTATAGACTAGATGGTAAATGGTAGCCCAAAGCAATATACCAAACTCATCAGACTTCTGAAGGGGGCAGTGTTTTGATTGGAAAACCGGACTCCAACACCAACCCCAACCCCAACCCCAACCATTTTATAGATAGTAGGGGATCATTTCTCTGCAATTCCTTCCTTTTAAGTTGGATAAGTCAATTTTAGTAAGAGAATATGCAGTGTTTGTCATTTAAAAAAAAAAAGAAATTGAAAAGCTTATTCACGGCAAATACATCATAGACATACTGTAAAAATCCAAGATTTTTACATTCATTATTTTCAGTTTTATGTGATTTTTTCTGATTATCTTTCAGTATTCTAAAATTAAATTAATTTAATATGCTATTCTCAGTTTTTCTGGAATGGTGGAAAGTTATGTTCTTTTGTTTTTTTTGTCTTTTTTCTTTTTCTTTTTAAAAGTCCTGCAACCATTGTAAGCACTAAATCATGTAAGACAATGGGAGTTTTATAGGTAATGATTTTTCAATTTTTTTTTTAGAATAACCACTCTCACTACAAGAGGATCTATACTTTCAAGACATTACATTTGGTAGCTAGACAGCTATATTTTTTTATTACTGACTTAGTGGAATTGTTCATAATGGAGCTTGACATTTGTTTTCCAGAAGTTCTGAGTCTGTGCGCTGTGAATGAAACAACAATGTCAACTTTAGACTATCATTAGATATACGCTAGACTTATTCCTGTTTTGAAAGCTCCTCTGGCTGGTCAGTGCAGAGAAAAAAAAAAAACTTTCTTCACCCGGCCCATATCCAGTCAAACTAAAGCCCACCTGTACAGCTAAGAAATTGGATTGCAGTAGGGGCAACAAGGCCTGGTTCAGCTAGCAGGGATGCGGTGGTTGCTCCCAGTTTGCTCTGTAAACCAATGATTTCCTACAGGGGCTTGTTTGAAATTATTCAAATTGTCAGCGAGGTCACTGGAGGGAAACTTGAAGTCAGCAGATAAACTGCTCCGCTCCCTCAACCCCACCCTGCCCCGCCCCACCTCTCTCACCATATGCTTCGGCTGACACATCCCTGACCCCCTGTGGGCTGAGCTCTTTAAGCATGCTCAGCGGTATTTCTATGTGCGGATCAATTTGGTGGAAGTACTACAGTTTGTCTCTAAGATATCTCAAGAACACTGGAGCATCTGCTGTGTGTTTGCTGCCCAAGAATCCCCGCCGCAGCACGTCTTATTTGGCAGAGTTATCATGGCACTTCTCATACCCGTGCATCCCTGGCAGCACTATATACTGATAAAGGACTTCCTTCAAGTTCAAAGCACGTCCAGGACCACAGGCGACACACTCCCCCCTGGAGTACTTCTACAGTTTGGTCCTTGTTCTTCCCTTACAAATCCTGAAAATGCTGCACCAATCTCTCAGATGGAGCAGTTCCTTACAACAAAGAAACAGGGGGATGACTTTGAATGTCATACATGCCCAAATGAGTATCTCATATAGTATTCATGTTATGCCCCTGCATGATGTCTGTATAAATCTTTCTCAAGAATTCCTTACATCCAAGGACTGCTTTATTATTTTTTGATGCATGAAGAAAACACCAGCTTCCTCTATAGTCCACACGTTTACGATGTGCATAAAAATGAAACACTTGAGGTTTGAAAGGGACATGCTGAGAGGATTTTACATATGGTTAAAAAAAAAAAAAGCATTTCACTATGATTATCTGCTGCTTCTGGTGGAGCAAAAGACTCTAACAACTCAAACAGACCATACTTTATTTCTTTCTGCAAGACTTGCAGTCAGCGAGTCAGTTAATAAATGGCAAAGTGGGTTCATCAAAAGGGGCAGCACTTGCCTCGAGGTTACAGAGTGGCTGGTGAATGTAAGGTTGTAAACTTATATTCTCCGACCAACTCGAAGAATCTGGATGTTTGAAGGTGCAAAATCTCTCCTCCTTCAGAAAATACCACTGAAATTCGCCCTGGGCAAAGCACTCGACCTCAAATATCTAGTGTGAAACTGCAAAATGGTCAGCAGCGTAAGCAGGGGAGTAAGATAAAACGATAATCTGATGTTTAACCTCTACGTAATAGGGTGCAGCTAGAGATTTGCACTTGTATAATAACATTTTTAATTTCACGTGTCATATTTCCAAACACAGGCCTCATATCACAATGCTATAAATTGAGCGGGTACGGCATATAGGCTATAAACCAAAAAAATTAAAATTGAATTGTATATCGGCTGTAAAGCTTTTACTGGATCTCATTTTTTTTATTCATCTTTTAAGAACGAAGCCATAAAAAATTTCTCGGCTTTTTCACAGCGATGATGCCAAAACTCTTCAATTCCCCTTCCGGACTGTGCAAATCAAAGCTGTTAATTACAACACTGATAACAGGCCTGTGCTGGTAATTCATTAGAGGTGCAATTTAAGATGAATGGAAGATTGTTTTAAGTTAATTCCCAGAACGACTGCCAGCCTGTTAGGGCTGTTTCCAAAACAGTGTGAACAGTGTGAAGTCATCTCCTAAAATTCATTTATTTCCTTTTATTTGACGCACGGGAATCAGTCTGTGGGATTATTGTTCATACTAATAATAGTTTTTATATTTCAGATCAAAAGTCAGTTATTACATTACTCTGTTTTAAACAATTTTTTAAAGTTTTAAAACAAAAAAAAAACAATGATTTTGAATAAACAAGTCCACAAAGTAGCTTTTTTCTGAGCTTCACCTTTTTTTTTTTTTTAACACCACCATCTTCATTATCAGGCGTGAAGTTTGCTCACTCGTCATGGTGATGACGTTGCAGTTCACTCCATAGCAGTTTTAGGACTTTTTATCAGTGCTGGCTTAAAAGTATGACTTAATTTTATTTTATTTTATTTTTTTTTTTTTTAAGTACATCCTAAAAGTGCCAAGGATGAGAAATGTTGAATATAGTTAAAAGTTCCTGACAGAAATCTAATAAGTTTGACTCTGAGTTAGAGCTGTTTTTGTGAAACTGCTATTTACAAGGTCAAGAAAGATAAAAAAAAAAAAAAAAAAAGACAGATTTTTTTCTAGAGCTCAGCTTTTGCAGTGACAAATATTGTTTTCATATTTTCCTATTTTGGTCCTTGTATTTTATAACAGTGTTTTTATCTGCTTTGTAGTATAGCACAAACAAAGAGCTGATCAGCCTTCTTTGCTTTTGAATTTTGATTCTACACTACCGCTTTTCTATGAGATTTTCAGGCCAATACTATTTCATCTTTCTCCTCTGATGTTCTGTTGATGAGGTTTGATTCTTCTTTAGGTTGTACACAGTTTCATCTGTATCGACATGGTGACGGTTGCTGTCGGTTGTGATAACTTCCCGGTCTTTCTGTTTATTACAAGCTGTTGCAGCAGCTGGAAACATCTAATAATATAGTTCCTGCTATAACCAATCGACTATAAACCAGATGATTACAACCTCAAATGTGAAAGCTGTCATGATTGGGATATTCTTTGAGTCATAATTCTGTGACATTAGTCGGCAATAAAGAGTAAAAAGTTTTTCCTTTTTCGGCAGGAAACTTTCTGTGAACAAAGAAAAATGGTTAGGGCTGTAGTTCCTGCCCCCATAAGTGTTCATGTACCCGGAATTAGGTGTTTTAAAGCCTCCTCCTGACAAAAGCCTCATTGTATAATCACTGGCCATTCATCTAAATATGACAAGGTGACAGATTTTTTGGTGAGAGGATGTAGAGCATCTTTTTGTTTTTTGCCACAAGAGCACTTCCTCTGCAGACGCCCAGCTGTGCTGGCAGCTGTATCTGCTGACAGCTAGCACGGCTTCTTTGTTTGTAGCCTCTAATTTTCTTGTGATCTTCCATGTTTGGAAGATAACATTTGAATTCAGCACATTTAGCTCATCTGTCTCAATCATATGGTATGTAACCTTTCATTGATGTCGCTGTAACAAGCAGGTGTCTCTGCTTTTATGTACAGGTGTTGACTGACAGTGGCTTACAGACCAGTCAGTGATACCTGAGGAGTTATGATTAGGCCCTTTTGATTTGCTTCGCAAAGAAATGGATTGTACTTTCCATGACAGTTTAACAAGTTAATGACCAAGAATTAACTAAATAATTAACGAGTCCCTCATCCTGACTGACTTTATGGATTGCGTGTCACCACCCTCTGTTACAAACAATTGGAGCATCTCTTGAAATAGCACCCCTACATAGGCAGGAATACCAGAAATTCGTTGTCATGGTTACAGTTATGAACATGCGATTAAGCTTATGAAACAGTCATGGTTTGGGCACAAAAGCTGTTTGGTTAGGTTCAGATGCATTGTGATGATTTGGGTAAAAATAAGTGCTTCCCTAAGGCTCGAGGACCTTATTTGTCAACACCAATGACCAGCAGTTTCAAACAGGAAACCAATACCGGTCCTGTGCTTGGTAACCTCCTCCTAATGTGGGATCTGCCTCTCCGAATTCTGCGTGACTTGACTTCCTTCTTACTCCCGTCATAATTGCTACAGCTGCTAGAGGTTGCCTAACAATGAGATGTAACTGTGGGTCTCAATAGGCTGCCTGTACAGACAACCTAGGTGTGAGATTTTTTTTTCTTTTACAGGACTCTAAAAATTGTCCACTACTCAGATGGTTGAAATGCCAACTGAAGTGTAACACTCCATTAACTGTATCCTGGTTTGTGCTATTCGCAGCAAGATAATGAGCAATAGTGTTACGGTATAAGGAAAATGGGGAAAGGGCTCTTTAAAAAAAAAAAAAAAAAAACCATAGCTGTGCTTTATTTCTTTCTTTTCATCTCCCGAGCAATTTTCAGAATGGGGGGGATTTCTTTGTGGAGCTTAAATTGAGTCCAGATAGCTGAGCCACATCTGAACGGGCCTTGAAAAAGCTGCGGCCAAAACGTGGCACATCCTTAATCATCTCGCAGATATTCTGGATCACATCCAAATAAGAGGCACTTGAGCTGCCTTAATGTCCTTCCATAATCGCCATGATATATTAAATTTGACCAGTTATGCTAATGCACTAATTCATTAAGCTAATTAATGCACTAATAGTATATATTTTATGTCAATGTCACTGTCTTCATCTAACATGTAGGTGTTGCCATCAACGCTGCACAGCATTTTAAAGAGGTGAGGAGTTGAACTCATTTGAAGAAAATAAAATTTTCTTTATCAATATGTAAATTTATGCATTGAGATGCTCCAAACGCACTTGAGGTGATCCAGCAATCTGTAATTTGAGTATGAAATATGGCAGACAGTAAATGGCATGATGATGTAGCATCTTGCACTGTCCGCTATGCTGCCAGGAGATAATAACATCTTGATGTTTTGGGAAGGGGAACGCTGTCCTTAAAAGGCAGGATGGAGAAGTGGGAGTCTATGAGGCGACACAGGTCGCCTTACTGCACCGAATAATTAACAGCACCCAGGTGAACTTTGAAAAAGGTACTTTTTTTTCACATGCTTTGTCTTTCGACTGTTGTCTGCTTTCGTTGGTTTAGGATCAAAACTGATGTGACTGGTATTAAAACTCGTTAGCTTCTATTACCAAAAAGGTTATGACTCCTTTTTTTTTTTTTTTTTTTAACCGTACATCCAGATGAATTTCACACTACACTAGCATATTCAGATGTATAGAAAATGAGCACTTAGCTTTAAAAACTCTGTTGCTGTTGGACAAACAATATAAGTAAGAGACATCAGCTGAAATTACATCTTCTATTTATTAAAACTTCTATTTATGCACCTTTTTTTTTTCAAGTAATGTATTACATATTCATTGGTACAGACCTCTGTCTAGATACTTTCCTCTCATTACCAGTAGACTATTTTCTTATCAGTGCTGAATAAACTTTATCCAATGATCCCCTGAGACCCGCATTCATTTTTACAAACAGTTGTGCCACAGTAATACAAAATCATCCACTACAATTGCAGTGTACTGTTGACTGAGCATTAAGAACTGGGAGTTAAAGCACCTAGTCAAGTACATTGCAAGGCCAGTGGCTGAGGAGAAGAAGGGTCCCTCCTGAAACTTCCCAGCAGAGATATTCCCATTTGGCTGGTATAATATAATCCATCGTTTCTCCAGTTTATCCAGTTTTAGACACAAATTATATAGATTTGCTAATATTATCAGGCACACTGTATTTCTTTCCTTTATGTTAGTAATGGATATAAATTAAACTGTATCTTTTGGCACATTCTATATCTCTGCTTCTTTTTCAAATAGTGCTTTGGTAAATTAATCATTAATCTCTGACAAGTAGCGCTACATGTCCCAGGCTCTCCCTGTCATCGAATGTCCTGCTGTGTCACTGAACAAGAACTAATTTCGACAGTATAACTTGTTTCTGGGCTTGAATCTGCGTGTGGCTGAGTGAGTGGCTTGCTGCTACCTCATTATCCACTGTAAAGGTGCACTTAACCTCCAGTTGCTCCAGTGGGGCTGCTCAACGGCCGGGAGATAAAAAAAAAAAAAAACCATAGCTGTGCTTTATTTCTTTCTTTTCATCTCCCGAGCAATTTTCAGAATGGGGGGGATTTCTTTGTGGAGCTTAAATTGAGTCCAGATAGCTGAGCCACATCTGAACGGGCCTTGAAAAAGCTGCGGCCAAAACGTGGCACATCCTTAATCATCTCGCAGATATTCTGGATCACATCCAAATAAGAGGCACTTGAGCTGCCTTAATGTCCTTCCATAATCGCCATGATATAATAAATTTGACCAGTTATGCTAATGCACTAATTCATTAAGCTAATTAATGCACTAATAGTATATATTTTATGTCAATGTCACTGTCTTCATCTAACATGTAGGTGTTGCCATCAACGCTGCACAGCATTTTAAAGAAGTGAGGAGTTGAACTCATTTGAAGAAAATAAAATTTTCTTTATCAATATGTAAATTTATGCATTGAGATGCTCCAAACGCACTTGAGGTGATCCAGCAATCTGTAATTTGAGTATGAAATATGGCAGACAGTAAATGGCATGATGATGTAGCATCTTGCACTGTCCGCTATGCTGCCAGGAGATAATAACATCTTGATGTTTTGGGAAGGGGAACGCTGTCCTTAAAAGGCAGGATGGAGAAGTGGGAGTCTATGAGGCGACACAGGTCGCCTTACTGCACCGAATAATTAACAGCACCCATGTGAACTTTGAAAAAGGTACTTTTTTTTCACATGCTTTGTCTTTCGACTGTTGTCTGCTTTCGTTGGTTTAGGATCAAAACTGATGTGACTGGTATTAAAACTCGTTAGCTTCTATTACCAAAAAGGTTATGACTCCTTTTTTTTTTTTTTTTTTTAACCGTACATCCAGATGAATTTCACACTACACTAGCATATTCAGATGTATAGAAAATGAGCACTTAGCTTTAAAAACTCTGTTGCTGTTGGACAAACAATATAAGTAAGAGACATCAGCTGAAATTACATCTTCTATTTATTAAAACTTCTATTTATGCACCTTTTTTTTTTTCAAGTAATGTATTACATATTCATTGGTACAGACCTCTGTCTAGATACTTTCCTCTCATTACCAGTAGACTATTTTCTTATCAGTGCTGAATAAACTTTATCCAATGATCCCCTGAGACCCTCATTCATTTTTACAAACAGTTGTGCCACAGTAATACAAAATCATCCACTACAATTGCAGTGTACTGTTGACTGAGCATTAAGAACTGGGAGTTAAAGCACCTAGTCAAGTACATTGCAAGGCCAGTGGCTGAGGAGAAGAAGGGTCCCTCCTGAAACTTCCCAGCAGAGATATTCCCATTTGGCTGGTATAATATAATCCATCGTTTCTCCAGTTTATCCAGTTTTAGACACAAATTATATAGATTTGCTAATATTATCAGGCACACTGTATTTCTTTCCTTTATGTTAGTAATGGATATAAATTAAACTGTATCTTTTGGCACATTCTATATCTCTGCTTCTTTTTCAAATAGTGCTTTGGTAAATTAATCATTAATCTCTGACAAGTAGCGCTACATGTCCCAGGCTCTCCCTGTCATCGAATGTCCTGCTGTGTCACTGAACAAGAACTAATTTCGACAGTATAACTTGTTTCTGGGCTTGAATCTGCGTGTGGCTGAGTGAGTGGCTTGCTGCTACCTCATTATCCACTGTAAAGGTGCACTTAACCTCCAGTTGCTCCAGTGGGGCTGCTCAACGGCCGGGAGATAAAAAAAAAAAAGAAAAATAAAATGTGCTTGTTCAGGGCAGCTGTCAGGTGCGACTGTGTGTTGTGAAGCATGCCATTGCTTTCATGCTCAGTGAACCCTGCCTGCATGAGTAAAAGTTTTAAAAAAAGAAAAAAAAATTAAAGTTTACCACCAAAATCTGACATCAGAGCCTTCATTTGCAAACAGTGTTAGCCAGTTTTTTGCCATGTTGCTTTAATTTTCAGATCAATTGTGAGTCGGGCACCAGGATGGCACGGGGGGGCACTCAATCGTCACAATGGCAGCAGTGCCTCTGGCTTGGCCGGGTACCAACTGGCAACTGAGCAAACAGTTCGCAATTAAATTTTGACCACAGAAATGTCCGGAGCAGGTGCTAAAATGGACTTTTAGGTTAGTCTCTTGCCAGGTGCTGAATGGAATTTGAACCTCAGCTTTTGTGCCAGCATGGGCGAGAAGTCCTCAAAGCAATCAGGAAAAAAAAGGAATTTACAGTCCCATGACAACCGGTAAACTCATTTTACTGATGAAGATCATGCAATATGATCAAAATGTCTGGAGGAGCTACTAGATGGACCTCGATATGGGATTGTTTTGTGATATGAGCTTTGCAAGGTCAAGGATAAACTTTGTATCTCAACAACTGGGTTTGAGTTTGTTGGTGCGACGCCAGTGAGGGATAATTTCACTCTCAGTGCAACGGCAGCAACATAATTTGTAAATGTCCTGCTGGCAGGACCCTTTTTAACAATACTTAATACCAGCAGAAATGCTTGTCAGAGCTTTCAAAACCCCCTTATCAATCGTATGTCAGTCCCTACATATACAAGCCTTGGAGTTCACCGGCTCGCTAAATAATTAGCGCGGGGTTCTTGGACTTTGTGAGCCCTCAATTTCGCTGGGCTTCAAAGAACAACTTTGCTGTCTACAGCCCTCCCTCTGAACCTTTTTAGGGCACAAGCGCTCCGATATCCCAGACTCATTAGACAGGACGTACGGCTCCAAATGCCAAGCGGATAACCGAGGCGCATTCATGCCACCAGATAACAGATAAAGAAGGAGATAGGCCCTTGTGTAAATTTGTTGGCTGCGTGTTGCGATGACATAATTCAACATCTCCCGTCCTTTTTATGAGTTTGTTATCTGTCTCATTCAGATATCTATCCAGTTGCATAAAATGTGATTACATTAGGCTTTGAACTTATGCTGGCGTATTGTGTCTTTCCCACTAAATCCCTTGCGCCCCACAGGTACATTTTACCACTAAAGGGGGGAATGCCACAAATACCTGGGAGTATGTTTATTGTGTCTGTGTGCATGTGTGTGATTAGATAACGCCTGCATTGTGCTGTGTCTCTGTATATATGCCTACACGACTGTCAATCATCTCTTTTTAGACCCAGACCTCTAATTAAGTTTTGATATACTCCGCTGCCACTATTAGGGTCACACATACAAATCACATTTTGCATGTTTGGAATATTTAGTGAATGTGGGAATATATGAGCCAGAGGAGGATAGAAATAGTGGAGGAGAAAAAGTTATTTTTCTGCCCTGGTAGCAACTGCAGAACCCGAGAGCTAAATCACTTTCAAAGTTAATCTGCTATAAATCCTGGCAGGCAGTCTAAATCTAGGCAGAGAAACTTTTTAAAATCAAATGTGGAATTTCAATGATCCTCGCACTCAGAGAGTCGATGCTCCACCGGAATTCAACAACAATACCGGCAGGAAAACAAGGCAGGTGTTTCCCTCCCTGAGAACAAGAAGCATCTCATTTAATTCCCACTTGACTCTTATAGTATATATGGACTATGAAAGGACTTTTGATGTAATCATAAGGGTGTCACCCGTGTGAGACTGGCGCATACACCGAGACGAGGAGGAAAGATTTAGAGAAGGGAAAACATTAAGAAAGTCATGGGGGTACGCAGAGTTCAGCTGGTCAATCACTGGAACGTTAATGAGCCTCTGATGTGTTTCTAAGTTTGCAGCCTGCTTTGTTCTCAGCGAGACTATAGATGTTTTGTGTTATGGACTGTGGGCTTTCAGTGATCACTGAGACTGGCTGAGGGATCCCGCAGGGACTCAATCATTACTTTCTGACCTCAGAAGCGGAATGTGTCATTGTCAGTTTCAGATTTGTCAAAATTGTCTTTGTCCAACTTGAGTCTTCTGTCTAAGACACACACATGATGAAAATATAAAGGAAATGTGTATCTTCCGATTAAAATTTCTCATCTCATGATTAAAAGTACAGGCCATTAGTTATTCAGAGGTTTTACCATACTAATTGATTGCTAGTATCTTTTGTGTTTTGAAAATACATTAAATTTGCTTTCTTGCCAAGAGTCAGATGAGAAGATCAATATAAATCTTGTGTTTTCTATGATTAATACAAATTGCAGCCAGTTAGCTTAGCTTTGCACGAAGACTGGAAATGGGGAAAAAGCCAGCCCGGCTCTGTCCAAACTAATTTGACAAAAAGTAATATATACAAATATATGGTTAAATCTGGGTTTTAAAGGGAATAGCAGTACACTCCTCCAGCTTAGATTACAATGGCACAAACGTTGAGGTTTTACAGGGTCCCGCTGTCCTGATGGCTCTCTTTCTATCTTTGTCATATTCCCCAAATTGACTTACATGTTTGTGTTGCCATGTTTCTGTCTATCTGAATGGCAAAAACATTTTTGACTTCCTCCATTTTCAAACAAAGGCCAAATTGCACACTTAGCTGTTAAAATGCAGGAAAGAAAAAGATCATATATCCGCAAAAAAAAAAAAACCCTCAAAGATTAACTTTAAAATAGAAGGATATCGCCCCAGACAGGATTTAAATTACAGGAGGGCCAGTGAGTACACTGAAAAACAGTGGGTAATTTCTTCTGTATTCACATTTGCACTCTGGGCTGAATTAAAATGACTGACCAGAGCAGGTAATATTAAAAGATCCCCACCTTCCCTAGAGAAATAAATCCAATTGGATTGGGGCTTTAGGAAGTGGAATCCACCTACCAGAGCCATGTTACCTGTGTCCAGTCTTTGTGATAAGTTGAGCTAACCATCTGTTTGATATAGCTTCACATTTACCACACTATGTTTAACTCTCCCCCAGATAGTAAATCAGTGTTTTTTAAAAAAAAAAAAAAGAGAAAAAAGTATTGTAAATTGGAACTTGTACATAATATTCCCTGACAACTTGGCAAACTTGATCTGCTGAGATTGTCCTATATGACTGAAAGCCCCAGAGAAGCAACTAAATGGACGTGGTGAGATTTTTTTTTGTTAATAGAGAGATTATTTCATCACACCTGAAGGGCCTTGGGTACAAGAAGATTTCCAAAAAATTTAAGATTCCAAGAGACACCCTTGGGAGCATTATACGGAAGTTTAAAACTTGAGGAACAGCTGCAAACCTTCCTGGCTGTGGAAGAAAGCCCAACATTTCATCAAGCGCCCTTAGCAACTTAGTTAGAACAACCAAGAGAAACCCCCCATGTGACCTGAAAGACACCTACATGATGACCTGATGAAGGCTGGTACAAATATTTCAGTGGCAACTATAAGATGAACACTGAATAAACGAGGACTTCATGGCTGGGACTCCAAGACGTGCTCCAGTCTTGACCACAAGGAACATCAAAAGTCGACTAGAATATGCCAGGAGCAATTTGGTTAAGACAACAGAGTTTTCGGAGACATTTCTATAGACTAATGAAACCAAACTGGACCTGTTTTGACATATGGACCATTGGTATGTCTGGCGTGCGAAAGGCCAGGCTTATGACCAGAAGAATTCCATCCCCGCAGTCAAGCATGGAGGTGGGTCATTGATGATGTGGGGCTGTTTTTCTGCGGCAGGAACTTGCAATCTTGACCGTGTACCTGGCATCATGGATTCCCAGGTATACCAGGCCATTTTAAAGAGAAACATGAGGCCTTTTGTTGACAAATTAAACCTTGGTGATCATTGGACTTTACAGCAAGACAATGATCCCAAGCACACCTCCAATTCAACCAAAGCTTGTTTGAGAAAAAGATCCTGGAACGTCCTGGAGTGGCCTTCTCAGTCACCAGATTTAAATCCGATTGAAAATCATTGGGGAGATTTAAAGAAGGCAGTTGCAGCAAGGAAGCCATCAAACATCACTGAGCTAGAGGCTTTTGCACTTGAAGAATGGGCAAAGATTCTGATTGAGAGGTGTAAGAAGCTTGTCAGCACTTACCGAAAACGTTTGTTAGAAGTTATAAAAGCTAAAGGATGTGCCACAAAGTACTGAAGCTGGGGGTTGAATAATACTGCACATGCACATGTGTTAAGAGTTAAATTTTTCATTGGAACTTCAAAGTTAAGTCAACTTCTGTTGTCGAAATAACTCATATGTATCAATAAATATTTTTTGATGTTTAATGAGGATTTTTGTCATTTATTGTCATTATCTTTCTTTCACATCACTATAATGTCTTTTGAGTTGAGGGGGTTGAATACTTCTGATTGCAACTGTATATATTTATATATGTTTAAGAATTAAAGCAAATAAAAGTAACTTCACCTACAATAGGACTTACATAGATGGCTAAAACTTGTAAAGAATCTCTAGGCTTTCTTAGAGTATATCATTTGTCTTTGATCCACCCAGGCAGTCATCTATGAAACACCAGATAGCGCACTGTGTCCAGTCCCCGCCTGCCAGTTTCTACTATATGAAATTTTTGAACTAATTCATCCTCGGAGAGTGTGTGTGCATTATTTATCATAGCTCTGAATAACCACCCAGCGAGAAAATTAAGTGATTCTAATATATCTTTTGTCATGCACAGAATTTCTGTCTAGCTTGGCACGACATCTGAGAAATATAAACAGCCTACTGTGTGCTATCAGCTCCAATTGTACCCTCGGAATCATCCAAAAGCCACAATTATTAACAATTGAGAGCATGAGTGAGCACTAGAACAAAAATATATATATATTTCCGACAGTCCTCCTGTAGAGCAGAGGTTTGAGGACCTTTTGTGTGCAGCAAGTCCAGAGTGCACCCATAAGTTCTGTCTGACAAAGGTTTGACAGTGGGGACTTGGACATTATATGGTCCGCATTACAATCATTTATGATCGCAGACGTCTCTACATACGAGGCAGCGGAAGGAAAGACCTTGACTTTTCTTTTATAGGCATTTAATTTATAGACCATTTCAAATGTCATGAAGTAGAGGCTGTCACCACAACTCTGCAGGGAGAGGCCTGGCAGAGGCACAGGGACCTCACATTGTTAACAGTCATTACATAATCCGACCGAGCCGGTCGACTGCGCTGATCACCGCAACAATGCCGTCACACTTGGCCACAGTGGCAGCGAACGGTGAACTGCGACCTGCAGTGCCATTAAGATGCAACGCATGGCCGACCACCCCCAACACCCGCCCTCCCCCAAGTGTCATGCAGCCAACAACAGCAATATTATCTAAGAGATAGACTGTTACATCTCCTATCTAGCCTTGGCCAGCGCTACCAACACCCCCTCCCACTACCCAACCCACTCAAACATCTTTTACAATGCCTCGAGCCGCATGTGCCATCGGTGTGCTCGCAGTACACTGTGGGGATTAGCACAGAAACCTAGAGCCTGTTGACCCTCACCCTTAAGGTCTGGGCAGCCTCTATTATGGTCTGAGTATCTGCCAAAGAGCACTGAGACAGAAAGAGAGCTGTCTCAATATCTCACCCAGGCTGGGCTTTAAAAAGTAGCCACAAAAGCCTTGTTCTGCTGTACTGTATGAAATGGGTTATGACAATAACAATTTAACAATCCACTTGGAGTTCAATCAAGACATGAGAGTAGAGGAGGTCATGCTTCAGAAACCTTCAGCTTCAGAGAGCTGTTTGAAAAGTCAGGAGACAGAGCCTCATAGTGTTGCCTTAGATTGATCCTCAAAGCAAAGAAAAAAGAAATATGATCCAGTGGAAATGTTACCAGCTCGACCTCGCTGCACACAGAGTGGACATTGCCACGCCTCATTACAGCAAGTTAAGCACATTGCTAGTGATCTAAATAACATTAAAACTGCCACATGTGATTTAAAAAAAAAAAAAAAAAAAAAAGAGCAGCAACAGTGGAGTCTTTTAAACTAGAATAACAATATGGAAAAATTGAGGAAAAACCGGGTTTGACATTAACAAACCAACCCCCCTGTTCGCAGGGAGATACAAGAATGTCAGGAGGTGGTGTCTCCTACACATGGCAGAGGGATAACATATCTCGATGTGTGTGGGTCCACTGCACAAAAAAGATTCAATGTTTTGAAGAGGGAAACAACAAAGACAGGCACGGAGATGCAGATGGGAGTTGGCAGCAGTTAAAGCTTCGCTCCAAATGGGGAGAGGGGAGATGGAAAAAGGGAAAGCATTGTCAGAACTGTTATTGTCGCGAAGGGCAAGGGCTGAGCTATTGAGACATGAACTGTGTTACCCAAACAACTGGTATATCGAAGCGAAAATGGAAAACCATTTCAAGATTAGATTCTTACAGGATGAATTGATGTTTTTCACTCTATTCCATAAGCTGATTATTACTTTATTTTTATTTTTATTCAGTGCACACGTGTTAAATATCAGTCAAAGTTGTCTTCCATACCAAAAGTTGCTGGTCAACTAGATAGGGAGGATTCAAGGAGCAAATACCATACAAATAGTGAGGATAGGCCTGTTATTAAAAGTGATTTTTATCTCCAAATCGCTCAAGTGGAGTCACTCTGGCTCTAATGGGCAACTCCCAGACACAAACATACAGAAACAATCAATTAGCACTGTAACTGTGAACAGGAAACCAGGCATCGTTTAGAAAGAGCATATGCACTCAGCAAATCTTCTCTGGAAAAACTCAGGGTCAAAAAAAACCAAAACAGGTGGTTTCTTTTATCACAGACAACACTCTAACTACGAATTGTTAGGGAAAACTAAAGCTATTTTGGGAGTTATGCTTATTCACTTCGTTGACCAGAGTTAGACGAGAAGATCAATACACTGTGCTTAAAGTTTCCACACTTAACTTTTTTTTCACAACGGTAATTGTGGTCTTTACGAAGTACGTGCCGAAACGAGAGCCTTGTCATCACTGCGAGGTTGCCAGGCAAGCAGTGGAGAAGCTGCGAAGAACAGTGGAGAGGGACTAAATATGTTGCCTGTTACATTACACACCAAATTATCACTCCGAGGTTTTCGTCTGTGTACTGAACAAACAAATAATTTACATTGTGTCCTGTTTGTTGAGCTCTAGAAGATAATTGAACTTTGAACTCTTTATGCCAAGCTAAGCTAACCGCCTCTCAGCTCTTGGTCTACACTTTAAATAACAGACATGAGAGCGGTATCAGCTTGTCGCGATGGTGTTGTACAGGTTTCCACTTGGTGTGGTATGTAGTTTCTGTTTTTCTCTCCTATGCTAGAAACAGCACTATAATTAACTATAATGTAACACACAATACAGATGCAATGAGTCACACAGAAAGTGACATAAACTTTCGTCCGCAGGGCGCCAATCGAACATGACACATTCATCAATAATTAATCACAGAAGTGAATGTGGTGGATGGGCAAACAATGAACTAAGAAAGCTTGTATTTGTTTGTAGTAAAGTCTTAATTGTAAGATTGTAAGAGTCAACTATATCAAACTCTGACACATCCTATACATACAAACATATACAGTATATAAAACAATAAAACTGCTAGAGTCTGCTAAAGAATGTGTCCATCTAGTCTAGCAACTTAAGTTAGAAGGCACCAAACAATCACCCATCCTATATTTACAATAAAACTACAGAATATGAAGCATGTATACATATTATTTGATTATCACAGCATTCCATACAGCCAGAGAGATGACTTTTATCGCAACCGTATCCATTGGACTCTGGGGAGTGAACCAGCAGAGCAACTATGCAAGCCAGTGCAACGATTCATCGCTCGAAGAAGCTGCTGTGCTTCTGGCCTGCTCGTCCACATGCTGCCCAGTAAAACATGGGTGAGCTTCTACTCCTTGAATCTTTGCGAAATCCCTCTGTAAAATTTCCGCCACTACCCCAACACAGTGGAGGTGAATGGAATTTAATTTGAGTTCAAGGCACTGAAAGGATACAAAAAAAGAAAATCCCGGAGCAACGTCCCCAATTACTCTAGATAAGCTAGAGACCTCATCGTTAACAGTGTTCACTGGAGCAACCAAGAAAATGGTACTAATAAAAGTCTGATGACATTGTATTTGAATGTGTTGTTCTGGGTTGGAGGACATTTCAGAAACAAATGTCTCAAAACCTGTGCAAAAAAAAAAAAAATCTGCATTACAGTTTGTGTTTTATTATCAATGAGTTATCAGACCCTTTAAATATCGAACATGGCTTTCATGATGAACTCCAATGTGACGGGAAGTGTAAATCCCCATCAGCCAGGAACTACAATGTGTCTTTCACTGTATAAACCCATTACATTGCCACATCGATATACAGCATGTCAGCTTGTTCCATTACATTTAGTTCAGTTGCATTATGATGGCACATGTTCAAAAGGCACCTAAACATAATGGATTTTTGTAGATCCTTGCCCTCAATAGGAGCTGGCAGGGTTCTGCTGTAGTTTTATTTCCTGTGTTTATTCAGTTTCCCAGTAGGAACCACTGGAAGCGCAGAATAGCACAGTGGCCCAAAGAGGGCCGGTGTGAGATCATATTATCCCTGGTAAAAATGGGAAAAACCTCATGGATCGGCTTTGGCTCCGAGAAGTGAGCTGCAGCGTTTGTGGATTCCTCTGACATTTGTACAGAAATCCGCAACGGTACCACTGAGAAAAATGTGCTTCTTAAGAACCAGTTTGCCCTCTAAAACGGGCCATAAAGACATCTCGAAGGGTAACTGGCAACGATTTTTGAACATGCTGGGACGCAGGGCCACCTGAGATCGCTGTGAAGGCCCCTTAATCGTTGCCATTTTCAGTGGTGACGCAATTTTCCTCCCGGACCTACTGTTTTATTGTCATGTCATCCAGATCTGCGCCCCTACCACCGGCTGCCATTACAAGGTCCCCACACCTTCATGCACAGAGGAGTCTGTTTCCTCCCAAGTCTGAAACCCTTTGATCAGTTTCCCTCCATTTTTTTTTTCTTTCTTCCAGTGAAAAGCAGTATTTACTAAAAAGCCTTTGCCTCCCCATGGTGCTTGAAGAAAGCCATTGTAATGAAAAGCAGAGCAGCTCCATTAACACCACCACCCGCTCAGCTGGCACTACCTGTTGTTAAATGGCTTAATTGGATCTGAGATTGCTGGCGGAAAAAATGGGTGTGGAAAGACTTTTCCTGGTATTGTTGAGATGGAGAAAATGTGTTTTGCCCTTTGAGAATGTTCTGAAAACTGTTGTTTGGCTTCGGCTGTGTTCTTGAGGGTTTGAACACAACTGTGTGCAGAGAGTATCGGCATCGCTCCAATGTAGGAAATCCACAGAGCCATCCTGAAAATGAGCATTGTTTTATCTCTTTTCTACGTTCTTCTCTACAACTGTTATTCATGGAGACTCGCACATTTATCAGGTGTCCCCCTCTATACTTTGAACAACTTATAGCCTATAATTTACAGGATATATTAATGATACATTAGTTGATCCCTGGTAGTCAAGTGCAGAATCAATTAGTGAGAGCAGCCTTGAAAAACAGACCCACCCATTCACCCAGTGCGCCACTGGAAATAGATTCTATCTCGTGGTTTTCAAAGAGCTTTCGCAGATAAAGTGAATGCATTGTGGGAATAAAGGGACTGAAGTTGGATCATAAAGGCCTACAGCTGGCTGAGCATTCAGACAGCATGGCTTCTGTAGCGTTTCGCCCTTTCTCCGCAAGAATTTCAATTACCGTCGCAATTAGTGTAGAAATGTGTTGGGATCATTAGTTTCCGTGTGCCTTGTGAATCACAAAGAATGTCAAAATTGCGTAGGGAATACGATATACACACCGCCGAGATGCGAAGTATGGATCAATACACGTATTCTGTGTCTTGTCCCTGTAGAATACTACAGTTGTCACCAGACTAATTAACATTCAGGCACCATGCCTATAAAAGTTAAAAAACAAAAAAAACAAAAACCAACTAGTCATAAAGAAAGTACTTATATAAAGTAAATGTAGAAGCCACCATAATATTCTTAGTCATTGATAGAAGATGCCATCAGATTGTTCACATCAATAAAAGTAGCAACATCACACTATAAAAATGTGTTACAAGTAAAAGCTGCTTTGAAAATGTTTCTGAAGTAAAAGTATGTAAGTATTCTTCACAAAATCGATAGCGAATGCAGAATAATGGCTCCTGTTAATGTTACACCATCACATTATTCAACTATTAAGGTTCTATAGCATTTTGTTGTCAAAGGTGGAAATCTTGTACATTTTTGGGAAGTTTGATCTATAACAGTGCACCATATTCTGATAAATACCATCCAATGCGTTGTAAGTAAGATCTCAATTTGTTAAGTAACCAGTAACTAAAGCTGCCAAAATATATTTTCCTTTGAAAAGTGGTGAAGTAAAAGTAGTAAATGGCAAAAAAGGTGAAGTACTTTTTAGTGAAGGAGGCGACGGGACTTGAGTAAATTCCTCATAATACAAATAGTTTGATGGGTCAGGCTTTTATCTTGGGTTTAAAACTCTCATGAGCTGTATTGTTATACAATGTCCTAAATGTAAATGTTTTATCAGCGGGCTAATGTAGTTAGTGTTAGTTGTCCTGTATGGACCATGTTTTTTCTAGAGCCGACAGCAAGGCTGCTTTGTTCCCCACCACAGAAACCTCTTCAAAAGGATTTCGGGCTTGTACATCTGAGTCCTATCGATAGCAGTACTTAATCTGGTTTAAGGTTAGCTTTAACTCCATCTGCTGCACTGTCGTGGGGGGATAATAAGAAAAAACGCAGAAGAAGAAGAAGAACCCAAATTCCATTCGCAAACCATCAAACAACACAATTAATGGCCATCCCCGGCGCAAGAGCCTGTAATATACTGCCAAATGAGTCAGGCGCAAAGCTGAGGATGAAAAACAAAAGTATAATCCCTCCGCCGCTAACGGTGTCACTCAAGGATTAGAGTGCCAAGGAAAAAAAATAACACACTAAGTACTACGGGGATAAATTAAAAGCTCCGGGCATCGCACCGCGGCTCCGGTCGCTTCAATAAAGAGAAGAAAAGGGGGAAAAAGCCCACTTGTGCTTGGTGATACAGCTGGAAGTGTCGGTGCCTCACTGCGAGCGCCCCGACAGAATAACGGCCACTATAATCTCAACTTCAGATATCCTGATACCAATTGATTTGAGCCGCCGGGACCCGGCGACAAGTAAAAAAAAAAAATATATATATATATATTTATATATATATATATATATATATATATAAATATATATATATGAAATCGTCGAAAGCTCAGGGCGGTAGATCGGAAGATATTTTCTGAGTCAAGGAGAGTGACCCGGTGGATTATTAGAAAAGAGTTGTGGCGCCTCGCTGATGATGAGGGTTAAGCTCGGTGTCTGATAGCGAGTCAGACAGAGGTGGGGGGTGGGGATGGGAATGGGGATGGGGAGGGGGGGTAATTGATGGACGGAGCCGAGGTCGGATGGGGTTTAATAATTACTCCACAAGAAACAAAACATGAGAATCACATTTTTTTTTTTTTTTACCTGTGTGTCCAGACGTAAACCATCCAGGAGGATAATCCAAGCGAGATTAGTGGCGAGCAGAAGGATGCAACACTTCTCAACAAACTATTATATTAATGATAATCTGGAGCTCCGGTCAAATCCACGGCTGCTGTGGTGTAATTTCCGATCTGTGTGTGGACGGAGAGAGAGAGAGAGGGAGAGAGAGAGAGAGATCCAGAGAGGGAGAGAGAGAGAGAGAGAGAGAGAGAGAGAGAGAGATGTCCTCAGGAGAAGTTTGCACCTATAAACGGCCAAAGGGGAGGTCGTTAATCCTTTCTCCAAAAACACCGTCAACGCTACAGCGAGAGCCGGCGGAGGGGAGCGGGGAGGCAGGGGCAGCGGGGACGTGGACTTCAGCACCACGGCAGAGTGGACAGCTCCGACGGCGCAGCGATCTCACCTCGGCCGCTCTCGGGTCTCGTGTGCGCCACCGAGGCAGGAGCCACCAGCCCCAACCTCACCTACTGGCTCAGTCCCGACCGGATTTACATACAATCACGCGGGAGGGAGGGAGGGAGGGACGGGATGGGAGGGAGAGAGAGAGAGGGAGGGATGAGCCAATCACGAATATCCCGTAGCGGGCGGTATAAGCACCCGAAACGAGGACAGGCGGACGGGGACGGACGGTCGGACGGAACGCGGCGCGGCGCTGCGCGGCGCGGCGCGGTTCGGTCCCCGTTTGTGCCAAACGAAAATCGTCCTTGACTAAGAAGGGGGGGGGCGAAGGGTAGCTGGGTTTCTCTATGGCTGCCCCACACACTCACCGCACACACTCTACTATACACACACACACACTGTACACGGGCGTACTCCACTGATGGAGTGGTGAATAAGAAAGAAAGAAAGCTCCTGTGTCACTGTATCCACCGTTTTATTCAGCGCAGTGTTTTGTTTTTTTGTTGTTGTTGTTTAGTTTTTTGTTTTTTTTACTGCGTGACCTCCAGGCCGTGGGAGAAATGGTCGCTAAACATCAGCAGTATTTTCAGATGGAGATTTACTTTTTTTTTTATCCCAATGATTTATTTATTTCCTCCCTTATTGGTCGCTCTCTGAAGCCAAATATTATTAGAGGAATGATCTGTTCGGTAGCGGTTTAGAGAAAAATTCTTTGTGTCGTTACTATTTTGGTGTCATTAGTATTCGTATTGGTCAGTGGTGGGAATAACATTTACTCAAATGCTGTACTTAAGCTCAAATTTGTGATAACTGTACTCTACTTGAGTATTTCTATTTTTACACTGCCCTTTTTTTTTGCTACTTTCACTCCCCTACATTTATGTGACAGCTATAGTTGCTGGTGACAGATTCAGACTTGAGATACAAATGTAGACTGTGGCCCAGTATGAATATGTTTATAAAACATGATGTCAGATATTGTTTTAGATTAAGCTACAGAAGAGAATATTAAAGGGTCAAATTCTAAATTTAAGCAGGATTTGAACATTAAGCAGCATTAAAAGGTTGATTATTGCTAATACATTTATAAAAAAAATGATCATATAAACATATACATATATATAGCAATATAGCACTCTTAAAGGAGCCATCCTACGGAAATGGTACTTTTACTTTTAAGACCTAAGAATATTTTGCAGGTAAAACTTCTGGAATTTTGATGCAGGACTTGACTGTCACTACTGCTGTTACTGAAGTAAAAGATCTGAGTACTTAGTAGTAGTAGTAGTAGGTATTAGTAGTAGTTGTAGTATTAGTGGTAGTGGTAGTAGTTGTAGTAGTAGTTTTTGAAGTAGTAGCAGTAGTAGGGGTATTAGCAGTAGTAGTGGTAGTAGCGATATTGGCAGTGGTATTAGAAGTAGTGGTAGTAGTAGTGGTATTGGTAGTGGTATTACTAGTATTAGCAGTAGTAGTATTAGTAGTATTATTAGTAGTGGTGGTGGTGATTGGTGGTATTAGTAGTAGTGATAGTAGTTGTTGTTTGTCATATCATGCACATGCCAGTCCCCATACACCCAAAAAATCTGTGGTAGTGCTCATATCTTAAAATCCTGAAGTGTCAGCAAAACTCTTTAAACATTTTTATTTGTGTCTTATAAAGCAAAGGGACTACAGCTGTCAAATTAATGTACTGCATTTAAAAAAGTACAATATTTCCCCAGAAATCAAGTGGAATAAAAGCACAAAGTCACATAAAATGGAAAAAAGTCAAGTACAAGTATCTCAAAATTGTATTCAAGTACTTGCGATAAGCACTTAGTACAATTAAAGTACAATTTGGTAGTAAAGAGTATAATTTATTACACATATCATGAACCTTTCCCCCTCTTTCAGGCTTTATAAATAAAAGCTGCCACACAAAAAAGTTCACTTCTTCTTAAAACACAACTCACACAACTTTTAAAATCATCCAACCACCAGAAGTCAGCAGAGATGTGAAGTTTTCAAAAAAACCCCCCAAAAAACCATGATATAATGAGCAACGGAAAATAAAAAATGGACTCTGCCCTCACCAAAATCACACGACAAAGCCTTTACTTCTGCAGGGAGATCATTAAACCCAACTGTTTCTATAGCTACTGACAGTGTACTTTAAAGTTCTGTAATTGCACACACAGAAGGGTTTTTGACTTTGACTAGTTGAGTTGTCCCCTTAGGACTTTAAGACCTCCATGTCACTTGCGTCAGGTTGATGCTATTGATGCTATGTATGATACGTGAACGAGTGCTACATTTTACGGGGTCGAGTTTGCCCCACGTGCAGATGAAGTTATTCATGCATTTTATAAAAAACATATTTATGTATTTACTTCTGTGTAGTCCATTGTTTTTTGCCTAGTTTATATTTGTATCAAATTACCCTTCCTCTTTTTACACTTCAGGACATCAGACCCTCAGATGCACCTTACCGCATCTGAGGCTGCTCTTGTTGTTTTATAATTCCTTTAAGAATGAATGCCACTACACTATTTATATATCTATTTCTGTCCTTTTCTATAATACAGATACTTTTCCTGTCATTCTGCAAGACGTTGAATTTAGCGCACAACATCAACCGGTGCATGTTAACTTCAGAGCAGCAGGAACAGAAAAGAGGGGGAACTGTGCAGCTTTTCTAGCATTAGTCACCATGACTTAACAGACCAAGAAAGAAAAATCACCAACAGAAACCTTGGCTGTGTCTCAAACCAATCCCTAGTCCAGTGGATACTATACTGCCTGGGGGAAATAGACATTCTGTGGATTGTCCCAGTGCAAAAACTTGTTCCCGTGCAGGGAAATATCAGCTCCACATGACAGGGAGATAAGAAAAGAAGCAAAAAAACAAACCCAGGAAAATTAATGATTGATCTCTGTCTTCTCTGCCTGGAATCACAACACTTTTACTTCACCACACTTTCACTCAAGGATAGAAGAACGTAATTATCAAATTATCGTTGAAGTATATTAATCAGTCTATAAAGTTTATTCGCTTATTCTTACAAATTACTAAAGAAAATAAATGATGTTGAGGATCTGTCATGGCCCTTACTCTCACTGAAATGTAATGATTACAACATTTTGGGTCTAGTTAAGGCCTTTGATCCAAATTGCTTCAATAAAATTGCTATACTGCAAATATTGGAAATGTGCAGATGCTCAGTTGTCTTCTCTTTTCCTTTGTGTCGAGGCGAATCACTGATGAACTGAACACAGGGTTGAAATCATGAATGTATTATTGTAAAAACACCGGTGAGGACCTTCATTCATTCATTGAGACTGCTGCTCACATACATAGCAGCACACACGCAAAAACGTTTCTCCTGCTGCTACTTGGAGTCTTAAAACCTGCACTACTATCTAGCTACTATAGAGGAGTTAAAGCAAGGGGAACACTGTTGTTTTGGTAAATAAACTATGGTTAAGTTTAGGTGACCAAACTATTGGGTAAGACCTCACTACATAAAGGACACACCACTTCCTGCACTTCCTGATAATGAACATTGTCCTTGGACATAAATCGTGCAGTGTCCGGTCGTCCAACACGGATTCATATAACACATGCACAGTGTCAGTGTCTCGGTCTGGTTTTTGTTCCTTGACCTAAGTACGAAACCAAGCAAAAACTCCATCTCGCTAAGAGAGACTGTGAGATGCGGTCTGAAGCAAATTTTGTCAATCTCATTATGGCTGAGAGACCCAACCTTTCCTACGATATTTGGTACACCAAGTATGTTTGGTTGCAACAGGTCCTCTTAACTAAACAGCAAAGTAGGTTGTTCCCTGAAGCGCCTTTCCGAATCCCCCAAAAGATAAAATAAGTAACAAATATGACTGTTATTGTGACTGAGGGTTGCTGTGAGTGTTATCTGGCCCGTCGCACATGGTCAAGGTCTGGTCAAGTTTAGCCGACTATAGCCTCTCAGATGGGGTCTGGGAAAGATCATGGTCATTGCCAAAAGAAACCAACATGGACCATAAGGAGATAGGATGCAAAGCACGGCCGTCAGGGTCAAATTAAGCTGCTTTGTGTAACTTCTTCCTCAGGGTTTCTTTTCTTTTTTTTTTTGGCACTGTCAAACATCAGTGTCCCTCCACGTTTGCTTTGTGAGAGAGCGCACAGCAACTTTTTCTGACAAGAGGTCACTTGTCAAGGAAAAAAGTAAACATAGGTCATTTTGAGTATTTAAATATGCAAATATTGCCAATGTTTTCTGGTGAGGACATTTTGCTTGGGTAACACAAGCCTTCAGATTCAAATGTGCTTCCTCCTGGCCTCCTGTTCATCTGTCCCCAATCAGCCTGACGTAACAGTCTTTTTTTTTTTTTGCATTTATCCCACTTCATTTATCCGGGGGGGGGGGGGATACTAAATAATCTCATCGCTGCCCACATTGTTCGACTGACAAGTTATCTCTGACACATGCAGTGTAGAGAAAATGGGATAATAAAGACTTAGCACAGGAGAAATTTTATATGAAAACAAGGACTTTGGCTTCGATTGATAGATAGATATCTAATACATTTTCATGTAAATCCCAAAAAAAAAAGAAAAATTCATGAGCTTCACGCCGCATGTGCCGCCATACCAACAGTCACCACCATCCCCAAAATCAAACATGACGTACATGCTGACAGTCATTCAGCACATATGCCAAATGTGCTGTTGCTCCTGCAAAATGAAGTTATGGCATGATTCATTAGGGCAAATAAGAGGGAGCTCTCCCTTGACATTCTCTCCGTGAATCCAGAGATTACGTTGCCACATCTGTGCTTATAAATAACCCGTGTGTATATGTCACACGGGTGCGGCTGAGATGGCTGCAATTTATCACACGCACAATTAATGTGCCGCATGTTAAATAAGGGAGACGGGGAAGGAATTGTCTCCACGAATGAAATATAGCAGGTTGTATTGTTTGGATATTCAAGCTGAAGGCTGCATTTTGCGTGAGTGTGTGTGTGAGTGTGTGTGTGAGATTGTGTGTGAGATTGTGTGTGATTGTCCATATGTGTGTGTCCAGGTTTCTCAGTGGTATGGTGGAGAGTACCATAGGTTGTGGGTGTGTGTGCCTAAGCTCAAAGAGAATGTATTTAACAAGGTAGAGTGGTAGAATGTACACTTTTTTTTTGTGTGTGTGTGTGTGTGTGTGTGTGTGTGTGTGTGTGTGTGTGTGTGTGTGTGTGTGTGTGTGTGTGTGTGTGTGTATGAAGTCAGCTATTTGCATGAATCTGGTGTGTGTGTGTCTGTGTGTGTGTGTGTGTGAGACCCCTAATGTGATGTGACGTTGCAGGGGGGCAGCAGCAGGAGCAGCCTCACTCTATGTGATGATGTGATGATGACCAGTTTATTCCCCCCATTCTAATGCGTGCGTGCGCGTGCAGCGCAGCTCAGAGATCAATGTCAGTGTACATCTGCTGCTGCATGCTGACTCAGGACCCAGGATCAGTCACTTCACTTCTTCCCAGGTCTCTGGGCCCTTTCTTTGGTTTTTTTTTTTTTTTTTTTTTCCTTTGCTTCTTTTTTTCTTTTTTTTTTTTTTGAATTGAATGAATGCAATGCAAGTGCTGAAGAGAAAGCAGCCTCTTTCACTTTTCAGGAAAAAAAATTTTCTTTTCTTTTTTTTTTTTCAGTAAAAAAAAAAAAAAAAAAAAAAAAAAAATTTTACTAAATAAATATAATAATAAATAACAGGGCTATGTTTCTTAGATTCTTTATTCATTTTTAGTGAAGGAAGACTGGAAAGCAGATCCAAAGATGTTGAAGGAAAGTGTAATTAGTACTGGGATGATCAATCACGAGGATAGTTTGTAGGATTTTAATAGTCTGTGTTGATTAGTTTTTTTTGATAAATATTCTCTGGTTTCAGCCTCCCAAATGTGAGGATTTGATGCTCTGCTCAGTTTTATGTCATTTTGAACTTAATACCTTTTGGGTTCTGGACCTTGTCTGACAAAACAGGTGATTTGAAGCTGAGACCTTTTGCTCAGGGGAAAAAAAAACTCATACTGGCCATTTTTCACCATTTCATGAAATATTTCTGAAGCCACGATTGCAGAGACATTAGCGTCATCAAATAGGAACAGCTTCCTCATCCGTTTAAAGGGACCCCCCCCCCCCCCCACAGGGGCACAGTGGGGCTCCCAACAAATAGAGCTTCAATGGGGAAAAAAAACCTGGCTCAGCTTTTACCACAAACCGATGGGCCAATTAAACATGTGCAAGTGCACAATCCTGGAATACTTTGTAAAGTGGAAGATCAGAGCCTACAGTTAACATTGGTTTCGTCTAAGCGGAGAATAAACTAAAAGACTATTCTTTCAATAACGTTGCAGAGTTTTAAATTCCTGCATCATTGTATTATAAGCCACTTTGCTATGATTGGCTTCTAATAAGCCTTTAAACTCAGTGATGTGTTCAATCAAACTGGACTATTTTCAATCTGAATACCCACTATATAATTAATTAATTATTCTGAATAATTACTGAGATATTAGTTAATGAATCTTTTCAATGGCACATTAAATGTTTGTATTTCCGTACTGTCTCAGAACAAACACTATTAAATCTGGTTTCAGCCAGTTACAATATAATGTGGAGAAACCTGTCTTGGTTGATAATTGCATATTAAACAACATCTTGGCATTAATACCAGCACACATGTGCATGTACAGTATGAAAATGAGGCAGATTCACAACGGAGTAGAAGGAGCTGACAGTCTAATGAGCGTTTGGCTAATTCTTCAAATATACATCCAGCTTTTTGTTCATGTTTACCTGCCATATGATGTGATTCAGCACTCCCAACTCGTAACTGTTTTTCTCTAGTCTTTTATGCATGGGGTGATGCTTTGATAATGAGTCGAAGTCTCTGCTGAAGCACTCCGAGCTGAACGCTCCGCCGCTCCATTCAAATGCAGCAATCGTGGCATTGTGACTGAAAACCTTTTGTCTGTGGCTGGAGGTATGAGACCAAAACATCGCTCTAACAGCCTTTCAAGTAGGACATTGCCACCTAACTGGTTCCAGGCAAGCCCTGACTTTTATTTGTGGCTAGTCATCTGCCACACTAAATTTATTGAATCTTGCCACAAGGCATTAATCCTAAATTCATGGAAAAATGAATCTGTGCTGAACAGATTGAATATTGAATATTTATTCTAATTAGAAAGATTGCATTATAAAGGGAAAGAAGCAGTGTGCATGCCGCCTAGTAATTAAGATAATTACTTTTGCATATTATTTTTACTTTTGGACACACTTCATCTTCGCAAAAACATTTAAAAAGTGGTTCTTGAACATCGGCACCTGCTGCTGCAGCCAAAAGTTTTCCCCAATGGATCCAGACCAAAAAGTGGATCACCACTGATCAAAACCTTTCAGAGATGATACAACCAAGTGTTGTTGCCTTTTGAAGTGTTTCTTTGCTATGCATTGTGTCCCAAAGGAAGAAGAATGAAATCTGACTCAGCAGGATTAAAACATGAAACACTGCTTTGACATAAAGAGACGTATTTTATATATAAAGCGTGTCTAGGAATAAGATCACTGGCTGGCAGGAAGAGACTTGGAAAAAAACACTTTGACAAACTTTGATTGCAATATTTCGACGCACTTTTATCTTCTGGCAATGTGAGTTTACTGAAATTTGAATTTCAAGATCATTTCTGTAGGTGGTGGGAGTTGTGTTACAACTGGACAGGCATTTAATAGAAAGAAAGATCTTCAAATCAAAAGTAGTCACATATTTAACGGTATGTATACGATCACAGGGGACATGTAACAGGCATTTTCGGGCTAAGTGGATATACACCAACGCAGTCTCACAGATCCTTTTAACATTTGGCATAATTATATGTCCCTGGCGAGTGGCTTGTGTTTGGCTACAGAATAGACTGTGTATAAAGGGCATAAACCCGTAAAATCCACAAGTAAATGCACCCAAGGCAACGGCCAAACAACCCTCAGAGAACCGTTTTAATATATTGTAACATTATGCCACATTACCGACACAGTGTGAATGCAGTAAGTCTCCAATATCAACACACACAGCAGAAAATTTGATAATAAATATGGATTCCAAAAAAAAAAAAAATGGATGCAGAACAAACAGGTGACAGACAGGCCAGATTGTTGCATAGTATAGAACCATTTATTTTACACTGAAGGTGCAAAACAAACAGGTGACAGGCAGTCCAGGAACTGTCAGGATGATTGAGGATGGTGAAACAGAGCAAGCTGTTAAATCTAATGAAGTAAAGAAACTTTTATTTTACACCGGTGCCACATTTTAACATTATCCACATATGTTATTGAGGAAATTCAGACCAAAAAAGCACCAATGTAAGGATCCAAGTCCTTAGGATAAAGTACCAGTAAAAAAAAATCTAAAACTCACTCATTTTTAAGTAAATTCATAGGTGTAATCAGCTTAATGTACCTGAAGTACCAATAAAAGTACTTGTCTGCAGCTGAAAAGGCCCCTTTGAGTAATATATTACTATGTATATGACAGTATTAGAACTTTTAATACTGAGGCAACATGTGTAAGCAGCATTTTGCTCTTGTAGCTGCTCGGGACAGAGCTGGTTTTAGCTACTTTACATTAAAGTCTGTTAGTTTAATCCAGGGGTTCGAAGGGTCATAAGATAAATATGAGGGGCTGTGGGATGATTAATGGGAAAGGCAAGAAGAAAAAACAACAAAGTTTCTGATAAACAAATTTTTCCTCCCTTGGTCTCACTCAGACTCAGTTATTTATATGAAACAGTCAGAGGCATTTAGAGGTTAAATGTCTCTTTGGTGAATTAGCTGGAAATTCATAAATATCTGAAACATGGCTTTTGTTAATCGGGCGCCCACCAGAAAAGTTGGAAAACGAGTTGTTTGTTAACAATGTATCACAGTTTAATAACCCATATCATATCTTTTTAATGCATCTGAAAGGCAAATAATTATGGTTATATAAATGTTACAAACATACATATAGAATGGAGTCAAAAGCACAATATTTTCCTCTGAAATCCAGAGGAGTAGAGGTATAAAGTAAGATCAAATGGAAGTACTCAAGTAAAGCAAAGTACCTCTGAAATGTACTTAAGTACAGTACAAGAGTAAATGTAAATAGTGCGCCGGAGAATAGGAGGTAAATGGAGGTTCAGGGAAGTGAAGAAAGCAGATTTGGATTAGCACCAAGCTCTGACAGGAAGGGAAAGGGATGAAAAAATCCCCTTTTGAGAGGTTCTTCCGAGCCACATACCTCAGGAAGACGCTCTGCACAAAGAGGGAGCCAGCGGGATGGACAGAAATCTCGCATATGGACGGACGTGATAATGTGGATGAGGGAGAAAAAAAATGCACACAAGTGCTTTTTATAATTGTGGCGAATCACAATCAAATCACAACAAGATTTACACTCCCACGGCACGAGGCAACATAATCACACTGTCGAGCAACAGGGGGGCTACACGCACCGCAAACACAATGCGCGCGAACAAGACGATCATGGTGCCAAAAATTACCAACAGAGGAAAACACACGAGGTATGTTTAAATGGTTTAAATGGCTTTTTTCAGCAGAGGCAGAGTTATCTTCAGCTGGCTCTTAGCTCCTTTCCTAAAATTTGAGTTTCTGTAATTAATTTGGGTACATCATTGCATTCGACTCTAGATCACCCCTATGACCCCGAGACCTGATTTTTCATCCCACAAGTGCAATACTGTGTATCTGGCTGCGCTGTGTGGCTAATGAACAATCCAATCACACTGCTACGCTTACATCAGTGATTTATATGCACGCCTGCATTCTGTCCATATTGTGATAAGATCTCATTATGCAGAGCAAGCGAAACATGGCAGCTCTTGCTCCGCAACCTGGATGTGCTTTTGCTTTCTCTGCAGTGCAGGCGGAGTCATCATTCAGGGTGAGCGTAACGCCGGTAAGAGGCAACAGAAGTGTTGACCTGAATCTGAGAGTTTTCCTAGTTGGGTTACACTTTATTGCGGGACAGTAGAAACCAGAGAGCTGTGCTGATGGTGTTTTCTGGGTTTACTGGGGAGATTTCTTGGACATTTTGAAGGAGTAACCCAACACCAGGCTGGAAAGCAGCATTTCACAGCCTTGGTGAAAGAGTCAAGCGAGATGGAGCCAGAGAGAGAGAGAGAGAGAGAGAGAGAGCCAGAGAGAGAGAGAGAGAGAAGTACAATGCCTGGATCCTTTCACAGTTCTGCACAGCTGGCCGCAGCTGGCCACAGCTTGCCATTCAGGGTGTGAAGTGAGTTTGAACGTCAGATCCTCATTTTCAGATGGTTACAGAAAATGGTCGACACAGGCCCCACCCGACTGGAAGTGTGTGTGCTTGTGTGTTTTCAAAGTTATCTTACCATCTGACATGCATTTCAGAGGGAGGATAAATCCCACTCAACCCTCTGTTTCTCCTCCTCAATTCCCAGCATGTGCATTTTTTTCTGCGCTGGAAAAAATAAGATTTAATTAAGGAACATGCAACATATATAAACCACAATCTGTTAGGGTCTTAAAACACAAGATCCGGTGCATCACTAAAGCACGACCCGCTTTAAGGACCCTGTATCAGTTGATATTGTGCTTTACTGATGCACATTTTTAAATGTAATTTTCCATTACATTAGCAAAAGAGCATCTTTCTGGAGCCCCTGGGGCTCTGGGAAAGATGATGCTTTTTTCCCAGTTCAGTGACCACTTGTGTTTCTCGAACAGATCTAATAAAAATCCATCAGCAAAGAACCAAGTGCAAAGGAAACAAATGTATCTACAAAGGCCAAATATTCAGAAATTTGTGACATTTTCTATATTTTAAATATATACTTTCTTTATAGGTATTTTAGGCTTGTTTTATATTTTACATCTTGGATTTTATTTGGCTATATACCTTTTATACAGTTTGCTGTTATTATTATTCCTTTTTTTGTAAAGTAATTTGATAAGACTTTTTATGTTTCTATTACTTTTCCATGTACAACATCCAAAATATCAAATCTAATATCCGGTAAATTGTGTAGAGGAAGAATATGCTGAGTCCTCACTTGACACATGATGCTAAGAATGTCAAGATGCAGATTCTGAATGCCTACGAGCAACTCAAGCAGTATAAAAGAAGTGATTGACAGTGTTACAGTCACATCCTCTCGTGCATTGGCAGGAAACAACGTTGTTTAAATGCCTAGACATGTTTAAAAATTATTTCTCCCCATGGAAATTCTCCACGTTCCTTCTCCTTCTTGACCAACGGGTTCCTCCGCCGTGTCATGTACGTTTCTTTTTTTTTTTTTTCCTGCCCTCAGGCTGGGTCACACCTCACCAAGACAAATGATGAAAATGATGACGATTAAACAATTTGACTGAATAGCAAAATGGTGACGCCACTGCACAATTCATTTGACCAACATGTGCCACATGAATTGATGAGTTTCCCGAGAAAGTGAAGAGAAACAAGAGAAGAGGAAGCTAAGAGAAACTTGTGGCGGCTATTATCTGGGGGGGGGGGATTTCAGTTCTTGTACACTGTAATTAACAACCACAAATGTGTCATTAAAAGCGGTGAGTGATGCGAATTAACTTATACACAAGCTTGTTTGCATGGTTTTCGGGATTCGGCTTCAGCTGAGTTTCAGTTATGACTGAAAAGCTGAACACTAATGCTAGACTTCCTGTTCTTCGTTTATTTGACAGGGAAGAATTGAAGTGTTAACACAGCGCCTTTAATCATGACATTCTCCCCGATCTCTTTACCAAAAAAATGATACTGCCCATCTGTTTTATCATTACTTTCACAGCAAGTGCAGCCAAATGTTGTTAATTAATGCCAGTTTTCTGAATATGCTGTTACTTTTATTATTGCTACACCCAGCTGCATTTTTTATATGAAATAGTTATTGTCCTCTGAGATGACCCTGAACCAGCAGCTCGCGTTTTAAAAAAAATGTATTTTGTTTTTAATGAGCATCAACCCTGTTTAACTAAGCCAAACAGAAGTTCATAGCCTAAACCCACCGTGTTATCCTCTAAGGAAAAAGATGATGAGTCTGTTATTATCTATGAGTGTTAATAGAGTGAGATGAATAAAGTGATAGGGCTTCTGCTGAAGTAAAAGTGATGAGTAACACACTTTTTTTTTTAACATAGAGTTCAAAAGTACTGCCCAAACATTTTTCCAAATTTTGCAACTAGTTTCTGACAATTACAGATAACTAATATCAGTTTAATCTAATGCTCACCTGGAAAAATGTAGGTTTATTCAGCATTTCACTTTTTTTGTCTGCTTTGGGGCAGATCAACAAGCTAGGAACACAAAATGCACATATACAGTTGTAGTAGTAG
Source organism: Istiophorus platypterus (assembly GCA_016859345.1). NCBI lineage: Eukaryota > Metazoa > Chordata > Actinopteri > Istiophoriformes > Istiophoridae > Istiophorus > Istiophorus platypterus. The sequence continues at coordinate 5,720,510 of CM029134.1, read as the reverse complement.
TTGTGGTGATCATGTTATTGTAGCCAACAGCTGCCTATTTCTACATCCAGCAGACACAGAGCAACATTAGTGTTTACTTGTACTCACGCCTGAATAATCCAAACTCAATATCCACTCTCCTTTTAGCTCTGTTTTTGGCCTCCACCAGCTTGCGTTGGGAAAATTTTGATTGGTAGCAGCTAAACTCTCCACTGTGTTCACCAGCTAGTTGCTAGATTTGTACCTCTGCCGTTTGGTGGCGGGCAGGTAGTGGACTGTGGGTTTATCACGTATTTTTTCGCTGAAAACGGCTGCCTGCTGGTGATGGTGATAATGAGGGGAGCAAAGCAGGAAGTCACTGGAGGTTGAGGAGGTAGAGTTGGTTGGATGGGTCAACAAAACATGGGAACGGGAAGTGAGCACCACTCAGACAAATTTCTTTCTTTGTTTTTTATTTGATATGTTTGTGTTTCCCCCTCTCTCTTATAACCTTAACCTAGCCAACCAGCTGGTTTGAACCCAGTAACTACCAAACCAGTTCCGGCCAATTTTGCAATGAGTTTGATGGGCTGTGAACTAGTCTAGTAGAGTTTTTGCACTAACATATAATATTTATCTGCTGTGTAACAGATAAATCTCTACTGCTGCTCAATTCATTCCCTAAGTGTTATTTCCTTGAGTAGGGTGGCATCAGTGGGCCACAGTTGCATGGAGAAGCAGGGTTATTTTCTTGTTTGATGCCGTTTTTCTACAATTTTTACTCTGTATTGTTGATAGTTTTCATTCTCTTAGTCTTCGCTTCCCATTTGCGCTGTGATTATGCTGTACCTACCTACCTACTGGTGGACCAACCGCACAACCAACATTTGTTTAGTTTTTACAAGGGACAGTCAACGTCGGTTTCACTTTATCATTACCGCAATGGTTCCCAAAATCTAATCCATGCCTTTGCTATTGTAGCCATGACAACAAAGCTCCCTTTATCTCGGTGAAGTACTTATTCTAACTCAAATCATCAGTATGTCCCTTGACCTGATCAAGTCGTTTTTTTTGTACTTAAACCTATCCAAACCTTAACCATAGCGCTGTCACATCATAAAACAGATTTATTTTTTCAGCAGTGTCTGTTCCGACAAGGATGTGAAATCAGAGGCCGCTTCTATGTGTCGTTCCAGGGGCAAATGATGAATTTTGTTATTCACTTTAAAGGACTTTTTTAAGACTCTCAGCTTGTTCTGTTTGTGGACTGAGATGTAATTTCTAACCGACATTAATGCAGCAACACAGTTTTGGTTCAACAAAAGAGGAGTCTGAGACTGCACTGTGCCACGTCCCTGAGTCATCAAAGTTGATTTCTGGTGATATTTGTCTGTAAATGTCAAACCACAGTCAGAATCCAGGGTGTTATCTTTCTTACTGTTTCTGACTCTGAACAGAACATCAAAAATAAATATAAAATCTTGTTTTATCAGTCAAAAAACGAAAAACCTTTGTAAGATAAGTTCCCTTTTCATCTTTTGCTTGGTAAAATTCATATCTGTTCTGTTTATTTTCCTTGTTGCAGTTTTATGGCTTCCTCAGCATTGTTAAAAACACTGAATGTCCCTGCAGCAGGCTTATAACACTTTCTTGCCGAGGGTTTTGGAAAACATTGCACACAGAAATGTCAAGCTTTTGCTTTCCAATTTGACACTAGGATGTATGGAAGTGAGGTGACATTTCTTTTTCTGAATGTCTCTGAATCTTTTCGACTGGACCATGCCTCAGAAAACTTTTGCTTTTCATTGTCGCAATTAAAAAAACAAACAAAAACAAAAAACAAACAAAAAGCTATAGCTCCTCTAAAGACTTTGGAAAATATTGATCTCATTTAATCAATCTCAAAAATATTATTGAGAAAATAAGCATTTCTGAGCTTTTGATGCCTCGCTGATGTGTATAATCACTCCACCAACACTTTTTAGGTTAATCTGTGAAGAAACGTTGATTAAGGCAAGCTTTTTTTTTCCTCATCACGTAATCATTATTAATTAAATAAGCCTCATCAACCGAGATACAGTGTCGTAAATTTAAAAAAAAAACAAAAACATGGTAAGAATTAGCAGATAAAAGCTGGTTTCCCCTTGCGGAGCCTGAAATGTTGTGATTTGCTGTGTTTGACTTCCTGTAACAAGTCAATCAAAAGGTTTATGTGCTTAGAATAATAAACAGCGATGTGAGTTTTTTAATTTTTTTTTTTTTTGGCTCAATTAGTCATAATGACAAGGCATAGACAAGAGGGAACAAAGTGCTGCTGGCGCTTTAACAACATACTCCCAGTCCTTTTTCCATCTTTAAACCCAAAGTCCATGTCACTGATGTGTCAATCTCCTTCCTGATTCTACCCGACTCCATTTTAGTCGTTTCCTCATACCCGCAGTAGTAAGACTTCAATAAGCACCAGCACGAACACTGGTGATTCCCTGGGATTTTTACCTCCATTCTCTAATCACATCTTCACCCTCCTGTGAAGCCTCTCCTCCAGCTCTCCCTCCCACTAGTCGCCACAGCATCACGCTATCGCTTTATTGCTTCTCCATCTTAAGTCTTACTTGAGGCGAGCTGCACTTTTATCCTGCATCAGCCACAAACGTCTCTTCCTCTGTCTACCAGCAGATTACCCCGGCCCCTCTCTTCCTCCCATCTCTGGGCCTGCAGTAAACTTCTGACACCAATATCAGTTTCATAATCCACTTTAGGGTGAGCTGCTGTGAGATCTGAGACATTACAGCCCTCAAGCTCCACTATCTAATCCTCTCTGTTTAGATCACCTGGCCCACAATGCACAGGGTTTTGTTTTCAGAGCTCCTGTGTTGTCTACAGGCCACTGGGGTGCAACAATCACACTGCGATGCTACAGGATGCCCTGAATTAAACTGGGGTGTTTAGCATTTTACCCCCCCATTAGCTATTTCCTCACTGCTGCTTCTCTGCATAATCTTTGTGTAATCTTTTCATTTGCATTTAGAAAATTTGCTCTTGAAAGAAATAGGCATAATAAAATACATGTTTATGATTATCTAAGCATGGCGCAGGCTGGTTGTGATGCCGAGAGCTCTGGCTGAGTTTCACTTATATCAAAGGCTCATGGGGACATCTAGTGTTGACTGAGGAAAGGGGGCATCTTTCCCCTGCAAGAAGATCAGAAACTCACGAAACAGATTTTCCAGGGAAGGCTCTCGGGGAAAATTTCAACAATGCACGTGCAATTTGCCTAAAAGTACAAGATCCCTTGTGCCAGGTATCATGTGGGGCATGTTGTTGGTACATATTGAAACTGGAAGATATAGGGGTGTCACTGAAGATGAATTGGGTTTGAAACAGAATTAATTTTATTCTCTTTTGTCCTTTACACCACGGTTTGCAATAAATGCTCTTTCAAAAAAAGTTCACGGTTTGATTAGAACTGACGCTGAAGCTACCTTTTTTTATTTTATAAATGTTTTTATGTTTTCTGCATATGTTTTTAGAGCCTGGAGCAGGAGGACAAAACTGAATGACGATATAAAAATCAGTTTAAAACAAAGATAAATCCCTCTTACTTTCCTTTATGTTGAGTACAGACTACGCATCCTTCATTTTGTGTCTTTGTGGTTGATTTCTGATCAGTTTTTTTCTTAGTATTTTTGTATCTTGCGAAATTTTTTTTCATCTCTTTGTGGTTGTTTCCCATCTGTTTGAAGTTCACTCGCATCTCTCTATTGTGGACTCTGATCTGTTTGTATTTGTTTTATATCTCTCTGTAGTCATTTTATGTTTCTGTAGTTGTTTTGTGTCCCTTTGTGGTTGTTTTGCATCTCTTTGCGGTCGTTGGGTCTTGTTTTGTGGTAGTTTTCTGTCCCTGTTTAATCACTTTGCATCTTTCTCAGTTCTTTGTGGTCATTTTGCGGTCTCATCAAAGAGGGACTTCCTCCTGGGCTCAGGCCAAGGGGCCCATAGCCTGAGGGGACCCTCGGGTGTGTGCCGAGGAAGTCCATTTAATAGTCCTCCCATGTATCCAGCTCCTGTTATCTGTCTCTTCCCTCCCCTGCTGCTCTCCTGCTTCCCCCTGCCTTGATTAGCTCCCATTAAGCAACCACTTCAAGTCGCTCAGCTTTCTGACACATTTACAAGTCATAAAGCATTGCAATCAACAACTTTGCACCCGACTGAAACTCTCCAAGCGCTCATTTGGAGGCTGCCACAACGAAGCCGAGAATCCAGTGGCATCGGAGTGGTGCTCGAAACAGCTCATGGGGTAGGGGGGCCGGGGTTTTTGGGAAGGAGGCAACTGTGTCCTCTGTCAAAATTGTGGGAATCAGTACAAACAATTTGGCTGGATAGAAAGTGGCTGCCGGAGACCAAAACAACCAGCAATATTTGTCAGTGGTACCAAAAAAAAAAAATGCAAAGTGCAGCAAACTGATTTATACAGGGTTTAATCCATAGCTACAGGAATGATGGGAAGCAAATGCAATAAACTGTATATTGGAAATGTATTCACCTTGGATCTGCTGCTGTCTGATACAAGAAATTGTGTCTTCGTTTTGGAACGCTCAAACATCCTTTCAGAGCATTAGGGGATTGATTTCAGTTTGCCATGTTCTCAGTGCAGTGAGTGAAGGACTTTGCATGGAGAAAAAAAGAAACAAATATTTTTCTCTCTCAAATATGTCACAAATATGTTGTGCATTTAGTATGTATTGTATGCTATGAGGAGACAGAGGATTTTTGTGATTAAAAAATAAATAGGATATAAAAAACATGAATAAATGAGCGTTATAAACGCAGATGTTTCCACGGGGCCCAGTTTTAAGGCGTGATTTGGATCATAGCGTATCAATACAAAGTTAATGACCGATCACCTCTGTCCAGCGATGGGACATTTCCATCCCGATGACTGAAGCGGCGTCTTCGAGGATAACACCCACAGGGCAGCGTGTCTCAAGAGCCGAGATGGAGAGAATAAATCCTGATTTTATTTCATCCCATCTGGACTGACCCTTTGTAGCAAGACACAGTTTCGCTCTTTCCAGATGATCCAGGTTCTTGAAAAGGTCTGCTAATAGGGATTTTTTTTTTTTTTTTTTTTACACCAGCTCTCCATTAATTCAGCGTCTATTTCAAGACTCTCCCTGTCACCTCCAGAGCCCGGCATGATCAAACACCTGCCTCCATTAGAGAGGCACTACACCCCTACTGTGGTTCTCTGAGGTCCTCTGATCAGGGGCAGGTTTTGGTTGTTCCTCGCTCCAGGCAGAAAATAACTAAAGGTGACTGTGCCTTTGAAGTTGCAGCTACTAAAGTCCGGACCCCTCTCCCTTCAGACACCTTTTTAAAAATGCATCCCGAGATCCACCTGTTCAGATCTGCCTTTCTATTATTTCACACGTGGACGTCTGATCTGAAAATTAGTTAAAATAAATAAGTGCCACTTACATATTTACTGTCTACTATGGATAAATTAGTATTAACATGACGTGAATCATATGCTCAGACCTAAATTAAACACCCAGGGGAGATTTCGGAGCGACTTGTTAGGCGGCAATCACCACAAACATTTATCCTTTCCAGTAGTATCACATTGGGAAAATGTGCACAGATGAGCATCGAAACTGATCCGGTGGCCACACTTGATGCCAAAATGCTAAATGGTTTTTCCCATTAATTCATAACCTACTCACTTTAAATCTTCCAAGCTGAATCCCTTATAGTTCACTGAATAATGATAAAGGATACTGTATGTAAACTTGTTTAACCGACTCCGTGATTGGTCGGTGTGTTCGGGTTTTGACTCTTTGCCATCAGTAACTCAGCGAGTGTGGATAACTTTATTCTAATGCAGGACAAATTGAATTGTAGAAGAGTTTCGGTAACGTTACACTAAAAGCACATTTCTTTCCAGAGTCAGCCACTGGACACACCTGTTATTGATAAACTAATTGACCCTTGTTGTTGAATCAATGGGACCTTTTTTTTCACAAGTAGACGTTCTGACTTGTCCCGATAGGAAAGGCACAGGTGTTGCTAACAACATTAGCGATGGCTCTGTTCTATTCAGGAGTCTCTGAGAGACTTGACAGTGTGACGTGGTGAACAAAACCAGGACCCTGGTTAATTCAGATATTTGCACCTGCCCCCCCACCCCCACATACACACACACTCACATGTTAGGATGTCGCCTGTAAGGCAAGTAAGGCCTATTACACGCTGTGCATTTTATCTCCTATGCTGAACGTAGAAACTCATCAGGTGAATTTAAAAGAGCAACCTGACATGGTTGAGTGTGCAAACTTTTTTTTTCCTTCTACCTATAGGAGATCACATTTTTAAACAAAGCCCCAACTCCAGCTTGCGCCTTCACTACTTTAATTTCACAGTTCTTTCTTAATTTTATATTGAAAAATCAAACATTTCTGACCATATGAGCAATAAGTACATACAGTACAGCAACAGTGAGTTCTGTCTATCAACAGCATGTGCATATCCTCTAACTTAACATCACTCTGCTGCACAACAGGCACCATAAAATTGACCATTTATATTTATCATCTATACATAAAAGCAAAACACAATGGTATCACTTAAACAAATGATAACCTGACCTTTTCCTTGGAACTTGCAAAAAGTATTTTGAAGAAGAGCAGCCTGATTTTTGCCTCCATCTGCCATAGTACTTGAGCTGGATGAAGGCAAAGTAGTTCAGCAGGTAATATATGCATTAAAACGTATGAGTAATGGCTTTGTGCACAGCCGCAGAATTTATATACAGTATAAATCCCCTCTGAGGGCGGCAGTGTGCTCAAACATGCAGGGAATACCTTTTATGAAGCAGTATCAGCGCTCAGCCACTTACAAATAGAAAAGTGATTATGTATTTACATGGATCGTTTTGAAAACTAATTTTTACAAAGTGCTGCACATCATAGATAAACGCACGAAATCAACATTATTCTGGCAAATAAGAGGACGGCACGGTAATCAAGGAGAGGAAGGCTAAAACAAACCAGCGGAGCGGAATAATAACGGAGTTTAATATTACTTTTGCGAAGTAAATATGGTAAACCAGTCTTCAGAAACTATTTATAAGCCTGAGCTTCTCTGACAATGTTCTTTAAAGGTTAAGGTGGGCATTTGGTCTCCTTCAGCCTTATGCGAAGGTTTTTACTGGCTTTATTTACCAAAGGGCCCCTTGTTGCAGGATCTCAGATTGGCCATTAGTTTCTAAGGGGGCATCAGCAATAAAAACTGAGGGCAAGCCTGCGGCAGTTACACACCACTCGTGTGAGGAGCAGTTTAGCACTTGTGGAATTGGTCTTTGATTTTTTTTTTTTTTTCCTTCACTCGGTCAAATGAAAAACGCCTAAAACTGCGAGGCTCGGTCTGCAGCTCAATTTAAAAAAAAAAAAAAAAAAAGGTCCCAGGTTGCCCTAACAACTAAAAAGGTGCTGACATGTCAGTGATGTGTCAACAGCTTGTTTCCGCTGTGCCTAAGTGGCCCAAAGAACTCAGTTATTGCAGCTCTAAAGAATTTATTTGCATGTAGACTTAAGTAGCATGTTGTTCCGAGCCTGAACAAACCAGACATTAGTCATTGTTTTTCCCTGTAAGCTTTTAGTGGTTTTCGGTCATTTATGTCTCAGAAGATGTCTGTGTTAAAACTGTGTTAACTTTAGGTGAAACTCCAAAGGGGCATTTTATTAAGACACCTGAGACTTAATTCAATGTATAGTTAGGATCTTCTTCACACTGAAATACAGTCATATGAGCTGTGAAATAATGCTTACATGTAACTTTGACACGTAAAAACCATTGGCTCACAGATCACAAGCCGGCACTTTCCACCGAATCCTGGATGTGTGAGAGCTACTTGAGTTCTTCGATCCGGGCAGTAATTCCAACAGCTGTTGTAGTCCAGACATCAGTCCTTACATCTAAAATCACACTCAAGTGGAGAGGCTTGAGGGTAGAATAAGGTGGGAGAAGCACTTATTTGCTGTCACATTTTCAAGCCAGAGATAAGGAAAAAGCGCGAGTTTCTCATAGCAGGAGGAGCAGCTTGGGTTTTCTCCTCAATCACTGAAAAGTGAAAGTGTTTTTTTTGTTTGGTTTTTTTTTTTTCCTGAATCCAGTCTCACTCAGACGCACTATTCCCACTGTGAAAACCCTACATTTGAATCCCATCTTTGCTTCTCAGAGGCACCTGGAAATGTATGAGCAATGGATATGTAAACTAGAAACCGAATTTACCAGAGATATTTTACTTTAAAAAACTTTCACTTTTTAGCCTCTAAGTAGTTTGCAGTAAACACTTTGCCTCCCTGATGATTGAATACCTTGTTTAGTAGCTTGTCGTTAGCATCTGTTTTCTGGAAACTCAGATTAAAAGTGGTCTGGGGAAAATTGTTCCCCTGAAACGCCACAATCAGCATCCTAATGGACTGTTTGGAGAAATACGACTATTTGCTTTCCTCTCTGAAAGTTAGATGAGAAAAAATGATATCGGTCGTGGATTTCTCTGTTAAATATGCAGAGGAAAATAAGCAGGGGGAAACAGCTTCGCCTCGCTCTGTCTGAAATTCAAGATTACGCCTTTCACGACCTCTTAATCACACAAAACACCTTGTTTCTTGTTTGTTTTAATCCATACAAAGCAGAATATTTTTTTAAAAAATGAGAATTTTGAGTGATTTTAGGGCAAGTTATAGTTTGTGCTGCAAATTATTTCTTGATGAATAACATCCAGACCAAGTAATGTCCTGCAGCCTTTTTCACCATTAGGTTGCCAGGTTTGGTTCCACTGGGCCTGTAGAGAGACCTACACTAAAATCTATGCTCTCTGAATAAATCGGGACATTGATGAGGGTGTAAGAGTGAACCAGAACAGTAGAGTTGTAGACAATAAAGCCCCTTGGGAGAATTTAGTTAAGTTGCCATGATTACCGACTTGGACGCCTAATTATAATTTTCAAGTTTCTTGTCCTGATTTTTTTTTTTTTTTTTTAAATCAGCAACCTTGCGATCATTAGCATGGCACCTTTTGGGCAACTCATCAACACTACAGCCACCACCTTATACAACAACCGCCGTTCGCGGCCCCAGTCATTACCTGTGTCCACTTCATGCCACAAGAGGCTGAGCCGCCAACAGAAATCCCACCCAGCTACGGGGTGCTTCTAATTTTTTGTGTTTGCAAGCTGTCAGCGCCCCCCGGGGCGTCTCTTCCAGGTCTAAGCCTGGCAGCAGGACATAATTATCGCGTGTTCCTCGGCGCGTCGCCCGGCCTCTCGAGGAGGAGCCGAGGTCATAGGTCCTCACCGAGTGCCATCAGCCAAACTGTCCCTCCTCATCTCAAACTCAAAAGAAAATGTGTGCGTGTGTGTGTGTGTGTGTGTGTGTGCGCGCGTGTGCTTGTGTGTGTGTGTGTGTGTGTGTGTCTGCGTGTGTTTCATACCTTCCCTGCTGGAGATAGGAAGACAGGCAGGAAGGGACTGCATGATACTTTTGTTTACAGCACTATGAAAAGTGTGTATTTGTCCCTCACACACACACTATCGGTCCGTGCGTGCGTGTGTGTGTGTGTGTGTGTGTATGTCAGACTAGACAAACCAAGCATTTATTCCCCCCCGTGGCAGACGTGTGTGTCACATCCGGGTGAGTGTGACAGATCAGGGGCTTCACCGCAGTGATGGGGAGCCGAGGCCATCTCGGTTGTATTATTCATGAGAGGGATGTCTCGTTGGCACAGCACATATAGCACAGCGGCAAAATAATGGGAAGCCATGGCTCACTGCTGCGGCTTTAGCATCACAGTCTTACAGCAGCACCTAGTGCTCACTGTATGAAAACCAAGTTGCTGGTAGAAGTACAGGCATACACTCTTAATATATTCTTCTTTTTTTTTTTTGCTCACCTCATGCATTCCCTGTCAGATGGTTTCAAACTGTTTCCATTTTCGTTATAATGAAGGAGGCAAAAAAAGAAAGAAGCTGTGTTCGTGCTCTGTGTGATATTGTTTCTCCACCAGTCTAACACCTCTAAAATCTGTAGCTACATGAATTTTGTACCAAAACCTGAGATAAGAGATTCTGGAATTCAGGAAGATTTCATCACAGTGTAATTATGTTGTGTGTATCAGGTGTCAACAGAATAATCATCGCTTCCTGCTGGTGCTCAAAAATATGCACGGTGAGAGCACACAAGACTGTGGGGAACGGGGACGAAACAACTGGGATTCTTGGAGGAAAAGGGAAAATATATTATTCAGGATTGATACTGGTTGGGCAATTTTGGGGAAACACAACTAAAGTTTGGGAAAATGGTGTTAAGAACACTGATACTATGCTGAACCGATATAGTAATTATGGTATAACATATTTCAGCATTATGATATGCAACTAAATATGTTTGGGCACAGTTAGGTAGGAAAGGGGCTTTTCAAAATAAGGATATATGCCAACAGGATTACTCACCAATTCTTGAGTAGAACAAGCGAGTCTTGGGGTTGGAAACTAGAAGAAAGGGGTTAAAAATCATGGATGGCAACTTATTGATTACAGCGATGGCTTTAAGGGAGATTTATCAGGTAGATCACTAGGCCTCTGAATAGGTGATTTAGTGTACCAGCTTAAATTGCTTGTATTGACTCGAGTGCTGGTGGTGTTCCTTTTTAGGACTGGAGGAAGCACAATTAAAAGCAAATGCCCCAACAGAAAATCTGGTCCATCTGTCAAGATCTGTTATTATAAAGTGGTGCCCAGTTGTTACATCCACTGTACCTACCAGTAATAACCAGGAAGTGCTTTATTAGAACCTTATTCATACAATAAAATTGTAAACACGGTTGTGGGCTGCAACAAAACTGAGGAGTCACTTGTTAACAAATGTTATTGCGGCATGTAGGACAAAGTTCATTATAAAAGAAGGGAGTTCAATTAAACAATCAATTATCATTACATCCTTTAAGTCATTATATTATTTGAAATAGGAGTAATGAGGCGAGAAATGGGTCTGTACTTTTCAAAAATTTGCTCACAGCCGGCATCTTCCTCCAGCCCTGCAGCAGCTCGTAACAGCTACGCCAGAGAAGAAAACAAACCTACCTCTGTTAAGTGCACAGCTATGGAGGGCTTCTATTGTCCTCTCAGGAGGGAAAATGATAAAACGTGGTCTTCTATGTTTAATGAGGGACCTGGTAACGACTGGTTTAATTATTTAAATTAAACAGTAATGATAAGGTATATGGCGGCTGTTGTATCATGTTATTACCTGTTTTTACTCTTTAATTACAGAATAAAAACAAAATTGTTCACACCCTTTACCCTAAACTACAGTGTTGTTTCCCAGCACTTCCAGCACTTTGCAAAAGATTTTTTTATATTTTCCCTTTGGTCATGAGGTTCCTGTGGGCAAATTTTCCAAATCAATTGTTGCATGATTATGGATCACTGTAAAGTGTTTAAACTCAACTAATCTATAAAAAAAGGATCAAATCATTATGTGTAATGTTGAAGATGTTGCATGTAGTAATGAACCATTATGAACCAATGGAGAATTTTTACCCGACTTTAGCTCCCCTCAGCTCTATGAAGAGTTTTAGCGTCTTTGAGCTCATTGTTTTGGGCCTTTAGCAACTCTGCTTTCATCAGCCTTGTTTCAAAAAGAGGGCTGTTTTAAGCGAAAGAACAAAACAAACAAAAAAAACCTGATAAACCTGCTGTACCGCTACCTGCCGAGCACCAGACTGCAAACAGACAAAGTTAGCGACTTGCTGTTTTTGCGAAATGGCCAGATATTTCCCTCAGAGGATAATGGCGACCAAATCAGAGCTAAAAGGAGAGAAAATATTGGACTTAAACCCATTAGGTGGCAAAAAACAGATCTGAATGAATGATAGTGTTTCTTGGTGTCTGCTGGATGTAGAAAGGTTGCTGCCTGCCAACACATTAACAGTTACAACAGACGAACTGATATGCCAGTGTGGTCTTGTCTTACAGCTTTTTCCATTGCCCCCAGGTGATCAAAAAGGTCAGTTAGCCTCATGCAGCTTTAATTTTGCTGGAATAGCCCAAAGCAAACATTGTAGTGCAGTTATTCTAACAACATCCCCTTTTCCAGTCGATTTATTAAAAGAAAATACAATAAAATCACTGTGCAAAAGTTTTAGGCTCTTTAGATGTTAAGATTCTCACCCATCATGCAAAGCCATCAGGGAGGCAACACATCGGTCCCATGTTCATTCTGCAGCAGGAAAATTAGCCTCAAACACTTAGCCAGAGCCACAAAGATCTATCCTCAGTCACCAGAAGAACAAGGAGGCCTGTAACGGATGGTCTGCAACCCCCCCACCCCCAACAGAGCCCTGAACTCAACATCTTGGACTCAGTCAGGGATCATGTGAGGAGACTAATTCCACATAAGAGCTTGTGCAAGTTGGTCCAAGATACTTGGAAGAACCTACCCAGCAATTATCAAGGAGAACCAAGGGGAATTGGTGCTATTTTAATGGCAAACGGTGCTAATACCAAACATTGATTTGAGTAAGGCCTATGGTCAAGTTTGCTGTGTGTAAAAGGTTAAGTCATTATTTAAAACTTTATTTAATAAATTAAACTTTATATTTTAAAAACTTTTTTTTTTAGCGTTTAAAACTTTTGCAGAGTACATAAGAAATCACACATATCAGCCACTGTCAATTCAAAATATATTTGATATGCTTTATTAAAATATGGTCAAGATCGACAATAAAAGGTAAAGGATAGTGTCCTATTTTTAAAGGCCTGAAGAACTTTTATTTTTATTATTTAAATCTATTTTTATGTTTTTTTGTTTTTTTTTCCCCAGACCGGGGCCGAAACGACACCCACCGAGATTCGCCTCTCCCGCCCCCTCTCCGCCTCTCAACGCTCCCGTTTCCGACGGCCCCGCGAAGGCAGCATTGGTTCCGCCGACCTGTTGCGCAACCGGAGAGAAACGCCTCCCGGCTCGCGCCGCGCACTTATCGGGCGCTCGCGCCGCGGCTCGCTCACTCGCCGGTTAACCGACCGACGGGCTCAAAGACCGACAGACAGGCTCACCGACAGACAGGCTCACCGACCGCCCGCTGTCAGTCCGAGCTGGAAACATGGCCGCCAACCGGGTGATCGTGTACGGAGGCAGAGGCGCGCTGGGCTCCAAGTGCGTCCAGCACTTCAGAGCCAAAGGATGGGTGAGTAGGTGGCGACGGCCCGGGCCGGATGCTAGCGACAGCCGCCCCCTCTCTCTCTCTCTGTCCCTGTCTCCGTCTATCTCTCTCTACCGCTAAGCTAACCGACAGAAGCTAACGATGCCCGTGTGCGTCCGTCTGTGTTGTGGATGTGAACAGTGGGTCGCCTGCATCGACATGGCCGCGAACGAGGAGGCGAACGAGAACGTGGTGGTGGCGCCGAGCGAGTCCTTCGCCGAGCAGGCAAACCAGGTGAGAGCCGAGCCGGGCCGGGCCGGGCCGGGCCGAGCCGGGCCGAGCCGGGCCGGGACCGGTCCGGTCCGCAAGCAGCGCGGTTTCACCTGTTGCGTGTTTTCTGGTGTCGTCCGGGTCGAGCTGAAGAGCTCGGCGGTTCGCGGTGGAGCGGCCGGGGACCAGAAGAACCGGGTCCGACTCCGGGTCCGGATCCAGGAAACCTGGAAACGTTCGTCCTCAAAATTACTCCGTGAACACGGCTAATAGTCAGGCTAACGGTGCGTTCAGGTCGCGGCGGAAACGTCGCCGTCGAAAACACCAAGCGGAACTGACAGGTGCGGGGCTGCACCTGATGATTGAATCCGTTATCAGTTTATTGATTTAGATCAATCGTTTTGGTGCCAGAAACGTTAAAATAACTAGCTCACTGTGACGAAGATGAGCTGCAACTAAAATAAAACCTGACAATGTGGGAAAATGTTCAATATCTTTTGCTTGAAAAATATTTGAAACAATCAATTGATTATCTAGATAATCTGCTTATAATTTCTCTATTGATCACCTAATTGACAAAGCAGCTAATCAATATACATCTGTGTAATTCACAGTTGCCTTTTGTTGATGACCTGTGAGTGGGAAATTTTGAAGCTTTCACAACTCCATAATGATAATCTATTAATTGTTTTTTTTCTCAATAAGTGAATAACTTCTGCAACTTTGGAAAACCAACTTCACTTTGGAAAATTGATATTAATGACTTCATTGGTCAAGCTTTACTATTTTAATCCGTTGCTTGTGACATGACTGGTTCAGCTGCTTTGGCGGCTAAAGGTCGTCACATGCCCATAGTTTGTGATTTTGAGTGTGGGAGTGTGGATACTACAGCATGTTCATTCATATTTTTTTTGTTTGTTTTTCATGGGAATAATTAGCAGGTTTACAACTTTGTGACAGATCTTCTGTCATCCGTATGTTTCCTATTCCCCTATTCCACTCCAGTGTCGTGTGTCTGCCCCATTTTTGTTTAAGTTCTCTAGCATCTCTCTGTATATAAATATTTTTTTTGTTATCCTATCATATGAACACACTCGCACTTTTGTTTCTTTCCAATAAAGGTTATTTGAAAAAAAAACAAAACACTATTTATCACAAGGAGACTGCAGTGCATGCTTCATCCAAATAATTAATTTTTGTTTGTTATCCTGAATGCAGCACAGAACATGCTGGTGTTTGAGGTGACATTTTTATCTATTCATCTTGTGTGCAAACCCCAGGCCTCATGAAAAGATGTTGGCAGCTCTCTCTCTCTGTCTCCCTTTTCTTTTTCGTGCAGGTGACGGCAGACATGGCCCAGTTGCTAGGGGAACAAAAAGTGGATGCTATCTTGTGTGTGGCAGGAGGATGGGCGGGGGGGAAATGTAGTTCCAAAGGTCAGAGTTCAGCCTTTTTGTTTGTTGTAAAATTAATCATCAGCCACTTTTTTCCCCTTCAGTGACATGCATTTCATTTTGAAGATAAGCTCAGTAAATTGTGCTCGTATAATGTGATGATTTAAAATTTATTCAGGACATTAGGAACAGAGAAGTGTGAAAAACTAATCTCAGCTCAGCTCAGAGGTCCATTTAGTAGCTTTTCCCTTAATTATACAATGTATTTTCTTGTAACATCAATTAGTGCACTTTAACACAAAATGGCAGTTAAACATGAATTTGAAGTTTCCATGTTAAACCCTCTAGCTCAGTGGATTTTTATATCTAGTTTTCTGTGTTTGTGAAATTGTCTATTATTTTGCCTCTGCCAGACAAACATATCAAAAACTACCTCGCAGCAAAAGCAAACCAGCAGTTCCTTGGACTCTTAAGCACCAAAAATTGATATCCACTGTGAGGCTAATTAGCATTTTGGGCTTTCAGTAAATCCTTCCCTTTCAAAGACTCTGTGCGATGTCTTAATATTAATCATGCATGCTTGGTAAATTGATAAGTAACATTATTATTTGCTGGCCTTAGGAGTAGTTCAGCATTTTAGCAAATATTCTTAGTTGGTTTCTGGCGGAGATTTAGATGAAAAGATCAATTTCCCCCAAAGAGCCAATTAGCTTAGCTTAGCATAAAGTCTTGAAATTGGGGGCGCAGCAAGCATGGCTCTTTTCAGAGCTACCTGCACTGAAGAAGTACACTAAATTAAATGTTATATCACGTTTGTTAACAAGATAAAAATCACTAATCACCAAAGTGTGAAAATGACACTGTTATTCAGAAGATAAAGTCCAGGGTTGTTGCCGAGTCAAGCAGTGGAGGCTCCAGGAAATTTCAGGTCCCAGCCAAGAAATAGTCAGGCACATAACTCTCTGTTAAATGGTCGTTTTTCATTTTTACACTTAGGTATTTACAGGGATTAAAGAAACAAAACATAATGTGTTAATAAGCGAGCTTTACTTTAGAGTTAGGGTAGCAATGTCCTTGTTTTTCTGTCTTTGTGAAAAATTAAGCTAATTAAGCTAACCTAAGTAACCTTATGTTTAACAGACAGACATGACAGTGGTGTGGATCCTCGCATCTAATTCTCTGCCGGGAAAGATTTTGCATGTTTCCCAACTAAAATGTTGGGATATTTTTTTTACACGCCAGCCCATAATTATGGGATGCATCTATGGAACAACTATGTTTGATAAATATACAAAAAAATAATAAAAATTAAGAGCGAGGCTTCCCTTTATAATTGTTTCCTTTGTCCTTCTCAGATTTGTACAAGAACACAGATCTGATGTTGAAACAGAGCGTGTGGACCTCCACGATCTCCAGCCACCTCGCCTCCCGGCACCTGAAACCAGACGGGCTGTTGACTTTGGCCGGAGCCAAAGCAGCCCTGTCAGGCACCGGGGGTAAGCCACATGTTTGTGTTTGCCATTATCATCATGACGACCTGTTGCAGCCATGTGTTGCATCATGGGGCTTCAGGCAGACTTTGACTTATTGGCGACTGCATCATGCACGCGTCTGTGTTGTCCAACCTGACAAATCAAATAATGTGGGGAAATGAAAGGCGCTGCAGGGGCTTTGACCAGGGAATCGACATACTGATCAGAGGCGAGGGCGTATCTCGCGCAGATCATAACAGTGGGGGAGGGAAAGGTGTCAATAAAATGGATCCCAGAAACAAAACAAGCGGTAAAATAACAGAATAGCTAATGAGATATTGGGCAGAAGGGCAACTGGGTGGTTGGAGAGTCTGTTTCATAAGCAAAAAACCCCATAGTTCAGTTCCTATAACGGCCTCTTTGTCCATCAGCAGTCATGTTGCTCTCAGTGTGTCCTTGAGCGACTGACTCAAGCCTGAGCTGCTCACTTGTTTTAACCTGCTCTAAACAAGAGCAGGTTAATGTTTAAAATGTAACCGACCGAGGTTTGTTAAAGCAGCTAAGGGCCACAAAAGGCAAAAAAGCAAAGGCTGCCATATGAAGAAATGTGACTGGTGAGTAAAGAAAGAATGCATTCATATTAATATATGACAACAGCACTAATACGTGTATATTACAATATCATCTACCACATAAAAAATTAGGTTGTTGTGTAAAACAAATATTTGAAATAATCTGAAATGCTTTTTAATAAAAAAGTAACATAATTTTCAAATTAAAACAAAATGTTCTAACTTTGTTTTGTGGCCTATTTACCTATTGCTCTTTTATTCAATCAGTAAACCTTTGTATTACAAGGACTTGATTAATCTTTCATCATGATTTGGTTTGATTTTTAATTGACAGTATGTAAAGTATCTACAAAATATGAAAAATGCATAAGGACTCAGATAAAAGAAGGAGGTTTATGGTTTTTGTTCGGTCTAGAATTAAATAAATTCAGTCTCAGATGGGAAACCTATTCATATTTTCAAAGATGTACTAGTGGATTTAATTCTGTTGTTCTTACCATGTAGGGCAGAAACCATTAGTTGAATAACTGACTGATGGAACATAATTGGTACAATTTTTTGAGATTAATAAAAAGAGTAATAGAAATAATACCATTTTTCTGTTGGTTAGAAATAAGACATTTGAAGACTCACCTTGGGCTCTGAGACTCTATGAACAGACACTTTTAAATACATTTTCTAAGATGTTAAACACTTAAAAAAAAAGCTGCTACAATCATTGATGATATAAATGGCTTTGTTACCATGTGACACCAGCTCAGCTCCTCATCAGGCTTTGGTGTGGTGCCATGTGATTGTCCTGCCCCACTCCCACCCCACCCACCCCATCTCTGAGCTAACCATGTGATGGGCTGAAATCCAGCTCCACAGTGACACAAAACCCTGGCTCAGCAGTCGGCACCGAGCCTGCAGGCTCGTCGGCCACAGACTTAGCAAGAGAATGACTCAGCAGTTGAGGCTACACGCACGCACACGCAAGCACACACACACACACACAGTCCATTTGGAAAATGTGTGTGTGTGTGTGTGTGTGTGTGTGTTAACTCTAGCGAAACAAACTGAAGCACCTTATATCAGGGGCTGGGATTTTGTTCCGAACGAGCAGCTTCTTTGGGGATTGTATTTCAAATACTAAAAAAGAGAGAGAGAGAGAAAGTAAGATGCCATCTCATTTCTGTGAAGTCTTAATAAAATGTGAAAAAGGGAGTAAGAAGTTAATAAAGGCTGGACAAATCCAGATCGTCTGGAAGGTGACATACCAGGAAAAGGGTTGTCAAACCATGTGGATTAGTTTTCAATAATCACGACCTCAGAGCTGGGATATAAAACCCAATTTAACCTTTAAAAGATCAGATGGATGAGATTTTTCTGTGCCACTTCATGTGACTTTTTTTTTTGCATATATTCGGGCAACTCATTGCCAGTTAACTTCCATACAGAAGCTGAGTCTAGACTTTAGTTTTTATCACGCAGCAGAAGGGGCTCAGACTATGAAAAGTCAGTAGCGGAGGCATCTAATCAGAGTACAGCAAGCCAGTAAGAGACATATCCAGTGGACTGAGCAGCAATGTTGGGACTCTGCAGTATCCTTTATAACAAAATATCTGCATCAGGTCCTTTTGTGTAGTCTCTTAGATTGTAGTTTCCTCCTATCTACCATAGGAGGACCAGCGGTTCAAAAGTTCAGACTTAGTCTGGTTATAAGTCTTTTACTAAGTAGAGATGTACGGAGTTAAAACACTCTGATGCTGCAGCAATTTCCGCTTACGTAGTTGGTTGCTTTTGATTGGTGGATTCTACAGATGTTACCCTAGCAA
The DNA here is from genome assembly GCA_016859345.1 of Istiophorus platypterus. NCBI lineage: Eukaryota > Metazoa > Chordata > Actinopteri > Istiophoriformes > Istiophoridae > Istiophorus > Istiophorus platypterus. The sequence goes on along the minus strand of CM029134.1, from coordinate 5,701,826 downwards.
CTGATTTATCAGCTTTTAACCACCCAAGATGTTTTGCTGGTACAGCCTGATTTAGGAAAAAACAAGTTTAAAACTACATGGTAGATACTTATGAAGGATTTCTCTCACACACACACACACACACACACACACACACGTAGCAATAACATGCTTTGCAAAAATTCTAGTTTTTGTCTATGTTTAAATCATCAAAAATAGTTTAGAATATTCCCAAGTGTTGCCTACTGTTTTATCCCAACTTTCCCCTAAAATTCAGACAGTGACAGAGACTTGATTTCAAGAACTAATTGGATAATCAGGAGCTCTGTTGTTGGTGGAAAGACATTGGCTCTGAACATGTGACCTGTGTGCTACAGGATGTCTTTAGATTATTGCATGACTGGTACCCCTAACTCCAGTTTTCCCTCTGAAAAGCTAAAAAAAAAAAAAAGTCCTGTCACCACCCCTTGTTCCCATTGGTCAGTTCCTTCGTAAGCCTGTCATAGGACTGTTTTCTTTTATGGGGGGGTGAACAGATGCTTGGCATTCTTTGTAAAAGCCGTTTGAGATGTTTGGTGAGAAAGGCATTTACTGTTTCCAGATGCTGAAGCTAAAATATGTTACCCCCCAAGTTATTAAAAGGCTGGATACATGGGGAAAATTGGTTTAACAATAACCGACTAACTAGAGAAATGAGAATCGGCAATTGGGCATGTTTTGCATGTCAGTAAACTCTGCATGATTTGTTTATACCACAGCGTTAAGACCTGGGTTGAGTTTTATGCTGCCGCTGTTCCAGGTGTTTTTTGATTCTCAAGATGTTCCTTCCACAGATTCTGTGACGTTTGTCTACTTGACCTCTCTCTACTAAATCAGTGTCATCCAGTCGTGCGTGTTGGTGTGCGTGTTGGTGTGCGTGTTGGTGTGTGAGTGCGTGTGTGCGTGCATGTGCGTGCGTGTGCATTTGCTATGCATTTGATGTGGTCTGAGTGCTTCCTTAGCAGTACCAAATATTGCCCAGGACACTAAAAGAAATGTTCTGTCCGTGATCCCCAGGCATGGTAGGCTACGGCATGGCCAAAGCTGCCGTCCACCAGCTGTGCCGGAGTCTAGCGGAAAAAAACAGCGGGATGCCGTCGGGGTCCGCCGCCGTGGCCATACTGCCGTGAGTACCGCAGCGAAAAATGTTGTGTACACGCTTGGTTGGGATGCACACTTAGCTGTCAGGTCAGGGGATGGATTAGAGCGCTCAAGTGGCACGCGTACACTGTGGTGTATGACGGATGGAGGCTTAGGTAGGGTGAGTGTGAGCGTATTTGACACTCAAAAGGTAGATTTTCAGTGGGGTACTCCCTTTTTAAAAGTCAAGAGAACAACCCAGACAAAGATTCTTTAGAAGAAAGTAAGACCCAAATTAAAGTCTTGAAGATTTTACCTGCTGTTGGTGAGATTTTCTACTCCACCAGCCACAAGTAGGTAACCAGACAGCTTTTTTTTTTAAATCTATTTAATCGTTTTTAAATTCTCCCAGCTGCTTAAGTCCATGAGAGGAAAGGATAATGTTTTATTAATGTTTTTTTCCCTTTTTTGGCAGTTTAGATTAAAAATATAGTTCCTAATCTGACACTGACTTGCAAGAAAACTTATAGGATGGAAAAGTGAAGTTGAAGAGGAATGTAGGAGGACATTTAAAGGATTACTCCACGGATTTGATGTTGCATTTCCATTGAAGGTGGGGGATTCACAAAAGGCAGATTAAAAAAAAAAAAAAAAGACCCCCCCCCCTCAGCTCCAGTTTGTAATGACTGTGTTAAATGCCTTTAAAAGCATTTATTATGGAGGGTCTTACATTTTGAGACGATGCCTAGACTCAAGAAATCATGTAGATGGACATAACTTGACATTATATTTAAATACAAAATTAGTTTTTCCTCTATCTCAACCGAGTCCAGTTTGTAGCCCTCTATTTGGCCCAGTTCTCCACAGACTGCCACCTGCACCTATTTGTCCCTTAAACGATTAAGATCGATGATGGTGAGCTAAAGACAGACGCAGGTGTCTTCAGGAAAGGACAAGGTCTTATTATCTCTATCTCAATAGAACGTCGGTACCGAGAGCCCCTCAGTTTTTAGCCAAAACAGCACTGGCCAAATGCAGAACATGTTGGCTGAGAGGGGAAGATGCAGATGGGTTTTTATTGGATGTAATTAATTGTTCAGTATCAGGCTGGACTGCTTTTGTTTTTGTAAAATGTGCGTTTTAGGTTAGTTGAGATGATCAGCAATTCAGGAGAAGCGCTGATATAGTGACAGGAAAGTCTCTAAGTGTTTTAGTCTGATAGGTAAATAAAAGTGTGATCTAAACTTTTTATTATTAGATTTTGATATTTTTGTATGTGATTTTTGCAATCATCAATAGGAAAATATCCAAATTTATATAGTGATTGATTTAAAACATATTTCCCAGCCCTTAATATGTATTTGTTTGTTCTGGAAAGAATATTAAATTTTCTTTGTTTGGGTCTCAACACACATGGAATTTAATAAAAAAAAACAATGCAGAAACCTTCAATGAAGGCTGTCTTGTAGGAAATGTCAGTCTCAAGCCCAGATCGAGATAACCCTGATATCACTATGATATATAGCCAAGGGGTTTTTTGTTTGTTCGTTTGGGTTTTTTTCTTCCCCCATCTGTTGTTGCTGCTCCAGAGCAACAGAGGATGTCACACAACCATTTTTGCAGGCCAAGCAGGACTTTTTGTCAGGAGAAATCTCACTTGGTATGAAATCTATGGTTTGCCCCTGTTATGCAAAGGGAAACCATAGGGGACTATAACATGACGCTGAGCCACCATGGTCTCATATACTGTAAGATGATGCCTCTTGAACAACACACGCATTCATGATACTGTTAGAAAGAGATGAAAGTGATCTGTTTTTTCTCCTTTTCGCCCCGGATGGACCGCATGTTCACTGTTTGTTTGATATCACTTCTTATTCTCTTGCACTGTATTTCCTTTTTATTGGTAGAGAACAGATCAAGCATCAACATTTCATCAGGACAAAGAAAAAAAAACAAAAAAAAAAAGGGTACACAGTCTCATTTGAAGTGGACGGGATTTTCATTTTTTGTTGTAGCCCGGTTCTGTGCTTTAGGTCGAAATACAAGCGACGTATATTTACTGTAACATAGGAATCTTACTCGCATCGGCTTTTTTGAATGCACCAACGGCCCACGCAGCCAGTAAACAGAGTGCAGATGAAAGCCATTGTGCTGTAAAATTAGCTGTGCCGCGCACCCCTTTTGTTGTGCACGACGGATAAGTGCGAGGTGAAGATAAGCTGCGGGAATAAAAAGACGGATAAGGCTGCCAGCAAGTTTCGCCTGGTGCATCTCCGGTTTTGCACGCAGTCCGTTTCAGATGAATGACGTGCACGGTAGCGATGCATCACTGCCTCGTCTGCTCGCTTATTGAATTTTAAAACCAGTGTTGTTCGGTTTTGTTTTTTTTATTGCTGTTTTTTTGTTTTTTTTGTTTTTTTGTGTTTTTTGTTTTTTTTGCACCGTCATCGTGAGAAGCTGGAAACGGATTTTCAGGGGAGTTCCTTGCTCCTGTTCTCTCTTTGGTTGCGGTTTCCAACAGAATGAGGCGGTCCTGCCCCTCAGCTTGCTGTCACATCTGTTCAACATTAGCCCCGTGACTTGCATTTCTGTTACAGCCTCCATCGCCCCCCCCCACCAATACCACCACCACCACCTTGTGCTGCTGTCTCATCATACACCAACACTGTATAGCAGTTTAGTGTATTTCTGTAAATTCCTGTAAGACACATAATAACTGAACAATGGTTTTCAAAGTAATGCGTTATGAAAAAAAGTTCAGTTTTAATGGATGTTAGCACATCAATGGACTTTGGGATTTTTGTGACCCCTATAATTATTCTTTGTCTTATTACCATTTTGGGTGGTAATCATAGCCTATATTAGTTTACATCTTGCCAGATTTAGTGGAATAGGCTGTTAGCAGTCACTTGATTATCTTGATACTAAAGAAAACAATAACAAACATTGCAAGTAGTACATTTTTTTTCCTATGAATAGGTTTATTTGCATTTATTCACAATGGACATCAGTGCCAATGACATCCTCAGTAAGCGTAAGTGACACTGAAGGGGGGGGGGTTGTGTCTATTGTGTCTTTATGTTCAGAAAGGACAGTGTCATGACCCTGAGGAGAAGCGCTATTTTTGACCCGCTTATCCTCAGTCGAGCACTGAGGGTTTTTGTAGCCCCCAATTGCCTCACTGAGCTGTGTGTCCTGCCCTCGGCTGCAGCGCCAACCGCAGACCCCCATTGATAAGCGGTCAGACCGGTGGCCAAAGTACGATAAGTAGCTCACGCGCGCCTCACGGATAGAAAACCTCTGTGATTGAATGTCTCTCCAATTTTACGCAGAAAAGCATGTAAGAAAATTAATGAAATATACTGTCTGTAATCCTTTCCATCTCTCTGCACTCATATGCTACTTATACAACAACGTCTTCTTGTATGTGAATGTATGTACGGCACACGGCTCGACCACATTTATAGCGCCCCCATAAATACCACAGTAACACGTTAATGTTTGTGGTGAAGGTGGCATGAAGAGTCTGATAGCTTCAAATGCTCAGAGACCTGTGCAGATGGTTTAAAACAACACGATAACACAACAGAAATACGATTCAAGCGACTTAATCTTCCATCGAAATTCACACGAACACTGTACACGTGTGTGTGTATGCACACACGCACACACACATGATGCATGCTGCCAGCTCAGCTCCCTCTCCACCTCCCAGACTCTGCCTCGTGCTCAGCCTGATTGTCATCTGGCTTAATTTGGCAGGGTTACCTTGGATACGCCGATGAACAGGAAGTTCATGCCTGACGCAGACTTCGGCTCCTGGACGCCGCTGGAGTACATCGCAGAGTGAGTGCTGAAGCAAATAATGATTCATGGTGTAATTTTTCTTCCTTGTTTCTTGGTTGTCGGGGCTGGGTTTTTTTGTTTTTGTTTTTTTTTTAAATCAAGACCTGTCTTCATGAATATAGCAATACAAAATGGTTAATTTTTTTAATCAATTTATTAATTATTATTGTATTTTTTTCCATTTTAATCTACAGTATACGATGATTATGATACAGCTCCAAAGGAACAATTTTTTTTTTTTTAATCTTTGCATTCAGATCTTAACTATTTGAAATTCACCCTCCAGTATACTTTCATTATAAATCATTGAAGTCCATTTTTTCTAATTCACCTTTTTTTGATTTAACCACATCACTCTCGACCTGCTACATGTGGCCATATACTTCTAGCTATCTCCTGTATTTCCCAGAGGGCCTTAAAAATGATTTTCTTTCTTTTTAATATTTTTTTGTTTGTTTGTTTTGCAGTAAATCATCACTGGGTCCTAGTCATTTTGTCAGTTTACTAACTCGAATATCACAAAAAAAACCAGTATGCAACCGACTGAAGTCTCTCTCATCTGTGCCTGTAAATAATGAAATAAGATCAGTTGATATATGCGTAACTCTTACTTGGACCTCATTTAGTATTTGTCTCTATTTGTATGCGTCTTTCATTCTCTCTGCTTGTATCTTGCAGGCTGTTGTTTAGGTGTGTGTACGGCTCCGTATTTTACATGAAACGCTCTGCCCTGTGTCTGATTTACATTCTGACCTATTAAGGCCACTGTGGGCTGAGAAACAGATTTTTTTTCTCTCCCTCTGATTGTTCAGCGTTGCTGTAAAAATCTCTTTGATTCCGAGCAACTGACACCATAAACATCAGGTTCACCTTTGACGCTTCAGATCAGAGAAACATTTTCAGCTGTCAAGCTGTGTTAAAAATTACTGGAAATACCTGATGTAATATTAGGTCAGTTGTGCACAGGAATTTGAGAATATGAGAAACAGCAAATGAGCCTAGAATTCAAACTTAATCTGCAATAGCTATGGATTAGAGTTTCTCTATTTTTTTAGGATGGACTGTCTGTCACACATTACATAACATGTGTGAAATATATAAAATATATTGATAATTTTCTCATTTTTTTAATCAAGAAATATCAAAAGTACATGTTTAGATCTTTCCGAAGAAAACCAGATCTCTTATGAGGTTTAAATAGTCGCTTGCGCTTTGTGTTTGGTAACATACTTTTCTAAGTGTTTATCCATAAAAGAAGTGTTGAAGTGTGATGGTAAAATGGGTATACACTGACCTGGAGCTGCATTGTTATTGATGGGGGGGGGCACTTGTTTTCTATTTGTTTGCTCGTCTATGTAGCTCGTCCTTTTTATTTTTGTCTTGTTAGTATTTGATTTATGACACTTTCCTATGCAGCCAGCATAACACTACATCACAGATTTAATCAATGCAAACTGCAAAATAATCTAATGTAGTTGTTTAACATTTTAGGGAACCACAGTGACTAACTGAGCTGCAATAAATTATGTTTTTTAATGAGGATGTATTTGTTACTTCCAAAACTAACTGTCAACAACAACAAGAAAAACTGTGATAAACAAGCGATTAACATTTTTGCATTAATTCAACTTTTCAGAAATGTCAGTAGGGGGGGAGATGATTTGATAAAAATCCAGGAAACTCTCACGTATTTAATGAGTGCTTTGAGAAAGCCGGAAAAAAACCCTCTAGTATCTGGATTAAGCTCCTTGATTCAATTAAGAATTCAGATTTTAATTATTGAACTTCTGTTAGCCACTTCTAGCAAGCTGTGTGCTTTTGAACACATCATCTGGACACATGCTGGGTCCATTAAGACAAAAGTTTGTGTTGGTTTCGGCAGTGGTTATACCCCACGTAGGCCAGCGGGGATTAGATGGGATTTGATCCGGTTTGATAATCCTCCAGGAGGCAGATGAGCGTCCATGGATAGAAACAGAAACAGCCTGTGCAGTGGGGAATGAAGGGAGGTGGTGGTCAGCCCTTCTTTCTTTTTTTCTTTTGTTTTTTGGTCGTCTACTTACCTCTCTGGCCTTCGAAAAGACAACGTTCTTTCAAAAAAACCTGAACACTGTCGTTCAGCTCTGATACACATCATAATTACCTTGGAGGTTGTCAAATTCATTATTCAGCATCCAAAAAAAGGTCTAAATTACCCTTTTTCCACTAAAAAATTTAATTTTTTATTTTTTTTTAAGATCCTAGTGCTAATTACAACAAGTTTGAAATTTTTCAGTACTATTGCTGATACAATACCAGAGTTTAGATACTAATACCAGAAAGATGCTTTTTTCAGTGCTTAAGTGTTTTTTTTTTTCCTCTTCACAAAACCTTTCATTAAGCCAAACTCAATGTCGAATGATGAAATGAAAATGAACAGCTGTGCAATAGCTTTTGCCAAAAAATGAATAAAATACCGACTAAAACCATGATTTGAAATGAGCAAATATCTAATTAAAGAATAATTGAACTACGTTATAAATCAGTCATTCCTTGTAGCTCTTATTACTCATTGAAAAATGTCTAACATTGGGTAACGAGAATTTACGGAATATTACAGAGGTTTTATCACACAGTTCTAGTTCTCAGTAAATTATACAGTTATTTACCCACAATTTACACGGTGGCTGTTTGTTTTGTTGTTACACTGTTTGTTTTTGATTGGCTGGTAGGTTTGTGTCAAAGATTTCGGTGCCGGTCAACTTTCTAGCTACCAGCTGCAGGGTAACCATGGCAACAGTACTTAAGCTTGGTTACCAGGTGATGCACAATGTTGAAACTAGCATGGCTTGAAGTGACCAAAATGAAGGATTATTAAACACGGATTTATTTTTTTTGAATATGCATGCAATTCTATTAAAAAAAGAGAAATGTTGAACAACTTATCTAAAATAAAGAAGGAAAAAAATGAAATTTGAAAAAAGATGATGCATTTTTTAAATTAATTTATTTATTTTGATTTTTTTTTTTTTTTTTTTTTTTTAAACCCATGGAGGCAACTGAAACTGAATGTAAACCGGACACACCATAAGATTATTCCCATATAAAGAAAGATGATAAAAATAAAAAATAAAACTAGGGCATATTATAAATTAAAATATATTCCAAATAATCAAAATGATCTTTTTGTCATTTTTACAGTTGAGCCTCTGATTAAATCATGGGAGAGTACGTGATTCAACTAGACCCGAAACAATCAATCAATTAATCAATTAGTCGATCATAAGAAAATTAATCAACTATTCTCAAAGTCACTGCTTTTCTTAGTGATGCTAATAGTAAATTAAATTTAATGGGGCTGAAATTGATGCTTGGACAAAACATCACCTTGTGCCCTAGTATATTGTAATGGGCCTTTTTTTTTTTTAATTGTTTCTGATGTTTTATAGACAAAAAAAAAACCCTCAGTTATATGAAAAAAAAAATTGATGATAAAAATATTAGTTGGTTGCAGCTCTAGATTCTGCTTGAAACAAAGACATGGCCAGAAATAAAACAGAAATTATACACTGTTATAGGTCATGTTTTGACCACTACGCTGCAAGGACAACCCGTAAATTTAATATATATTCTGAACGCATTGAATAGACACACGAGTACTGTAGGTTTAGGTGTGTAATGACAAAGGGATTTAAGGTCGCGAACCACAGAGATGTATACACGTGAAGAAACACATTGACATGTAGGGGCTTCGAATGGGCTCCAAAAAAAATCACTAAAACCTGCTCCCGTTTTTCTTGGTTTGTCTGCAGGATGTTTTTCGACTGGGCCACCGGGGTGAACCGGCCGGCGTCGGGAAGCCTGATGCAGCTGCTGACCTCCGGAGGCGAAACCCAGGCTGTGGCCGCTCAGTAGAGGACAGAGTGGAGCTGGGAAGACGGTGATCCAGGGGGGCGGGCAGGCAGGGCAGGCAGGGCAGGCAGGTGGGGGCTTGTAGGGATGGAGAGATAAAGATGGATGGAAGCAGAGAGAGATAGAGACTGGAGGAGGGGGAGGAAGCGGGGAAGGAGAGTGTTGGAGAGATCGGGGGGAGTGATGAAGAGGTTTTGAAGGTGTAGAGGTGAAGAGGAGAGATGCTGACAGAGACGAGCTAAATAAAATAGGGAGGTGGGGAGGAGATGGCCAGATGAGTTTGCTTTGGAGTGGGGCTTTCTTTGCAAGTGCAGCCTCACAGCGCCATCTAGCTGTAGATCTGGACAATTATCCCACTGTAGCAAGTCAATCACACTGTGTTGAAACTTTAACAATGTCATTACACCATCGGCCGGTTCGGGACATACACCCAAGGGTGAACTTTTCAGCTTTTTTTACCAAAAAAATTATTGAAAATATTCAGACTTATTCCAGAGATCGGTGAAGTGAAACTGTGCTAAATGAGAAACATGTCATATTAAAATGTCCATGTGTGTGTCTGTGTGTCTGTGTGGGTTGTTTTTTGTGATACCATGCTATTGAAATTCTGTGTCATAACGGTGTTATTATTATAATGTTGATAATGGCAAAAAAAAAAAAGAACGAGCCATGCGTTAACTTGTTAACTTGATTTCTCTTGACTCTCTCTAAGGACCCCTGTCCCTCTGAAGTGAATTTCAGCAGCTATATTCCCCACATTAGCTCCGGTCGTTTCCTCTAACACCTGTGAAATCCAGCACCTGCGGTGTCAGTCCTGTATGACACGTGAGATCTGTAGACCTTTTTTTATTTTTTTATTTTTTATTTTTTATTTTTTTTTTTGCGCTCTTACGAGTCCCCGAAGGTCCTCAAAGTCGAAGAAAGCCGCTGTCTTCTCTCAAACGTACAACATGCTTTTAAAAGTGGAGTGGCCTTATTATGTGTTTGTGACAATCTAGTCAAAGTGTCCTTGGTGTCCGCCGTATATGAAGGAGGTTCTCTGCTCCCTCTGGGGTTTTCTAGGCCGTGTATTGTAACTGTGTCAAAATTCAAAATAAAATGAGTCAAAATGAGAGATTGATTTTTGAGGTTTAAACTTCATTCTTCATAATGGAAACAGTTGACAAGACAGTCTCGCTGCAGGGTCATTTAGTAGCTGTTCCAGGGCTTTTGATCACATAACACATGGCCATCGCCACCTATTTACTGTAAAGTGCATTTTATTTACAATCTGCCCTTTTTATCAGTCTGAATTCTGAGTTTAAAATGTTGACACATTATAGTATCCCTCAAAATTTCCCATCAAACAAAAAAGGTGAAATTCGAGGGATGTAGAGAAGATTACTTTATAATAACAATTGTGAAAACTAGTCTTATAACACTACAAGAGTCAATGATGCAAAATGACAATTTTTTTTTTTTTGAGTGTTTTTCATCTATGTTGGCTTTAAAAGTGAAGTTCGAGGTTGGAAACGGCAGCTGACAAAGCTCATCTCGAGGTCACTCTAGGAGCCGATCTAGAACTGATGAAGATCAATTGCTTTAACATTTTATCATGGATATTTGATGGAAAAAAAACCTAATAATGCATCACACAATACAATATGAATCGGATCACTTTTTTTTTTTTGAAATCGCAAAAATATTTGACGTAATCAAATTAGTTGAACTATGTAAAACCCAATATTAGACATTCCTGGAAGTAAAAAAAAAATATATATATATATAGTGCTGGCTAATTTATATACTTAATTGTCAACAGATCCCATAGAAAGACCAAAACCAACAGTGTTTTTCACATGTATCTTTTAAACCGACATGCTTTTATTTGTTAAAATGACAAGTTATAAATTAAAATGAAAAAACTGTAGTTCATAAAACAAAAAACAAACATATGTTTGACTATTTGCAGTTGTGGATTAATATGCATTTGGTGCCCTAGTGAGTACTCCAAGCAGAAGGACATCATATATGAGATGTTCCCAGAATAAACCGTGCCCTTGTCCACTGTGATGAAGGAACCTGTCACCCAGTACTACAGTCTGGCTCATTGGTGTGTTTTTATTTCATGGTTTTGTATAAAAGCGGAGCTCTATATCGAATAAATGAGATACATTAGGCTTAAACTACCTGAGAGCAGGAACGATTCATTGTTTGTCTTGAGCTTTGCATGAGAAACTTGACAGTGTGAAAAATATGGTATATCACCAAACTTGCCCTTTAAAGGATAAAGGACCTTGGTATAGCAACTACCACTAGATGGCGCCCTTTAACAGGAATCCCACACTGCTGCACTGCACCTCTTGGGTCTTTTCAGCAGAAGTAGCATTAATCAAATGGATGAGTTAACACCCGGAGCTGAAACCGGCACTGCCATGCGTACGCCGCGTAAAAATAACTTGCAGAAGGGCCCTTTAGTGTGACCTCTCCCGCTCAGTGCTGATTGCCGAGCGTCGGGCCTTCCACCTTGGCAGATGCAAATCTCTGCAGCGGCAGCAACATCTGGAAAGACATGAATTTAAAAGTTGGATTATGACGATTAGATTATTTTCCAGTCCCGCTCCTTTTTGCGCAAAATGTTGTCGTCGTCGTTGTCGTCGTTGTGGTTGAACTAACCCATATATTCCCCCCTCAGCGTGGACCAGGATGCACATAAATAGACCACGGGGCAGCTGCTGGGCTTTAGTCTTAAACTCCACTATTTCTCCCGGCTGGCCACGGTTCCAGGGGACTATATGGCTGTTGACAAGCACACTGCAATAAATCACCATGCTGAGGATTAATAGGAAAGAGCAAAGCGCCCCAGCTCACTGTAGCTGATATGTATTTATTCTAGGTGGCATAGCAATTCATCTCATTGTGTGTATGCTCTGCGTGTGTGTTTGCATGTGTGCACGATGGGCCCCGACGCAAATTCAACATGTCTGTGCATACATTACTTCCCATGATGCCGGCACTATAGAGTGATTGCCCATGGGGATCGAGTCAATGTTTATCACAGGAAAGCGTTTCACCTGATCAGAGATTACCGCTGAGACAGAGGTGCGTTGTTCCCGTTTTCCCGCCGCCGGGGTAGATAAGTTGTCACCTGGAACCACGGATGCCATTGTTTTCTGCGGCGTAAACCTATGAGGAGCAAATTATTCGTGTGTCACTGGTGCAACTGGCGCAGCCAAAGAAAATATTTATCCAGGGGTTGCTCTTTCTTCAAAGCCGCAGTTGTAACGCCTGTTCACATCTCATCCTTAGAGTCTGACCATGAGGATTTAAATGGGGGATGACTGATGTGATTTTTTTTTTATTACTGTTTTGTTTTTTATAAATCTGGTGTTCACTGATGTCACATCAGGTCAACGGGATCGGGGCAGCGGGTACCATGGATAAAATCTTCCATCTCCGTATATTAGATTTTAATTCTTATATCACAACATTGACGTATGTTTTGATGTGGTAAATAGTACAGATGCTCAACTGAGGAGATGTTATCAGGATAATCACATGGGGATGCTGTGTGGTATAGAAAACCAAAGCATCCCTGGTTTAAATCCTCCTGATGACCTTTTCTGTACTGTTCAACGTCTCTCTCCCTCCTCATTTCTTGTCTTCTGTCAACTAAAAATCCTCCAATAAAGACTTGAAAGTACCCAGGAAAGTGTCAGCCTCTCAAAGAACCAAAAAAAACCCAGTACTTTTTCTGCACTTCTGTGCTTCTAGTATTACTATTTGCATGTTTTGCATTATTCCTGACAATGGCACAAACTCTACGACCCAAGATCTCAAAGAGAAAGCTGCCTGCATATAATTAGTTAAGCAAGATTTCCTCATGGTTTTTGAATGTATTTAACCTCATGCTATGGTGTATCCATCACTCCTACATGTGTCCAATACGTTAAGGTCATAATCAATAGTGTTTTCTTAAACTATGTTTCCATTGTGCCTCTGTTTCCCTCCACACTGGTTACAACACTGCAGTAATTTAACTTGAGTTATTACGTAACAAAAATGGTGTGTTTTATGTATTCAGCAGCAGTTTATTTTTGACTAAATACATACTGTGATTACAGCTTACACATTTAAGTCACCTTGTTCCTCAGGATCATTTTCTTGTGCACTTGTGCAAAGGTGATCGACCGCTCTTTCATATACGCTGTACATCATGATTTCTGATTCCTCTTTTTTCGTGATTGTCCAGGAGAAAATTCCATCCATCCATCCTGGTTTGGTGAATAAATAAAAACAATTTTACAGTCAGTTTCACTGAGTTGAAGGATCCCTCCCGTTAGCGCTTGTTACGAAATTTACTTTCAGACTGTGTTGTACTGTATATTGTGTTATCCTGAGAGAAATTGACTCCCGGTCCCCCCTTTTTTAATCAAGCTTGTCACAAGTGTCACCGCTGTTTGAATTTCACTGTTTAACCTATTATTATGTTAAATAAAGGACGGTGCAGTGTTTTGTGCTCAGTTGCTGGAAAACAGGTGGAGTTGTCTGAATTCCTCCCGGATGGCACAGTGCGCCCTCTGATTTGTAATTTCCTCGGCTGTCCCTACAAGAACCTGGGTATTTATAACATTTTCGGCAACAGTTAAACGTATTTTACCACACAAGGAGAGAGCCGCGTCGAAAAGAAATCCCAGTCTGTCAACAGGAAGTCCAACCAGAATGATGTTCCCACGCAGACTTATGAAAAGTGCTGTAAAAACAGGGGTGAGCAGATTGGCCTCGGAGATGTCTGTGAAATCAAAAGCATAAATCTTGCGCAGGTTACTACCTGGGATGCATGCAGGCGGCGGGGCCGCGGTGGCGTTAGATTCCCCAGTTGATCATTACTTGGTGTGTGTAAACCACCGAGTTCAGTATGAAATGAGGGGAACTGGTGCTAATTGGAGGTCAAACCAGCTCATGACGTCTTGTATATCAACCCTCTCCCCTATGTACTTACTACAGTGTGTATATATGTTTTTTTTCTTTCCATCTAGATTGAATAAAAGCAGCTTCAGGGTAAATATATCCACGTTGTTATTTATGTTGATTCAGTGTAAATGTTGATGGGCTATTTTTTTCAACTCTAAATCTGTTTTATGATTTTTTTTTTTCTCTGCACGCTGCGTGTAAAAACCGTACAACAGATTACATGTGTGGGGAACCTGTGATAGCATTAGTTTTATTGATAGTAGATTGAGGCTTTCAAGCTCCGGCTGTCTCCGTGATTCATTGTATGAAGCAGGGAGAAGAGCAGCGTCCAGTCCTGCTTACATGAAAACCCCTGGAGGTGAATTTCCTGATTAAACCTCCCCACCCCCCAACCCCCACCCCGCCCCTGTTCAAATCCGTGCAGTTGTGTGAGCCGACTAGTGTGTGTGTGCGCATCTGCTGGCATGTATGTGTACATGTACACGCATGTGGTTTCACTTTTGTGCAGTGCTACTAATGTGAATGAATGTCGGTTTATATGCAGTTTGGGTGTACCTGTTAGTGTGAGTGCATATGTGCATTAGCCTTTTGTGTATATGTATATGCATGTGTTTCATATGCATTCTTGCTTGTGGGCAATGTACGTTTACATTATTAAATAAATTAAATAAATAAATAAATAAATAAATTATTTTTTTGCTTTTCTTGATCTTACATGTTTGGATTTTATGATTTTACACTTTTTTTATTTATTATTAATTTGATTGTTCAGATCTCTTTTTTCTCTTCTACCAAGCATCTTGTAATTTTTAAGCATCGGTTTTTTAAAAAATGCTTCTTAAATTAAGCTTAGGTTATTTTTAAATACAGTGTTAGGATTGTGAACATGGGTTTCCTGCTTGTACATTTATGTGTCCATAATCTGCATGATCTTGTGTGGGTGTATTTGTGTATACCTTTTTTGTGTTTGTGTGTGTGTGTGTGTGTGTGTGTGTGTGTTTGTCCACATAGGTTTTATGAATGTGTGTCTCCGCATGTTTGTGTGTTGCAGGGGTTATGTCTGAGATGGCGGGGCGCCATGTGGAAGCCATTGAAACCTGGAGCGGCGGTGAACATGGAAGGTGAGGGCCAGATGGTAGTGGTTAGCCCTTGGCTGCGCTGGGTAACCTGACCTGCAGGGGAGGACCCCTCTGCCTCCCAGGGACCAGCCGCCACATGTGTTGCGTGAGAGTAAGTCACCCAAAACTCGGGAACCGCCTCTCGGCTTCCTGGCCGCCTGTTCTCATAGCCCGGGCTGTTTTTTTAGCCGAGGATCTAAAACAACAAACTAGAAACGGGATCAGACGGGAACGGTTCAGGGATGGGACCATGGGGTCTTATAAAGATTTTATGAAGAGTCTGATTCACACACAAAGAATATCTGCATTGGCACTTTGTACAACGCTCAGCATTAAAGAATGTTCTGGTCATGCTTTCTTTCCACAGACATTTCTACCTTTAACATTATGTAGCACAGGCCAGTGGTGGAATTTAACTAAATACATTTATTCAAGTTTTAAAGTATACTTTTGAGGTAATTGTACCTTATCAGAGTACTTCCTTTTTATGTTACTTTATACTTCTATTTCACCCAATTTCAGAGGGAAATGTTCTACTTCATACTCCATTACTACCTTAGAGTTTGTTTTTTTTTAATACAAAGCATATGATCATCTTCCCTGCTATAGATAAAACTACTTATTAGTACATAGTGGTTAAAATTGGTAGAGTTTATTGAATATGTTGAACTTTAACAGAGTAAACTACCCAAGAGTATTAGCTGCAGCTCAACCAACCACAAGCTACCTCCACATTAACAGAAATTGTAACTGTAGTCAAGTAACTATCACACAGCTATGGATATCATACTATATCTACACAGAGACATTTACATGCACGTACAGAGAAAAAACATAAAACTGTGTATACTTGCATATACACAAATTAAAAGCAAAGAAAAGCTTGGTGAAAGAGGGAGGACGCTAAAAGTTTGCCCACAACCTCTCTTAAAAAAAATCAAGGCAAGGTGACATATCAACATATCGACATATCAAGGTGAACATATTTCACTGACAAGTCCATTTGTCCCCTGGAGTCCCCACATCACACTTGTATTAGTGGCATATTGGACCGTGATTGGCCCTGAACTCATTGTGATGTAACAAAGTCCTGCTGATACGAAGAAGTGTTGAAGTGAGCTTTAAGGTGAGCACAGAGAAACTTCACCATTTTTGACAGATAAATGTGGAAAGAGCCTTCTAATGTCAAACTTTGCGCAAATATCATTCTGTGCGGTGAAAGCAATCACATGCAGTAACACATTTTTCAAGTAGTTAAGCAAGCAGAAATAGTGACTTCTGCAGCAGCCACGCCTGTAAACCTTGGCATTATGTTAAAATGCTATAACCGTGAACAGTACACAACAGAATTCAAATGAAAAATGAAGTTTATGTGTCCATTAATAGACTGCATGTGCCCTTTTAATCACTACCCCCTTCTGTTAAAGCATAAAGAAATTTAGAATCACCCAGTTTATTCAAACAGTCATGGCAAGCTTTATTGACCATAATGAAGACTAATGTTACATTCCCCTGCAAAACAAGTGTTTTGAGTTGTAGCCAGTGTGGCCTCTAGATGGCACTAAGTCATAAGTGAACCTTGGGAGACATGGCAGCATAATTAAAATTTGAGTGATAAGTTTTTGATTTAATTAAATGCCCCTCAAGCCAGTAACTCACAGCGCAGGGTCGACGTGGATGGAGAATTTATTTTTTCAAATGGGGAACGTCTGGGTCCAGTGTCTCTTAAGATCAAGGCGGCTCGAGATGGTACTCAACATCTGCTCAGTGAGAGGTGAGCCACTGCTTGAAAAATCCATGTCAATGAATAAATGATGGGCCGATGAAGACCTGCTCCAGATATTCCTTCAATGTGCACAATAATGAAAAATCTCTGAAATTACTCATGGTGAAAGAAAAACTGCAAGAAACAAAATGCAAAAAAAAAAAAAAAAAGTGAAGAGTTTGACAAATCCTGTTGCTGGAACAACACAAAATGTAATCACAAACACACACACACGCACACACACACAGATAGGCAGGAAAAACAGAAGCTTCAATGTCTTTGGAGTGTTTTGATTTTGTGATTACGCTGAAGTTATGTGGGAACATGTTTTCCAGGCCTGTCAGGAACGTCACTTTCACAGCAACGACAGGCTGACAGCCCTGGCTTGCTTTACACACAGTCTCTGTCAGACCCTGACTATATATATTACTGCTTTCTCTCTGAGAACATAGTATACGCAGCAGAATTCTCTGAAAGTCACAGTGCCATGTATTGACATAATCAAATGTCCATCAGGAAGGACATAGTGTCATAAAGACTGTTTATAGGAGCATTGTGCTGGTATTTGAAGATTTTTAGCGTTTTAGGATCTGAAGATTTTTAGCATTTGAGGAAAGTTAACACCACAAGCTACAAGCTACAAGCTAGCACATTTTGGCTGAGTTTTAGTGTGTTTTTAACACACACACACACACACACAAACACACACACATATATATGTATATATATATATATATATTCCTAAAAACACACCCATGTGGGGCAGAGCTGTCATGCATGGTAATGGCCTGGGCCACTGGGGGCAATTTGGGGCTCAGTGTCTTGCTCAGAGACGCTTTGACAAGTGGACAGGAGTCGCCGGCAGTTAACCCACCAACCATGCAATTAAAGACCAACCCTCTCCACCTTGTGAGCCACAGCTACCCCAGAACATATCGAATACATAATATAAAGTGCTTTTATCTCAGAGTTACTCTGAGTGACTCTATGCCTTGAATATGTTTGATAAGATCGAAATGATGACGCTTATTGATCGGTTTGGTCGCTGGTTGGTCAAAACAAGCAAAAGATTTCTCATTGAAATCTGGACGTCTGAAATTAGAGATTTTGACTGTTTTCTGACATTTTATGGTCTAATCAAGTGGTTTCCAGAACCATTAGATGAGCTTAAGTTCCTTTTCGTCAACACAACAAAATTCCAAATGTGTTCATTTGAATCATTACAAAACTTTACATTATTTAATGTCATTAATTATAAATAAAAGGGTATTGTTAACTTTTCTTTTCATAAGGGACATACTGAATTCCCTGTGTTTAGGCTTAATATTTTCCATTCTTCCATTCTTACTACTATCATATGGAGCGACAGTAGCAACGACTTCTCCATTAATTTTAACATTTGGACTTCTCTCCTCGCTTCCAAGAACTGTTAGGTTCAGCGTGTGGTGGTCATGTCTGATGGGAGGCATTTCAGTTATGATAATATACCAAAGATCAGCCTTGCACCAATGTGCCATCCCGTCTGTTAGTTCATGGTCCTTCTAAACACAAATACAGGTGCATACTTTTACTACCAAATCATCATAAATTTCCTTTTCTTTTCTTACTTAATGCGCTACCCTCGATCCACATAATCCCAGGCAACTGCAGACATACCACCTGGGGTACATATACCTGTGATGGTGAACCACTGACCTAAACAATTAATCAGTTTATTGAAACAATAATGGACTGATTAATTATAATCATAAAAAAAAATGCTAGTTGACAGCCCAAATGAATATTTTATTTGGAAACTGGGTGGTATTTCGGTCCTTTTACCACCCTGATCCTGACCTGACAGGAGAGATGCTGATGGAGGGGGACCCAGAGACCCCCAGGGGCCAGGAGTCTGGGGCCCTGGGGGCACAGTAGCCAACACTGACTCATCTCTAATTACAAAACGAGCATTTCTTTGTCACACATGAAAGCGTCTCGAGTGTGTTTGACTTGACTGTCAGGCTCTGATCAGTGCATCCTCTTGTTGTTTTGTGATATTCGTGATCTACTCATGAAAGTTTCTCGCACTATTGCTCTCACTCTATAGTGTCTCCGGATAAACACCCACGATGTGAATGCCTCCAGCCAAAAGTGCTCTGAGTGATCACAACCAGCAGGTCGAATGGTATGAAAGCAGGCTGCAATTAAAGGTAACAACCTCGTTATTAGCCTAGTGGCTGGGGTGGGATGGGGCTGGGGTCATATGCGACCCAACTAAACCCAATCTATCACTTCTTGGACCAGAAACATCTCACGTTTTTTTGTCCCTGGTGTTTTGGGTTTTTTTAAATTTAATTTTTTTTTTTTTTTTTTTTAACCTATTTAGACAGCAGGTCGAGCATTTGTTTTAAAATCAGGGATCAACGCTGGGTCTGCGATTACGGGAGGAAATCGTTAGAAGGAGGAAAGGTGTAAATAAAGCAGGTGATTTGGTTTACGGCACATGGGATAATGTGATGTTTTAACGACATCCTCAATGTACGTCAGAGAAGGAGACGACGTTTTGATGTCTACAGCATCTCCCCTGAGATGTGGGTGTCAACATGCCCCCCCCCTTCAATAATTAAACACAAACACACACGTCTGTAATAAACTAAAATAAAGTCCATTGTTACAAAACAGTGAAACATCATCCAGTATTCATACTTTTTTCAGTTTAGAAAGGTTATTTATGCACCGTGACTGAGTTCTGAGGCCTTTGGGCTCCCAGCATGTTTTCCAACTTATGATCTGTTAATCAAAAAATAATCATACCAACTGGAACATAAGTACTTATGTCTCACCCCTATCAGTAACTCATATCTGAAAACAGTACAGAATACATTATATGCAAGATTATGGATGTATTGGATATGAAGGTATGAAAAGTTAATCTGCATTTGTCAGGTAGATATTTACATACTGTATGAATGATACACATAGGACGTATGATACATATTTTCAAAACCTATAGTTTAAAGTTACTATAGTTACAAGTTACTCTGCAGATTAGGATTTTACAGAGGAAACATATAAAATAATATGCATCTTTATAGATTAAACTACCCATTTACCCATGAGTAAACTGCCCAGCATGTTGTTATGTTTAAACAAAGTCCAGTGTGACCAGCTGCTTCATGAAAATTCTGCTCTCACACTAAAGCGCCATCAAAAATAAAATAAAAAAAAAAGATATAATTTGCATAATAATACAACAATGTGAATGTTGTCACCCTGAATAATTAAATTTAGACCCTAACACTTCTGCAGCTTCACTTCAGTAAGACTTTGAATGCAGGACTTTTACCAGTAGTTGAATACTTTTTACAATATGGTATTATACTCTGCTGCTCAGGGCTATAATCTGCTTCCTGCCTTCTTCTAGTACTTCTACCTCGGGACCACCACACACCACACCACAGCATGACCATTACTGGTATTACATATTTAACTCCCAGTTATATGGCACCTACTTTTCAGCCAAATTAATTTAGATTTTGCTTTATATCTCAGTTTAACTTATGACACATTTTCTAAATATTTACAAACATTAATATTTATATCCATTTAACCGCAATACACATATACAGTATTTCTGGAAGTAAACAAGTTAGTTCCTCAAATTTTCGGTCACTTGGGTTAGAGGCACTGACGGTGCTCAGGATCCTCTACAGGTCCTGGACCATGGAGCGAGCTCATACTGTTGATGAGGACTGTATGATTTGGCTGAAAGCTCTGGAACAGACACCTGAGGTGACATTATTTTGAAAGAAAAAAAAGAAAAAAATCTAACCAAGACAATTTAATGCTGTTTTGCAGCTGACAAAATCAGCTCTCACTGTGCTCACTGTTCCCATCAGTACTTCTTCTACAGCTAATACTCCAGCTGTTATGATTTCTATTACCAACGCTTCTACGACTGCTCCCATTACTGCTTCCACCGTCACTGCTGCTATTTCAAATGTGATATCTGATACTAACACTGGTATTACTGCTCATTCTATTTAAGATACAATAAGAAGTACCTTTATTCCCCCCATAGGGAAAAATTCAGTTTGACACACTACAGATGCCACCACAGACTTTTAAGAACATCCGTAGCAGCCTTGCTCACACACTGGAGGACCTGAGCGTCCTCAGAAGGGAGAGCCTTCTCTAAAGGGCCTCGTTGTTGTGTGACCAGTCCGGTTTGTTGTTCAGTCCACCATCAGTTCCTTGGATTTTTTTTTCCCCCGAATGTTAAGCTGAAGGTGGTTGTTATCGCACCATCCAATGACTTCTACTTTTACCTCTATTTTTACAAATACATCTGCTTATAATAAAACCGAACCCATCGTTATTCAATAATACTTATAAAAGTATATTAGCATAAGAGTTCTTTCCCTCTCAACGCAAATATCCAACAGCCAGTGGGCCTGTCGAAGTCGATGTGGGCGGATACTGCAGGCAGCAGCCAGTCAAATCCAGGTCAGTGGTGGTGGGGGTAGGAGTCCGTGTGTGTGTGTGTGTGTGTGTGTGTGTGTGTGTGTGCATGTGTGTGTGGGAGGGAGGGAGGGTGGAAGGGTTGTACTATACACTGGACAAACGATGTGACCGAATTGAGAGTTTCCATACAAGCAACAGGATCTGACCAAGATAAGCCTCTTGGGAGTCGTGCGGTCCTCTCTCTCAGGATGGATTATGCACACTCACACACTCACGCACACACACATGCACACACACTTCTGTCAGTCCGACTGTACAGACATCTGTACATATGCCCATCTGTCAGTTTTCGCTGTCTATGTTTCTGTCTCCGTTTTCCCCGTTGACTTCCCAGGACAGCGCCTCATGCAGAGAAAACGGTGCCAAAGATCCAAGTTTGGGGATTTTCTGGTTCTTTTAAGCCTACGGTCTTTGTGGAAACACCCCCCCCCTTAATTCCTACACATCTGTTTCTCATTTACATCCTGGGTCTAAGTTCAGTAAAAGATGGGGGTAGGGTGGGGGTATTGGCTGTGTGTTGGAAGGTGATGGGGGGGGGGGGGGGGTCAGAAACATCTTAAGTCTTCCACATGTCGTTTTTCAGTTTTCACAATAAATAGTTTGTTTCCAAAATTTGACGTTAGTGCCTAATTTTTGTAAATTATTAAAAGTATTTTATTTACAATTAGTGTGGCTTTTAAAAGGTTACAGCTAATGTGGGACCTTCATTGGCAAAATGTTTACTAATCCGCAGTCTGGAATCTTGATGATCTCAAGTAATTATCGGGTAAAAAATATCAGGCTAACAAATTAAAGTTAATCAAATTCAAGACATCTCCACTTTAGTTCTAAACTTCCATAATTCAGATCAAACATATAATGTTTTTAGATATTGCAATTTAAGATTTTAATGAAATGCAGTTGGCGATATCTTGAGTCAGAGTTGCAGTATGACCAGTCGAAACCAGAGTAAATGTTTTGAGTTTGAGTATTTACTAATGGCTCAAAATTAGAATTTTTTTTTCAGTATATTTTGATTTATATCGCTTTTTTTTTTTTTAGTCTACAAACAAGTCTAAGACTCTACAGCCATGCTAGCATCTTTGAGTTAAATGCTCACTTCAGCATAGCAGTATTCGAACAATGACAATGCTAACATGTTGGTGCTTAGGGTAGGGTGTAGGGTGTTAACATGATGACATTTGCTAATTGGCACGAAACATCAAGTACAGCTGAGGCTGGTGTGGAGGTCTTTTACTTTGCACGGATTTGTTCATAAACCAAAGTAATGGACGAGGTAAAATGAGAAGATTTTGAGGTGTTTCACTCGATAAGTGAAAGTTTTGATCTGCTGGTGGTGCTACAGTCGGGCAGAAATTGAAGGAAAAACCTGGAAAATGATCGGAAAACGGGATGAAAATGTTCCCATCCGTAGGGCACGAAGGGCCAACCTTGTGGTATGATTATTATGAAAATCGATCGAATCAAATGCTTTGGCCTTTGCAGTCACCAGACCTTCACCTAACTGAACACCTATGGGAGATTTTGGACTGATGTGTTAAACATCCTCTCCAAACCCCATTGTCAAAACACCAATGGGGGTAATGTCTTCTGGAAGAATGTTGTTCCATCCCTCCAGTGGCCAATTAGCATGGAAGCTGTTCTAGTGGCATTTGGTGACCCCACACCTTTTATGACAGTTTGTTTGCCCCCCCCCCCTTTAATTTGTCACTCGAGTGTAGATCAAAGCATAAAAGTCATCAAAAACCATTAGGATAAATCCTCAGGGAACATGAATGTTGGTGTTAGGGTGTGGCCAGTCAATGATAATTCTACATATTTTCTGCTGTAACACCTTTCATCTCCAATGACATCTGAAATTACTTTATACTTCTTCCAATATTAAAAGTATCTTAAAGCTATCTGATATTCAGTCCTGACTTGGCAAAATATAATTTTATCTGTCAGTACAAACTAGGACTGATGCAAGCCACTGCAATAGATTCCAGCCCCGCAAAGAAAAGCCAGTTGTTGATTTTACTGCGACTATGGTGGTGGCAGTAAAGACACCTGCACCTGAAATGAGCTGCACCTCCGGATAATTATTCAGAACATCTTGCGAGAGTTGCACATTTATTATCTCCAGATACAGACGAGGATGTTAATTTTTGCAGGCTCAGGTTGAGCTGACATGGCGGTCGCTGCCAGCCATGCCACGTGGTTTTTACTGCCTTTGTTGCAACAAGGGACCACCAAGTCAGGTTCGGGTTGGTCTGAAAAAAAAAAAGGGTGGAACCAGGAGCAAGACTCTACATGATGTGAATATTCTGTACATTTTTTACATAAATTTTTTAGTTATCTTTTTGTGTAGATTAACAATTCAACATACTGTATATATTGTATTAATGCATTCCAAGTGGTTCAAGAGTGAAATGGAGATATCCCCAACATAAGATTTGTCCAGATATAAATAGATATAGATACTGTAAATATGATAAAATGTCTCCATTTTAGTTTTGGCCACTCATAACTCCATTTAAGATAAAGTATTTACATTTGCATTTAAATTGTGATTTTTGGAAAATTGAGTGGAGATAGATCAGCTGGTCTTTATTTAAATAAAGACATCTTGAACTTAAGGTACAGATAATAATAAAAGCAGAATTGCATCATTGTGCCCAAGCTGTGTTGTTCAGAATGTAACTGGAGACAGGTCTACATTAAATTAGGATTTTAACTACTCAAAATACAAACAGAGATCTCTAGAATTGTTCTGACTTCTCATACATGAATTTAATGGTCAAATGTATTTGGAGATAATTTCCCCAGCCTCCGACATTCTGAATCTGACTTATCCCTTTCAAAAGTGTGTCTAAAATATAGTTTTAATCTGTTAATAGAAGGCAAAGTAATATTCTAAAACAGCAGTGATGGCTGATGGTGTGCTATATATATATAAATATATATATAAGATATCTATCTATCTATGATGCGACATTGACACTGGTCAGTGATATACATTATCAATAGCTTGACAATGTCTGTGAAATTATGGTCTTAACATGTCTTTTAAAAATGTATCAAAAGATAATGTCGCTTGATCTATCATTGTAACCGGTAGGATTTTTAATTGGCTTGCTCTGGTACTGCACTGTAATGTTGCAGTTGGGAGGGTCATGAACATGCTTAATGTATGTTACTTATTCAAAACAGGATGGTTATGATATTAATAGGATGAAAATTCTAATCTTGATGAAATATTGTAAAAAGACAAACCCTTATTAAATTTGGCCTTGACAGAGGGAATCAGTCCTGGTGGAATTGTAACATGAAAGAAAATATTTTCACTTATGTCATTCTAAAAAAAACAATGCAGAAAAATAACTATCAATACATAAGACACGTTAGAGTGTGCGTGTTAAGTTTATTTCTAACCACAGCAAAAGGAAATACATGTAAACAGCCCAGTTGTTAAGTATTCTGTGGCCTATTTGACCACACAAAGGCCTTTGTCTCTTTTACCCCTAAATTAGGGATTTCTTTGAAACATGACTTTAAAGGAGCACTCGTCCTTCATTATTCATGTTAATTTATGCAACACAATACCCAACTAATAAAAATTTGGAATATATAAGTGTGTCTTGGTCCCGAGTAATGAGATATGCCAATAATAATATGTAAATTCAGTGAATTATTGAATAGGCATGACTGAGGATTTCTTATTAGTTTGCATGTTTATCAAAAAAAAAATCCATCAATTTTTCAGGGTGCTTCTCGTGCCCTGGCCAATAAGTAAATCTAATCAAACACTGAAATCAATAATTCAGGTGTTTATGTGCTGCCGTGTGCATGTATCCCTGTGTGCATGTGTTTGTAGTACAGTTAGATTTAGTTTTTGTCTCCTCTTCATTTAAAGGATGCAGGCTCCAAACTTTGTGAGCGGCAGCCCCCTTTTTTTTTGTCGGCCTGGCACCAATTCCACCGTAATAAACACATGACTGATCTGAAATCAATACGGTTTATCAACCACTCACTGTTGATTATTGCTAAGTGTTTATTTTAATTGCTAAGCCCCGTCTTCAGCTGTTGTAAGAATCCTGCAAGACACTAAGAGCAGCGGTAAATGTGTACACCGGCGAATGTATGATATATATCACTGCAGCCCGTGGTGATCTGGTTAAAAAAAAAAAAAAAAAAAAAAACTGTGCCAAATGTGGGTTTTTTTCTTCTTCTTCTTCATCTTCTCCTTCTACCTCCTCGTCTTCTTCTCCATTCCCCTGCCTCATTTGCAATGATTATGTTATCAGGGCAGCCAGGCAAAAGGGTGGAGCAACCATAATTTCAGTGCGGGATTAGGCAGAAATAACGAGGTCACCAAGTTACAGTTGCCATGGCAACGACACATCCAAGAACACAGGATGCCATTGCTTAAAAAAAAAAATGGAAGAAACAGGGCCCAGGATTTTTTCCTCTCTCTCTCTCCCCCTCTGTCGCTCTGCCTCTTTTTTCATACCCCTCCTTCTCCACCTTCCTCTCTCTCCCATCCTCTCCTTCTCCCAGTCTCCTTTTTTTTTTTTTTTTTTTTAGGCAATGAGGAAGTGGAGGGGAGCAGTTCACTTTCACTCCCTCTGTTTTCCAGAGCCCTTTGTTTCTGAACATATTCAGAATAATAAATTCACTGTTCAGTACATTTGCATCTTTCTGGTATTCATATTTGGTGGGAGGTCTGTTTCCTCTCATTTTAACGTTGCTGTACCTGCTCTATAAAGCTCATTAGAGGACACCCTTCCTCGCCCCCTCACCCCAATCAATTGCTAATCAGTTATGTGACTTTCCACATAACAGTAGTTTATTTGAGGATTTTCAGTCAGGATTTAGAGTGCATCACAGCACAGAGACAGCCCTGGTAAAAGTTACAAATTACCGTCTAATTGCATCAGACAAAGGACTCATCTCTGTACTTGTCTTGTTAGATCTTAGTGCTGTATTTTGACACCATTGACCATCACATCCTATTACAGAGACTGGAACATTTAATTGTCTTTAAAAAAAATGCTCTAAGTAGGTTTAAGTCCTACTTATCAGATTAATTTTGAATCATACATGTTAATGATAAATATGAGATATTTGCAAAAGTTTCTTGCAGAGTTCTTCAAGGTTCTTTTTATTGGTCTGATTCTATTCACTTTATATATGCCTACCTTAGGCAATATTATTAGGAAAACTCCATAAACTTCCATTGTTATCTGGATGATACAGAATTATAGTTGTAAATGAAGCCTGATGAAACCAGTCAGTTAGCTTATCTTTAAAAAAGCCTTAAGGACATAAAAATCTGAATGACCAGCAGGTTTCTGCTGTTAAACTCAGACAGAACTTAATGTACTTTGCCCACAACACTTTGGAAACCCATTAATCAATTATATCATTATATCTAATGAAATAGGTACTTCAGATGGAGTTGTTGTGGGGTTCCAGCATCTTTGTTTACATACCAGAATATGTCCTTTAACCCCCACATAAAACAAACTTTAAAGACTGCCTTTTTTCCCCTAGGTAACATTGAGGAAATCAGGTACATCCTATCTCAAAAAGAAACTGAAAAAGTATTCCGCTTTTGTTACTTCCAAGCTTGATTATTGCAGTTCCTTATTATCAGGCTGCCCCAACAAGTCTCTGAAGACCCTCCAGCTG
Source organism: Istiophorus platypterus (assembly GCA_016859345.1). NCBI lineage: Eukaryota > Metazoa > Chordata > Actinopteri > Istiophoriformes > Istiophoridae > Istiophorus > Istiophorus platypterus. The sequence goes on along the minus strand of CM029134.1, from coordinate 5,674,976 downwards.
ATCCAGAATGCAGCTGCACGTGTACTGACAGAAACTAGGAGACGAGATCGTATCTCTCCTGTGTTAGCTTCTCTGCATCAGGTCCCTATAAAATCCAGAATAAAATTTAAAATCCTCCTCCTCACCTAGAAACCTCTTAATGGTCAGGAACTATTATATCTTAAAGAGCTCATAATACTTATTACCTCACTAGAACACTGTGCTCCCGGGATGCAGGTTTACTTGCGGCTCCTAGAGTCTCCAAAAGAAGAACGGGAAGCAGAGCCTCCAGTTACCAGGCTCCGCTCCTGTGAAACCACCTTCCAGTTTGGGTCTAGAAGGCAGAAAATCTCTCTATGTCTAAGAGTAGCTTAAAACCTTTGTTTTTGATAAATCTTATAGTTTGGGCTGGCTCGGGCTTGGCTTGAACCATCCACCCCACCAGGATGCACCAGGCTCCTCTCTCCTCCTCTCCCTCTCCATCTGTACACATTCATATCTCATTAATACCTGCTACTCACTCGGTTTCTTCTCTCTTCTGTAGTTTTGTGCTTTCTCATCTCTCTCTTTCTGTTGCTTTCTGCAGGTATTTTTACCTCCGGAGCTGCAGGGTCTGGATCCATGACTGCAGACCACCTACTGCCCCCATGATCCTTCTCTGCACCCGCTGCTTCAATTATTATTATTGTTATTATTATATACCTCTGTCTGGAACTTGCAGTGCATCATGTATATTTCTTCCTGCCCCCTCTCTCTTGCTCTCTCTCTTGCTCTCTCTCTGTCTCTGTCTCTCTCAATCTGTCTGTCTGTCTGTCTGTCTCTCTCTCTCTCCCCCCTCCTTTCTCTTTCTCAGGAAAGATGGCCGCCCACCCGGAGCCTAGTTCTGCTTAAAGTTCCTTCCCATTAAACGTTAAAGGGAGTTTATCTTCGCCCCTGTCACTAGATGCATACAATGGGGGAACGATGGGTCTATGTAAGTACCATTGTAAAGAATTTGGTCTGAACTTGCTCTATGTGAAAAGTGCCTTGAGATAACTTCTGTTATGATTTGGCAATATATAAATAGTTTGACTTGACTTGACCTGTACCACCCAAACCTCCCACAGTCTATAAAAAAAGACAAAACTAAGTTTGTTTGTTTTTTTTCTGTTATAGGGAGAAACTATGTGAGGTGATAGAAGTCAGGAAAACTAGAGAAATGAGGAAGAGATGGCTCCTTTTTTTGAGGGGGAAACAATTTATCTGTTGCCTTGGTCTGATCTTTGATTTGGATTGAAGTTGCCAGAAGCTTTTGGGCTTCTTTTCAAAGAGATATTCATTTCCCATGTTACACCTGGCTGCTGGTAAGACCAGAGCCCAGCAAACACTATGCAAAATCCAATAATCAGCAGGCCTGGAGATAGCATCCTGTCTAGCACTGTAATTTTGAAGCACTATTGATCGTCTTTGGGATGATGCCGGTTACACAAAGCCCCCCCAAAAAAATAAATAAATAAAAGCATTTTGGGGAATTGTAGATGATACAAGGACACTGGCTGGACCTGGCAAGGTAAACAACAGGGACAAATTAGGCAGGGAACCATAATGTCTGTTTCCAGTTGGCTATTGACAACTAAAAAGTCTGAAAACTAATGAGACTGAACCTCAGGATGGACCCAGTTTTAACAAAAGTTGATAAGACACAACCTGCCCAGGAATAATCTGCAGTTTTTCTTCTATTTTACATATTACATGAATCATATAGACTATTAGAGTGTATCATATAAACCAAATTATATAATACATGTATAAAGACTTCATAAACAATGTAAAAAACTAAATTACAGGTAAAATATTCCGCATTTTAAACAGTACATAAGAATAGTAATGTAAAAAATACTATATTCTTTGATTGCTTTTCATGTGAGTCAACTTATAAGCGTCATTATAATGGTGGAGTCATATTTTAAAATATGATCATATACTTTGTATGAACTGAAAAGGAGTAAAAGTACAATATTTCCCTCTCAAATGTGCTGGAGTACATGGTACAAATATTCAGTAGCATATGAGTACATCATAGTACATTATAATGTGAAGATAACCATTTATGAAATGTTAATATATTGCCTATAAATGCTGAATAGGGAGACCTAAAATAAAGTGTTCCCCACATTTGTGTGCATGGCATCAGACATATGTACCACATCAATAGACAAAAACCTGTGGCCAGTTTTGAGAGTTTTATACCCTGGAGTTTACCTGACCTGTGTGTGGTTTTTGGGCTGTGGGGGGAATCCAGAGGACCTGGAGGAAAACAACACAGACTCAGTAGGAGAAAGTACAAACTGTGCACAGGAGACAGATTTGTATTTAGAGCCAGAAAAGTCACAGTCATAAACCCTCTAATATATTAATAAACCAATTATGGGCCTCACCAATAGAAGCTGCAGGAGTATAGTTAGTATAGTTTGTATTAGTAGCAATAGCAGCGGAAGCGGAACCAGATATAATAAATAAAGTTGTCACAATAATTGTGGAAATAGTATTAGTAAAAGCTATGTAAGTAGCTCTTAAAGCATTTTGCTCAGGCAATATCTGGCACATGCGTGAACCGAATTGGACTGAACAATAGTTTTGGAGGAGTTGCAGTAGCAATAAAAGAGAAGCGACAGTAATAAGTAAGGTTGTTTAATAAGATGTACAACTACTAAAATTTGCAGAAGCAGTAGCACTACAGGAAAATAGTTATAGCAGTGACAAAAGGCTTTTCAAAGGCCATTTTGTGACTTCACAAATGCATTGTAATGTGTGTGGTCTACATAATTGCAGAGTTTGAATAGTAAATTGAATTTGCATGTATTTTGTTTCTCAGCTCATCATAATTCAATGCAAGTGTCTGCTTTACTCCTCTCAATACAGATATTTCTAATGTACATAAACATTCAGCAGCACAACATGGCGCTGATATTTGTTGAAATTTGTTTTCTAGTATGTTCATCAGTTACAGTCATTTTTGTAATTCTGTATCTTTAACTTTTGGTTTTTTGCCTATAAGATTAAGAATCTCTTGTTCCTTGGGGCACCAGCCAAGAAAGCATCATGACAACATACAACACTATACACAAGCAAATATAAAAATCCCAATGTCACTAAAGGGAAGTTAAAAAGGCATAGTCATAGAGTATAGTCACTCAAAAGACAGTCCAGTACTCCATTAACAGGTCAGATCACTCCTAAACACACCGGTGAAACAAAGTTACCGTCCCTACTGAATCTGCCTCACAGCCTCATTACAGTTGCACTTTGCTATTTAAAAGAACTACATATCTAGAGATTAATGTTCAAATGGTTAAAAACATCTTAGAAATCATAAAACCCCTTTAAATTTCTTAGTAATAACCTTGATCAACTACTACGAGTCAGCCCTGAGCTGCGGTGTATTGTGCTGTAGTGTTGAGGATGCGGGGCGGGCAGCGGTACCACCACAGGCCACCACAGCTGCTGTCTGCCCTTCAAACACGGCTCCAGTCTGGCTCTTTAAACCACTTTTACTTATTCAGCACTAAAACTATACCATAAAGTTTTTTCCCCCCCTTCACTTTTTTTTTTTTTTTTTTTAAATTCTCCAGCAGTTCAAAATTGATCCTCAAGACGAAGTAGAGCAGCTTTAAATACATGCGTGGATTTAATTTAAATTAGGACCATTGCAGTCTGATTTTTCTGTTTTGTATGAATAGCAGAGGAACATTCATTGTGTTTGGTTTCTGGAATATTCACTCTGCCTCACATCAGGTAGCAGAGAGAGAGATGGTGTGTGTGTGTGTGTGTGCGTCTGTGAATGTGTGTTTATGTATGTGTGCTTGGTATGCATGTGTATTTGTGTGTATGTGTGTCCGTGAGGAAGCGTATGTGTGTGAGTGAGTGTGTGTGTGCGTGTGTGAGTTTGTGTGTGTGTGTGTGTGTGTGTGTGTGTGTGTGTGTGTGTGTGTGTGTGTGTGTGTGTGTGTGTGTGTGCGGGCGCATGTGTGGCCTAGCTGCTGCCATGCTGGTGGGGGGATGATGGTAGCATTACAGCTCTTTTCTTTTCTTCTTTCTCTCTGAAACTCAATCATTGGTCTCTCCCATCCCTCTCATCCTCGGTTTGGTTTGGTTTTGGTTTGGTTGTTGTGTGCAGATATATTGATAGACACGGTGATTATTTTTTTTTGATTGATGATTTTTTTTTTTTTTGATTCATGAATTTATTGATCCATGAAAATATGATGCAAATCGATGAATAATATATGGAAGATATATATATAACTACAGGTACAGGTGTTACTGATGGTGATATGCTTGATACAGATGTTTATAAAGTAACTAATACATATGTGAATGTTGGATGACTATGGCATGAAGGGTGCAGATGTTTCTTGACTAAATAATGTGCTACTTGCAGGTTTTAATTTACTAATGTATTGATTAGCTCACATATGAAAGACACAGATGTTTCATTCTTAAAAAAAAAAAAGCAGAATGGAGCTGTTTAATGACTGAGTAAAATACTGAAATGCAGGTTGTTATCAGCCAAAATGATAGACTCTAATTGGCTGCTCACCTCCTCCACAATGCAAACACTTCTCTTCCTTCCCCCTGTACCTGTATGTTCTTGGTCTGTTGCGGTGCTGCACGGTAGAGTCTGGAAAACAACCTGATTTGTAAAATTAAGGTAAACAAGCATAATGCAACACTCGAATTAAGCCATTTTTTTTTAGGTTTGATTTTTGTTCAAACTGCTGAGCTAATGCTTCTTAATTTGTTATTTTCTTTTCATAGTTAGTTATATTGACCCCTAGTTAGATTCTGACTGGATTCTAACCAGCTGCTGACGCTGCTGGAATGAACATGTGAAAACAATCATTACTTTTGTATGATTAGTTGTGCAGACACCAACTGGTGATTGGGTCTGAGAGAGGAATTGTCACTGAATAAATGAAAAAGTAGCTGTCAACATTATATTGATGCCAAGAAAATGAAAAACTGACTAGGATCTGATCGGCTCCTCACCATGTCGAATTTTAATGCATGAAAACAGCAACACGGACAATGTTAACACTCATTGCAGCACCAATATTTCTGTAATTCCATCCCCATCAGGGTTTATTTAAGACTTTCGGATAGTTTTTGAACGTTCTCCAAGCCATACCCACTTCACATAATTATGCATAAGTGCATAATCAATGCTAAGAATAATTGTCACCAAACAATCAACACTTATGAAAACTGGGGAACCCTGGGAGGTGTAGCCTTCTTTATGAGCACAAAAACAATTTTCTCACGTTTTTGTTTTTTTAACCGAAGAAAAGTTTTGCACTCAAATTGCTCTGATGCCACGTCAAGGAGTGAAGCTGACGAGCCGGGCCGATCCAGTCAAACTGAACCTGAAATCCTCTCGGTAAATATTTGCTAGACTGTGGTGTTGAAAAAAAACCAAAAACAAAACAACCCACAAGCATGGTAGTCCTGGGTGTCCGAACGCAGCAAATTGCCACAGTGATAGGTCCATTTATGGTTATTTTGCTGCTCTTTTCTGTAGTCTCATAAAGATTCTCCTGACTTTAGCTCACCAGGGCTTTCAGGTTGGGCAATTAGGATCCTGCTATGCGCACATTGGCAGCCATTGGGGCTAACCTCTGCACGACCTCTCCCTGTCTGTGGAATGTTGGCCCGCCATTCACGCTAAAGTCTCGCACACCAGCCATTGGCCCGGCACCGCGGCGGCGGCGGCGGCCACAGCACCGGCCGCCACAGCACCGGCAGTGACTGCAGGAGACGACCGAGGGGCATTTTGTGAGGCACTTGGCACTTGGCGCAGCTTCCTCACTACGAAAACATATCCAAAACATCTGCAGCAGAGTGAGCAGAGAGGAGAGAGGGGAAGGAGGTTGGTGGGGGTTGGGGGTTGGTGTTGGGGGGGGGGGGGTAGCGTGATGGGGAGATGTGGTGGTGGTGGGGGGGCAGAGATGTGGGGGCGGCAAGCAGCAGAAGTACGTCTGCGCTGCAAATCTGACGAGGACTTTTGAAAGGCTAAATCCCAAAGAGAGCGCTGATGCCTCGGCTTGCTGCACTACAAACAGCCAGAGCTGGGGCGGGCTGGGCTTCTTTTTTCTTTTTTTCACAGGAGGTGCTCCACAAGGGAGAAGGGAGAAGAAAAAATAATTATAACGATAACCTCTGTGTGCTATACCTGACAAATGTTGCAGACGGAGAATATTTACAATGGAAAAAAGTGCAGGAATATTTCATATGTAAAGTGTCAGTGTTATTATTTGAACCATTTTCCTGGTGTAAATGCCGGCTTGGCTTCAGCATTTCATGGAGAGGCCCTCACTGAAGGCTGTGCTTGCGTTATGTGTGTAAGTGCATGTGTGTGTGTGTGCGTGTGTGTGTGTGTGTGTGTGTGTGTGGGTTTAAATGTCTCTACATTTTTTTTTCTCCACCATTTCCACAATTTTTTCCACCACTGTCATGGTACATTTGAGGGGTGGAGAATAACATTTAGTTTGAAAAAAATCTCATTTACAATTAAGGTGTGTGTCTCCACATTACAACTCATATCTTCTCCTTTATGGATGCGATTTTTTCTTTTTTTGTGGATTATATTTCCTTGTTGAGGCAAGAAGGGATAGAGAGGAAAAAAAAGCAAAAGAAAAGAATTGTCATGTTTATGACTGAGTCCAAACCACACTGAACCCATCTTATAATTGCCTGTTATTCAAAGGTGCCTGACAAAAGCCAAGCTCTCCCACCTTTTTGGCTAACAGCAAGGGGAAACGGGACGAGGGGGTCTTGTCTGAGAACAATTCAATCCGGCAGCGACACCGGTTTACAATGTGCATGACTGCTAATCCCACTGGAACAGTAGAGGTAATCTACACATGAAGGTGGTGGAATCTGTCTCACTGGAGATCCTTTCCAAGCTCTACACAGATGCCATGACCACAGGAAAAAAAATGGGACTGGATCCTGACCCCTTCCTTTGCCACTAAATCTCATCAAGAGGAGAAAGACGTCGCAGTCGCTACAACTGAGCTCAGTCTTGATCTCCTTCGGTTGCGATAACATACGTATACTCTGAAAAACATGTCATCAGAAACATGTTTCTCCGCTCTGTCTGCATGTTGTGTACATGTGCATGCACAGCGCAGCGAGTATTGTTTTTAATGAGTAAATACAACCCTGTTGGAGGCATGAATCATACTCGGCATCGCTGGGCAACATGAGTCATCAGACCTCTGTCATTTTGAACTAGAACACAGTCTCTAAAACCAAATGGGTCAGACTTTTTGGCACCCCCCCCCCAAAAAAAAACAACACTTGGTTTACAGAGCAAAATCAAGGGTTAAAGGTCACCAAGAGAAAATGTTGATATCTTTTTCCTCCTGTGCCAATAATGTCTGCATATTTTTCCAATGCTACAAACATGTTTTTTTGTTTTTGTTTTATTGTGCAACTCTCTTGATTTGCAGCGAAACTTGTTCGCAGCCTCTCTCCTCAACTCACATGAGACATGAAATAGTCCCCCCGCACGGCTGGAATGGTGATCACAGCATCCAGCCGAGTCCCTTTCTCCTGTGGGTTCAGTGTTCACTCTCCATCACCTACCAGAGACTTTAACATGTAACACAGGGACGCCGATAGATGGAGCTGTGGGTTCGAGGAGGGATGGAAGAGGAGGAGGAGGAGGAGGAGGGGGTGGTTTGGGGGTGGGGGGGTTCAACTCTCTCAACACTTGAAGTTAAGACAGAAGTGTGGAAAAGCCACTGTTTTCCAAATCTACGGGGCAACTCATTAGCGGCACCGCTCCCACTGATGTGCCCACGTTCGTGGATCGTGAGTGTTTACGTTTGCAGGAGTGAGACGGAGGCTTCTGTGCTACATGTACCATCACCACGTGTCCCTGAAGACCGTGTCACCATTAACTTAAAGATGGCTTCTTGATGATTCAGGGGGAAAAAGAAATAAGTGTTTTCCTTAGGTAGTGGTCACTTTTCTTAAAGGGATGGGGTGACTTCTCGGGGAACACACTCTTGGGACCAGTGTTTGTGTATGTGTGTGAGGATGTTTGTGTGCTGATTTGCAGCACGTGTTGGCGTGCATGCTTATGCACTTTTGTGTGTGTGTCGGTGGGTGTGTGCGTCTGTCAGGTTTCCTGCTGCGCTGTGCGGCTGGGAGCCCTAGCGAGGGTAAAATTCCATTCTCTCGGCGGAGCAGCATTCTGCATGAGCCAATTCCCAGGAGACACTGCTCTGCATGTCCTCCAGACAGCCAAGCTGAGGCACAGGCTCAGGCTCGCTTATTAACTGACCTGAGGGGGGGTGGTGGTGGTGGAGGATGGAGGAGAGGGAGGGAGGGAGGGGGGGCAGAGATGGAGAATGGAGGAGGAGTAGGAGGAGGAGAGGAGGGGGGGAAGGGTGAGCCCAGGGAGGCAGGAGGAGGCGGTGGGTGAGGAGGGAGAGGGGGAGGAGGGTGTTGGGAATTATGGGTTTGTGTGCGTGTGTGTGTGTGTGTGTATGTGCGTGTGAGTGAGTGTGTGTGAGAGAGAGTGTGTGTGTGTGTGTGTGTGTTTGTGCGTGCGTGGGAGGGTGCGCGAGTCTGCGAGTGATCAGGGGTGATGGGTTGTGGGGATATGAACACGCGTGTTTGTGAGCTTACGTGCACATGCTTGTGCGTGTTGGCGTGTGTGTTTGTGTGTGTGTGTGTGTGATTGCGCGTGAGTGCGCGTGTGTGTTTGTGTGTGTGTCTGAGGGAGAACTGGTTGAAAATATTAACTCTTTGCTCGCTGAACTGCTTAGCTGCAAAAAAAATTCAGCATAAGAAAGAGGAGGGTGGTTGTCTAACAAGCTGCACTGTGTTTGTGTCCTTGGGTTACAAGCATGATTGTGTCACCACCTTGTCACAAAAAGGGCCCACGTGTTTCACAAAAGCCCAGTTAATCACTTCAAATGTGTAATTTGCTGTTTTCCAAACTTGGGACTATGTTATTTATCCGGCCGTGGCTGGATACTCCAACATTTATTTCCCTTTTTGGCGGTCTTATGTCCCCACAACGGCCTCATGTCGTGTCACTTCACCACCAGGGCTCAGTATATTGGTGCAAGTATAAATTTAAACTCCACCTTTTCCACACGCAGGCAATTTCTGAAATAGAACTAAATGCCTCTACTTCCTGTATTAATCTATTTACACTAATTCGTCATCCCTGTGTGCAAATATTAGTTTGTAGTTTTGTGTGTCTTCCCATAATTGCTTGACACGACTGTGAGACTCATTTGTCACCAGTATGGGGAAGTAGCATAATTGAAAAGTGCTTTTCAATTACAATTTGTTTAACTTAAATAATGAAATAAAATATGGTGCTTCAAAGTTTTACTTCTTCTTCTTTTTTTTTATTATTATTCCATCCAGCAGCAAAGAGGAAAGAGAGAGAGAGAGAGAGAGAGAGAGAAAAAAATCACTCACGGCAAAATGCAAATGAGCCTGGAAGCTATTACGATGCTAATGAGATTCCACCATAGAAGTTGCTGCTCCGGCATCCGGGGTATATTTCATCCATATTTGGAAAACAGTTGTGTTCTCAAAATAGGGGGACACACTTCCCAGTGTTCACAGTGGAGTTGGCAAGTTTTTTTGTTTGTTTGTTTGTTTGTTTTTTTTTAACTTTTAGTGGGGTCCACATCGAGCCGGAATCTGGTCAGAGGTGGACAGGAGGGAAGCCATTACTCGCTTAGTTTTACTTAGCAGAAATACAGTGGTTTATCTGCAGTCTAAACATTGCGTTCCACTGTGAAATCCTTCTCTATTTTTAGCAGTTGCTTTTTTTTTTAAGCTTCATCATCTGCTTGTCAATCACAAGTGAGCTCCCTTTATTAATAACGCAAATCAAACGCTTCCAACGAGCTTCAAAATATCACAAACATTCTGCTTGTTGGCACATGTTCCGACCCCCCCACCCCATCCCGTAAAGAAGAAAAAAAAAAGAAAAGAAAGGCAAATGAGGTCGATTGTTTACACCGGCAGCAGGCACATCAAACACAGCTACAACTTTATTTTTTTCACGCTCTGCTGTGAAACAGGATAAGACGTGTTCCGGGTTCTTCCGAACAGGAGCGCGGCATCGGTGCGTTCAGGTGCAAAACCTGTAGCACGGCTGCTAGGGTGTGTGTAGTTCTGTGCGCCAAAGGCAGGCAGGTAGGTAGGCAGGGAAGATAGGGTACGTTACCATAGTAACACCGAGAGGGAACCCAGCAGAAGCAGAGTGTCTATATGTGTCCTGACCCATTTCCATTCTCATCCACAAGTGTTTTGTCTCCCTCACCTTGCGGTTTCACAACTAAAGGCACCTCTCCTTCTTCATCCTTGATGCATTTGCCGCATTTATCAAATGGTTGAGGCTTGAGACATTCTGTAAAACACGCAGGATACAACACTGCAAACTCTCAAGGTGCATTTGGTTTCCTATTCAGTTCGGTTCAATTCAGTTCAAGTCCATTCAATTCCACTTCGTTGTCCCTGAGGGTAAAAAAAAAAAAAAAAAAAAGAGGAATAAAACATAAATGTAGAAAAGTATGTAAAACAAAGTACTGTAGTCGTAAAGTAAGATTGGTTTCATCTTGTGAACTGCTCTGAAATAAGCACTTCTCCTCAAAAGGAACACAGACTGGGACTTAAGCTAATTGGTTGCTGCAAAAAAATAAGAGTTGCTCACTTTGTTAATTTTGCTTCTTAGCGAGCAAAAGGGACGAAACATAAATGTGGAAAATGAAGGTCAGAGCAGAAAACACTCCGGAGTAAGTTACAGTAAAACCCCATATTTTATTCAGTTCAGTAAAATATCATTATTTATAAACTTGAGAAACAGCATAAATAGGCTAAGCAGCATCCGTAAAATGATGGAGCACTGTATACCAAGCACTATGATCTGTCCTCCTTCGACTTTCATTTAAACTGCAGTCTGCTGCAGGTGAGTTTTGAACATGACTGATCAGGTTCAAAGTGATTAAAAGTTTGGTGTCAATCAATATCAGAGCAGTTATAACCTATAATTATCTGCTAATATGTCTGTAGTGAGTGGAATACCTATTGCAGTCAGTTTTTGTAACGTCGCTTCCTAGTTCAAAGGATTGATTAAATAAAAAATAAAAAAAATTAAAAGATAAGGTTGGCAAAATTCATCATCTTGCTTGTTGTCAACAAATCCGTTTAAAAGACCAAAAAATGTGGTGGTTCATCTGTAAATATATTCCATTTTCTTCACCTTGTCTGTGGCGCAAAGTCTTTGTCATGTTTTAAATCTTTAAAAACTGCTCACAAATATATATCATTTTTTAAAAAAGGCTCAGTAAAGTCTTACGACAGCTGGGCACTTTAGTTTTTGGCAAATATTATTTAAACCAGAGTAAATAGCGAATTTCTGGGGGTACTATTTTCAGCTGTGGATTAATACACAGTAATATTTATTTCCAGCGGCAGGCCAGTATAGGTGGCATTGACGCCACATGAGCTACTGCGCCCATGTTCATCATAATGAAGAAACATGTCATCCAGTGTAACAGTGTGCAACCCTAGATATGTTGTTTACGTACTAAACAACATTACGTACTTGTTACAGAAAGGAAACATAATACCACCTGAATATCAATTTTTATTAACATACTGAGGAAACACTGCACGTCCTTGGCCAGAAAAATGTTGATGCTTAAGGCAGCTCTTATGTTCCCTTCTAAATATACTTTCGAAAAAATATCAGTGACATAGGAATATAATTTTATGGAGAAAAGTTTGTGGTGCTCACTGATATTTCTTTAATAGCTTTGTCTACCAATGAAACTCCATGGCACAGAGGAATTAAATAGATTGTGATAGATTGTGTGCCCTTCCTGGCGCAACAATCTAAATTTTCATGATTTTAAATTCAATTTTTGAATGTGGCTTGTTTTGTCTTGTTCAAAGCGCGTCTCCAGCGTAGAGCATCTTGAGCAAAAGCCAACGTGGCCTAACAAAGAAAACGTCCCGGTCGTCCTGTTCACGGGGAGAAACGGCACAACGTCAGCGGGCAGCACAAACCTCGCAGGTAGGTTCCTGTTTACGATCATCGGCACAATTCAACCAAGTTAATACTGAAATCTGTTAAATGAGCTGTTCACTTCAATGTACTGTATTGCAGCCACACTCGAGCGGTAAGCGCTTTAGGCGAACAACCAAATCCTGTTAGAAATGTCAATTGAAAAGGTCTTGAGATATTAAAAATGTAGTTTTTAATTAAAGGTTTATTAATAGATTTTTCAAACTTTTTTTTTTAATTACCCGACCAGATGCCTGAGGCATTTGGATTACAACTTTTATCTCACTCGATTCAGACTGCCTCTCCCCATTCAGCCATTTTGGATTAAAAGTCAGACTTCATAAATGCTGTTCATTAATTCCCAGTGTGGGCAGTTAATGTGAGATTCAGCTGCAATGTTACCGCTAGTCTGAGTGTCTATTTATTTTTAGATTCTTGTGGCTACTTTGCAAGCCCAGGCCTAATCTGTCACGGAGGAGAGCATGGAGGAAATCTTAATCACTGTGCCAAAAAAAGAATTTTCGATGCACTCTGGCGTGTCTGGTTCGAGAATTCAACATATTAGTGACACGTGCTGTCACAGCAAATGACGTTATTGACATGTGTTGCATGGCACATACTGTAAAACTGTCTAAATATGTAAGAACCATCTGTGTTATCATGTTTTGCATTGGCTGTCATTACCATGCATTTCATCGTGTCATATCATGCAAACCTTTACTTAATGAATTTGGGGCGACTAGTTTGTAAAATATCAGCACGCAAGTGTTATTTATTTATTTTAGTTTAGATTAATGAATGCATTTGAAATCTATTCGTGTTCATTAAATAATAAGTGTAAAAGCAAGAAAATCAAATCCAGATGAATCATTGGCAATTTCTGAGATCTGATTATGCATAATCTACTCATTACTGGATTATACAGTTTCCCCCCTTAAAAAACACACTCACACACACACACACACTCACACAAACACACACACACACACTCACACAAACACACACACACACACACACTCAAACACACACACACACACACACACACACACACACACACACACAGGTGGATACAACCAAATCTGGCATGATCTCTGAAGAGCAACAAAGTTGCTCTGGGAAATTTAGGAGAACACGAATTAAGCAGAAGCAGAAAGTAGAGACAGGTTGTCAGAGAAAGTTTGATGAGAGCAACACATTATCTTTTAATGGTGATGAATCATTTAGAGTGTAAATTATATTATAAAGGTGTAAAAGCTGTATTTTCTTTCAAACTGTTATTATGCGAGCTTTGTTTCATCGTGTTCACGCCACTTCCCGGAGGTAACTGTCAGTCCTCAAACCCTGTGGAAAGTCTTGCCTGCCGACTTTTTTGTAGATGGCGCTCTTCACTTTGCATGAGTAGCCGCAGTGACCTTGATCTCGATCTCGCTTACTACCCTGTATGTATTATTAAACCGCTCTGCTGGTGGAAAATGCAAAAACGCTTTAGCTTGTTGGGGAGCGGGTGCTGAGCACGGCTGGATCCCCCGCTGGGCAGAGTGGGCATCTGCCCCAGGGGGCGCCGATGGACCCAGATTTACAATGGGCGTGTCCGTGTGGCTTCGGTCATTTGACCGAAATTTGTATCCGTCAGGAAATTTGCACCACGTAGGTTCGATATCAGCGAAGGGTTTGGTCCTAGCACTTTTCACTTGATGTTGTGGCCCCGTGTAAAAATTTCATTTCAATTAATGTTCTGTTTAATTAAATTACCCCAAAGTAACACTAATTACATATTATAGTGTTATAGTATAATAGTAGTACCAGTTGCAATACATTTAATGGGACCTTGGAGGGGACAAAGGGGCCCAACAGCAAATGGTTCAGCCCAGGGCCCCATGATGGGTTAAGTCAATCTGCCTGTGGTGATGAGACCAAACTGTGTCCAAAAGCTCACAAATTACTATTATATGATACTGATCAACTCTAATTTAAAATGCACATACAGTATATAATTATACATTTGCAAAAGCTGTGGTTTATTCCTCATACTTTACTTCCTCATACCTCAACGACCACAGGGTGGCGCTAAAATCAGAAAGTCTCGACCTCTACACATGGTGGCTTTAAATTTGGTCCTTCACCCAACCACTTTGCAAAGGTTTAGGGAATTCAGAGAGGAATCGCGCAGACGTTTTTGCTTTTAAATGTTCAGGGTGACATTGTGGATCGTGGAGCAGACAAAGCAGAAAGTATTACACCCCCACCCTCCTCACTTTAATCGCAAATAATGCCACTTGGTGTACAACGAGCCGGGTACTAAGATTTCGTCATTAGCACCATTGACCGGCGGCAGCACAATCAATACGATATTATGGAAACATACCACACATAAAATGGACTGTTTACATGTGCAGATCGAGGAGCCTGGAACTCCAGTTTAGCTCAGGGGGAAGGAGAACTGAGGTCGGTCGGCTTATTTTCATCCTCAGATTTAAAACATGCCGCTTTTTTTTTTTTAATGTAACCTCACCTCAAGAAGTACGACATAAAACAATGTTTTGTTTTGATTATTTTTAAATCATGAAAGCGGCTAACCTTATCTGTTGCAACAGATGACCTCCTGCTGTTTTCAATGCAAGAGTCAACAACGCCAGCATCTCGACACTCTTATAACACAGAAGATGCTCGACCCTCAGCTGCAGTGGACTCTCACCTCTCATTTCACATCATTAAAACGGCAGATATGCTGAAAGTGCTGACTTATAACAGACGTGGCTCCGGAATCTCTCTTTCTTTGACGTTTGAAAACATAGTGTGAGCGATGAATGTAAAATCAAAAGGTTTTAGTCCATGGTCACAGTGGTGGTGCATGTAAATTACAAAACAATGCATCACCTCAGACTAGAAAACACAAGTAGGCTACACATGCACATGCACCCAGAGATCTTACTTGAACTTTGCAAGAATGCAAAACTGAGTGTAGGTCTGGAGGGAACAGGAAACGACTTCCCTCCTCCCCCTTCAGTTCTACCCCCCCCCCGTTCCTCCCTCCCTCCCTCCCTCCCTCTCCCTCCCTCCCTCCTCCTCCTCCTCCTCCTCCTCCTCCTCCAGCACCACGCTATAGCAGCGAACTAGGCAGGCCAACTTGCAGAGTGCAGCTCAGCCTCGACAGCGGCTGCTTCCCACTGGGGGTCTTCGTAGAGCATCGCACTCCCATGTGCGCTGCCGTGCCCGCTGGATGTTGAGATCGCGCCGCGCGCCACGCCAGGAGCCACCATGTCCAACCCGACCCACGACCCGTTCTACTCGTCTCCGTTCGGACCCTTCTACAGGAGACACTCGCCCTACATGGTCCAACCCGAGTATCGGATCTACGAGATGAACAAGCGGCTGCAGGCGCGCACGGAGGTGAGGGGAGGCGAGGAGGGGGATGTAGAACCGCCGCGCGGCCCCGGTTCTGGGTCGCGGTAGCTGCGGGAGGACGGCGGGCTGTGGAGGTCCGGTGCGGGCGGGTTGTGCGGTTGGGTGGTCGTGGGGAGAGGGATGTAAAGACCTGGCCAGAGAGAGAGAGAGAGAGAGAGAGAGAGAGAGGGAGAGGCGGAGAGGGGAGGGGGGGAGGCTCGGGTCGGTGTGGAGCCGTCGGTCAGGAGATATGGATGCGATGCCAAAGTGCCAAACATTCCAGAGGTGAAAGTAAACAGGCTCCGGTGCGTCGACGGCGCAGCGAGAGAGGGAGAAAGAAAAATACACCGACCCCTGAAGTGGTTTGTTGTAGGGACGAGTCTCAGCTGATAAGCTAGAATTTAAGCGGGAGGGGAAATAAATGTTGTTTTAGAAAATAAAAAAGACGATTCGTGGAAGAGATACTTTCACGTGGCCAATTAACTGGTTTAAAATTCATGACTCGAGCGTCGCCTGCTCGGGGAGGAGTTGGGATCCACCTGAAGTGGGCATCACTCGGGTTTTTTTTGCTTTTCTTTTCTTTTCTTATTTCTCTAAAAGTCCCTAAATCCACTGGAACTAGACCGAAAACACGTGAAAGGATCCGTTTAAGGATTTTAATCGAGGCTTTGAAACTCGTCGCTTCGCTGGCGTTAAGACCGGGGCTCTTTTTTTTTGTTTTGTTTTTTTCAATGTGTCATATTATAACGACAAGTTATATATTTGTCACCATAACCTGAGTGTTAGATTAAAAAACAAAAACAAAAACAAAACCAAAAACAAAAACAATAGATAAAGGCTGCACGAAAGTCTGAAAGACCATTCAGGTCCAACCAGACTGTAGAGACTGAGGCAAAGTAGCCTTTTCACGTGCATTTCATTCATTTGCATACATTTACATATCGTTGTTTTTTTGTTTTTTTTACATATTTGCATACCTTGTCTGGTCTGTTACCACAAAAAAAGCAACAGCTCAAGACAAACAAGCCTGAGGAGGAAGGTAGAGAGTTTTTTTTTTCCCTCATGTGGCTGAAGAGTTTCAGGTTTAACTGTAAAGGTAAAAATGGATGGATGGATCCTATGATTCATTGCTCTGTGCCTGGGTGAAGTTTTTCTCAATGACAGTGACCCTTATTGCTTATTAAGATGATCCTAACATGATTGCGTGGGGGGGGGGGTGTGAATTAACTTCATGTCACCCCCCCCCCCGCCACCCCTATGCTTCAATGGGTTGGGCGCAGAGCGAGCACGGTGTACAGTGTCACTCAGCCTGAACCTCTGGTGATCCCACTGTGAATTATATAGCGAGCATCTGTCTTCAGCATCTGCTCTGTGATCACACAACGTGTAAATCTGCGGATAAAAAAAAAAAAAAAAAGTTTGCTCAACATGTCAAGTTGCAAAGGCGTCAGTTTAGTGGGAAGAGGCAGCATCGGAATTCGCTAACAAAGAGGCATCTTTCAGCAGCTTTAACCCTTCGCTTTTTCCAATAATCTTAGGGCTGCAACCGAGGATTGTTCTCATTATTGATTAAATCTGCCGCTCATAGTCTCGATCAGTGGTTAATGGTTTGATCTGTAGAGTGTCAGCAGGCAGTCAGCCATGAGTTCCCAGAGTTCATGGAGGCCTCTTGAAGATGTCATGATTTGTCCGACACACAGCCCCAAAACCAAAACCAAAGAATTTTTTTCAGTTTGCTATCAAAGAGGACAAAGAAATGGTGGACCCATAATATTTTCCCACTTTTGCTTAGAAAAATAATGCGTAAATCATCGATCGATAATCAAAATAGTCCCTTGATGAATTTTCTATCAGTTCAATAATCATTTCATCTGTAATAGACATCTAATATTTTTAAATCATTCCAGCTCTGGTCGCTGTTGTGAGGCTTATGGGAATTTGAGCTTTTGGATGAATATGTCCGTTAGACGATTTAATGAGAAAATTCTCTGGGAGTCGTTTTTGGGAAATCTTTATTTGGGCACCAGACGCCTGCTGAGTTGCCGCAGCAGCTCGCAGAATGGTGCTGACTCCCCTAAAGAGGAACTTGCAACTTTAAGCAGACCAAGGCAGCGTTGCTGAGATGCAACGGCCCGGCCTGATGCATTATTCATACGGAGTGGTCCAAGCCCCGGTGGACCTCAACTCCCGTACCACACATACCCAGACATAAAGTGCAATCACCACGCACACACACACACACACACACACACACACACACACACACACACACACACACAAACACACACACATGCATGCACATGTACGCACTCACACACACACACACACACACGCATGCACATGTACGTACATGCACGCACACACACACAGGAGGGAAGGTATGTTAACCAACCCAAATGTATATAAAGCACAAATAAATGTGCCAGTGATAATATACATGGATCAGTCGCATGACACAGGCACGCAAACACACATTATATCCACACGCATCAGTTTAAACCATTACCTCCATCTCCTCAGACTAAATTATATAATTGCATGATAATATAATTAGTTTTTCGTTCCTGTTGGTGTTCATGTCTTCGTCCTCCTCCTTGTCTTTTCCCTCCTTTCTTTAACGGCAAGAGTGAATGATATGTCCTCTCTTTAGCGATGTGGGGTTATTGTTTGATTAAAATGCAGGTGGTGGATATAATGAGGAAGGAGTAGTGTCTTATGGAGGGTAAATAAACGCCTCGAGTTTTTCGTGATTTGTTTGCATCCAGATGCGCCATATAAACTCAGTTCAGGCTTTTAACAAAATTATATAGTAATTATCCTCCTGAATGCAAAACTGTAGCCATCAATTTACACAAATCCGTTTGGTGTGGAAAAAAAAAATATCGTGAGGCAAAGGAGAAAGATTTTAATGGAAATCTCCCTTTACAGACCTTCATATATAAAATCTCTCTTTTACCTTAACTGAGACAGAGAGGGGGAACTGTGCAAAAGCACAGTACATTTCTCATGAGAGAGACTTACTGAAGCTGTTTACTTCCTGTAACGTGAGGTTAGCTGTTGGTCCCTTAATGATGATATAAGTGTGCGTGTGGGTGTGTGTGTGGGTGTCTTTGTGTGTGTGCGTGCGTGTGTTTGTGTTCGTGTGTGTGTGTGTGTGCGCGTGTGTGTGTGCGTGTGTGTGTGCGTGTGTGTGTGCGTGTGAGGGGGTCATTCTGCTGCTTCTTTTATCCCCGAGCTGCCGCTGAGTCCATCTCCCATAAGATGACTTTGAAAGTCAGCTCGCATTCAGGCGGTTTCGGTATCCATGCGGCGTCAGGATGATGCTGTTGCAAAACAGGAAGTTTGGTGCCGGCACTTTCTTGCTTCGAGCTGTGGTTGCAGATCCAGGGCCTTCTGTGTTTGTTAGCTTAACTGCTAGCAGTGATCTGATGTTACATGGGAGTATCAGTTTCACAGTTTTGCCATTTTTTTGTAAAATATATTGTAGAAAATAACCCTTGTGTATTGTTTTGACATTGGCTTTACTTCGTTGTTGTTGCTGTATGTATAAAAATAACCCGAGTATGAAATTCTCAAAATTCTTGTTTTTTTTCTGGCCTTTTCCGAAGCAATGGGTTGATAATTCTTCTCTTTGCCACAAACTGGATGAAAAGGACAAATTACACAACTGAAAATAAAGCATTTTTAATTTAATGTTTCATATCATAAACAGACTATGCTCAAAAAATTATTATATTTATTCCCCCCAAAAAAAACGCACAGTATTTCATCGCACTTTGTGATGTAACATATGTTTGGGGTCAGTCAGACCCCAGAGAGGTTTAACTCTCCGTTAGATCACTTACTAACAAATAACAGACTTATCTGGGATTTAGGAGGGAAAGTGCTGCCTTAACATTACTGTCAGCACCAGTCACTGATATGGATCATATGAAAATCCACTGTATTCACAGCTGAGGTCTCCAAGATCGCAAACAGGAGCGATGTGTCATTTTCTGCATCAAACTTCTGAAACTTGTCATCACTTGAAGATCGCACTTATGAGCGATTCTCATGAAATTGGGAAATCAGGTACCAAGATGACGGAACAGCTTGGTTTTTTTTTTCTGCTGTTGAAGATGGCGGGAGTCTCCAGAATGGAAATCCCCTGACTTTAAATAACATGTCCTCATGTTATTTATAACACACAGAGGATGACAGAATGGTGTGTGTTAATCGATTCCAAAGGACATATAACTGCGACTGCGTCGGTTCGATTTTAGCATGAAGAGGTTTTTAATTTTTTTTTTTTTATTTAAGCCGTTATTATTTGACCGGGGGTGTGTTGCTATATTTTGTTGATCCAGTCAAAACGATTTCAAGCCTGCAAACAGCAGTCGTGTCGGAAAATCGTCAGCCCTGGTAAAGATGGCTCGTGAGAGGGCCATCGTCGTTAAGGACAAGCGTGGCTCGGAGCGTGCTCGACACCGGGCTTGTTTTCAAGCAAAGTGTTGGAGGGGTTTAGCGAAGTCACTCCTGTGTTAGAAAATCTTCAGGTTGGCTCATCAGTGAGGGTTTTTTAAATCTGCCGGGCAGCTTGTGCAACTGCCGCTCAAGGATTTGACACTTGGAGGGGGCTTACTTTACCCCCAGTGGAAACTATAGTGTATATGAATCTATATATCTATATAGGTATATATATATATATATATATATATATATATATATATATATATATATATATATGTACATAAGCTTGATGCAGCTAATCCTCTTAGGAGTGAAATATCAAGTTGTAAGAATTAAGGCTGTTTTTATTTCTTTTGGTTTTAACATCTTATGTACGCGATTGCAAAGCTTTGAGCGGACAATGTTTGAAGCACTTTTTATCCCTTGAATCATTTCAAAAGCCAGAGAGATGAACCTTAACCATGAAAAATACACCCTCAGATGTGTTTTGTGCCATTATAGACGGTTCAGGTGAAATTTCGTTGGTGCTCAGTGCATTAGAGAGGTCGGGTTTTTTTTTTTTGTCTGCTTTTGGGTGTGGATGTTCTTTCATCTATATGTCTGTCTCCAGCAACCCTCGAGATGCAAAAAAAAAAAAGTGTAGACGATGTAGAGCTATAACGTAGTGTAAAGCTGCAACTAATGATTATTTTTGCTATCAGTTGAACTGTTGATTACTTTCTTGATTAATCAGTTAATTCTTTCTATCTATAAAGACTCAGAAAACAGTTTAAAATGTCCATCTCAATTTCTTTTTTGTACAGAGTCACGTCTTCAAATGTCTTGTTTTGTCTGACTGACGGTCCAAAACCCAAAGATAATCAATTTACAATCATATAAACCAAAAGAAAAGTTGTAAATCCCACTTTGGAGAAGCTGCAACTAAATAATGGTTGGAGTTTTTGCTTAAAATTGACAAAGGATTAATTGATTATTAGAGAAACAGACAAATAATTTTCTGAAGACTGACTAATCAATTAATAAACTAAACGTTTTAGCTCTCCTACAGTGTCGATGCTATTAGTTCTGCAACTAACAATCATTTTGGTTATCGACTGATCTGCAGATTATTTTTTAGGACCCCAAAGACTTTCAGTTTGCTTTCACATAAAATGAGGAAAAGTAGAAAGGTTCTCACAACTGGGAAGTGGGAAAAAGAACTTTATCAATTAGGCCATATTATCAGAAAAGCTGCCAGACAATTTTCTGAAGTCATCAATCTCCAGATTAGTTTCTCGAATGATCGATTAATCGCTCCGAGGTTTCCATCTCTAAATCGGTTGTTTTGTCTGACCAACATTTCCCAAAGGAATACAGTTTACAACCAGATATTATGGAGGGAACTTCATCTGGTCAATTATCCAGATCGGCGCCCGCATAGTTTTCTGTTTGTCCCATCAGTTAATCAACTAATTGTTAAAGTTTAACTACAATGAAGATGACAACGTCTACGTTTGAGAAGAGTGAATTCTGATTCTAAATGTTAATAGTGATGACGTTTGGCATCGTTTCTGCCTTCAGATTCCATTGGTGGACACATCTCAAGGTGAGCTCATGTTGTGTAAGTTAGGTCCGATAGTAAATTCTCTTATTTTTAGTTGAGACTCTTTTTCCGAAGCGTGCTGATTGACCCCCCCCCCCCCTTTGCTCTCGGTAACAACCCCCTCACCCACTGTGCACACATGGAAATAAGGAAGAAAAAATCTAACGACACAACAAGTGCTGCGTGTTAGTCTGGGATCAGCGCTCACCTCTGAACTGATAACTGTGCTGCAGTTTAAACAGCCCTGCTCCTGTGATGACTCGGGGTCTCTTTCTATCCCAACCTTATTACCTGCTCCATTCATACTTATTACCTGCCCGGCTGTATTTCTGCACCGCGCTGACTGCTATCCCATTACCTTCATTTTACACAATGTGAACCCTCTGTGACCTGGCAATCTAAACAGGCTTTGATGTGGATTTGATGCTATGCATACGGTGTGACCACATTGTTTCTGTGCTGTCGCTCGGGGGTGGGGGGTGGGGGGGGTGTTGCCGGGCCTCGCCTCGCGGAGGCAGCTGCGGTGATTTGTGGGGGAATTTGACACTTAAGCGTATGCAAATGAGGCGGCGGATTAACATTCAGAGGAGGAGCTTGGTCGACCTCAGCCGGTGTAAGGCCATTAGCATAGGAGGCATTAATATTCAACGGCGGAGAGCGGGGGACACAGAATAACACTGTAAGTAAAACTACAACACAGAGGGCTGGAAACGGAAGGAAAACAAAAGCATTTTAATGGAGGCACCATAATAATACCCACAGGCTTGCATTCAGAAACCTCTCCTCTGCCCCTGTCAGCGGCTCTAATGGTCACACTCTTCCTCAGCAGATAGAGGCGCAATCAGTAACAGTGATTGGCAGGCCATTCATTGGATTCTTGTGTCTCCTGCACGTGGTTAAGTCTCGTTCTCATTATTCAAATGGGCCCACGGACCTGACTCATTGGCTCCACCGTGGAACTGGCGGAACTGGAGTGTTCATTATGGCGAAATCCCTTGTTCCTGTCAGGGGCAAAGTGGATCTGTTCCCATCAGCACTACATGTCAGACTGACATGAATAGGCTTATGATGTAGAGGTCAAGTTGGCACTGAGCTGTGAGGTTCACAGAGGAGGATTAAAGATGAGCCACCAAGAACACGCCAGGAGATTTCTTCTAGTCAGGATCCACATTTAACTTCACAGGCGTTTGAAATTGGAAAATAATGATTTTTCCTCTCATCAGCAGTTAATCTGAAGATTATTTCTCAGTCGTTTGTTTGGGTTATGAATTGTCAGAAGACTGTGATAAATGTCCACAATTTTTCAGAGCCCGGGCTCTGATTCATATTGTTTGTTTTGTCCAACCATTCTAAGTCAACCAATTAGGACGAAGAAAGGCCTCGAAATCTTTACATTTGATTAATCAACCGATTGTTTGAGCTCTAAAAGACATCCGTCTTTGCGAGAATTTTCAAGCCATATCTGGTTTAAACGACGAGAGCCGAGATGTGGGAGAGAAGAGCGTCCCATCTCTGCCATTTTGATGCTGCGGTTTTCCGAGCGGGAGCCGGAAACGCTAGCGACTGATCAACTGAAAAAGAACTGGCAACTGTTTTCGTGATCAACCAAAGACCATCTTGCGATGGGACCACAGCAGTCGCGACGCCCGTCAACGCGTTGACGTTCAGACCCATGAGTGCTCAGTGGTCATCGCTACGTTATTACATGGGTACCCAGGGCTCATGGTTGTCAGACCACACCCACCTTCAATCATCCTGATCTCAGACAGACAGGCACCTGCCAAAGTCCTCAAAACCGCCTCTGTGGTAGTTCCGACCACAGCAGACGATTCCAGGACCACATGTTGCCATAATCACAAACACACACACACACACACACACACACACACACACACAAACACAAACACAAACACACACAAACACAAACACAAACACATCCATACTCACAAGGTGAAAACACTACCAGTCATGCTGTCCTTGCTGGAATTTAATTGTTCGTGACATTTTTCAAACAGAAAAAGGACCAAACCCTCCCCAGAGCCAGTTCGTCAAGTGTTAGCAGTTGCTGCCTTTTTTGCCTTGTGTGATGGTAAACTGATTATCTTTGGATTTTAGAGTGTTGTTCAGATAAAACAAGCATTGCGCTGGGATCGTTTTAGGCTTTAGAAACCTGTGATGGGCCTTTTCCCCACTATTTTCCAACCTTAAATTGACCAAGCAAGTAATCGATTAATCAAGAAACCAGTTGGCAGATTAACTGATGATCAGTATATTCATTCGATGCAGCTCTAAAAAACTGATCAGTGACCAGATTTAAGCAAAGATGCAGATATTTTCCATTTACTTTAGCATGCATCTAGTACGAAGCATCACAGTCCAGCTGTTTTGGTAAATGCGAACAGTTTATCATCTCAGACATATCAGTCTGACAGCATTTCATGATTTTCTGACAGTTTACAGCTTCTCTAAAACACATAAACCAAAACTGCTACTGTCATGAGAAACGTTTATGTGTGTAACTTCATAGCAGGGACTTTTTTTTTTTTTCTTGGCAGTGTGCGTGTGTGATACTGGCTGAGAGTAATTACCAGAAAAGGTGCTGAACATCCCAGTGCCCTTATCTGTACCATTACTGTTGGATTTATCTACCATCAGGGAAAACAGGCCAATACAGGTATCAATGAAAAAGGCTTTGGACATGTCACAGCTGAGGTTTAAACACTTTTTTTTCGATGAAGTTAACTTAACGAAAGGATCTCAAATCAGTTATTGCAAATAGAGCGTATTGTTGGTGTGGTCAAAGGGCAGTGTCACTTCTTGTGTTGTCTGTGTTCAGCTCCTTTTTTTTTGCAGCCTTTTTTTTGTTGTGATGGTGGACATTTTCACACTGACAGTAATTAATTAATTAGTTAATTAGAAAGTTGCAGTTGATTTTACAGTCTAGATTTTAATACCGTCCAATAGATTATCAAATACATTTGAAATTAAAGATCATTTTCAGCCTGGTTGCATTACTCTACATTTATGTTCCTTCCCAGACATTTAACAGCAAAACAATAGAGAGTAAGTTTTAAATAAGTCCATAACATTTGTTATTGACTTGGCTCGCTGACTAAACAGACATTATTATTTAGTTCCCCAGTGTTGTTGTTATTATGATTCACAGCTTTTATTGACAGCGAACAGACATCTGTTTTTGTGGACTCATAAAACATTGCTCAGAGCTCTTACATTAAAAGCAGAAACATTTTATATTTTCATAATGCTGCCAGTCGGTGAAAGGAGCGGATCACGTCACCTCCCTGCTTTCTCTTAGTTCACTCCCTGCCAACATCCCTCCCACTAAATTTGAATAATAATGCTTCTAAAAGGTGAGCGGACAGGCTGACAGTTCAGTAAAGAAAAGGAAAAAGTAACCTTATCCCCAGAAAACAGTGGTCATAGCTCAATATTTTTTTTACCTGTAAAATCACTGAATAGTAACAGAAAGGACAAACTCATACATTAAATGCAGTTCCCTTGATTTGAGGCTAATTCAGTGTAGGAAAACTGCAAATCCTACAGAGGATAATTAATGTATGTTTATGCAGACAGCACTGATATATACTTAGATAACTTTATTAATCCCCAGAGGGGAAACTACTTTACTTTTCCATGCTTAGTGACGGAAGTCATTCAGGTCACAGGAGACAACATAGGAAAGATACGCAGCAATTACAGCCACTGTAATACCAACATACAACCTAACATTGTGAAAGCTGTTGCTTGCAGTGATGAACCTACAGGGAATTATCATCTGAATCTGCAGCTACCCCGGGCTGTAGGGAGCTTAATGGTGATTTTCATGGTGTTGTTTCCAGCTGCAGCAGGCAGCTGTTAAAGGGCAGACACCAAACGGTACATGGGCAGTGTTAGCGACTGGACATGGTGGAGGATTTTGCAGCTAAAATTCCAGATTTTACCCTCAGGAGCTGGTGGAGACCAAAAACAGAGCTAAAAAAAAAGGAACCACAAACAATGACTAAGTCAAAAAAAACAACAAAACAAAAAAACAACCAATGTTTTAGGAAACAGTTTTTCAAAAGTATGATCGCTGTGGACGCAAAGTACCTCAAATAAAGGCTTAAACACGAGTACGTCAGTTTCCCTAATTGGTCACATAGCACATTTTTTATGCAACAAAAAAACAGGGGTCCTTGAAAATGGTTCAAAATCTGTTTCATTCCCTGGAAACATTTTCTATTGAAACCATGAGTCAAACCTATCATAAAACCAGCCCTCATGAATACAGTGTTTGTTTCAATCTAACATCTGTGTTATAAGCTACTTCTATACTGTTGAGACATTAAAAAGTTTTCCACACGGGTTTGGGTATGAACTCTTATATCTTATAATCACAGCAGTCTCATTTTCACCTTGTCGGTCCAGTAATGTCCTACTATACATGGGATGCTGTGAGAGGATGTTGATGAAAATCTTATGAAAAAAAAAAAATAGACCTCAGACCTCTGGTCAGACAATGAGCGTCAGTCACATCCAGCAGGATGCTTGCACAATAGACCCACCTTTTTCCTGGCCCTTTCCCATGGTTCCTTCCAGGCTGCACTGCCGCTCAGATAACAGAGAATACAGGCGGGCCTGTGGTCCCTCTATGTCCTATTGTTCTCTCTCCCCGATGTGGTAACAAGAGTCGGTCCTGAAACAGCGGGGTCACAGGTTGTGTGCTTGCATCCTAACAACGTTGTTAGGGTCTTTAGATGGGACGCTGAACCTGCCTTGATGAGTGTTGGCACTATTTGTAACTAGTTATATGTCCTCAGTTATAAAACACAATGTAAAACTGCAGTTTAAAACAGTAACCAGGTTCCTAAGTTCTACTGCAGCCTCCTATGGCAGAGCACATTATTGTTCTTTTCTACTCCCAAGACTGTTTCAAAGATGGTTTTTAAAAAAAAAATGTCTGCTTTCAGGCACATTTAAGCAACAATAAATCCATTTGGCTAATGGCAGCCATTGTTTATGTTTTTCTGGATGTGTCTTTAGTTGGCTCGGATTTGCCAGTGTTTAAATTCTGTTTTGCACAAAACCTCCTGGTTTCATGAATTCGTGTGTAGAGTTTCAGAGCATCCATTAATAGGTGTTTGTAATTCCTAAAAAACAGTAATATATCAATTTTTTATACTATATTTTATACTATATATATATGTATATATATATATATATATATATATATATATATATATATATATATATATATATATATAATGAGAGAGAGAGAGAGAGAGAGAGAGAGAGAGAGAGAGAAAGAGATATTGATATAGCTTGTGGGTCCACCATGGTCGGTGGTTCGATCTCCAGCTCCTCCAGTCAAGATACAAGATACTGAACCCCAAATTGCTCCCAGTACCATCGGTGTATGAATATATGTATGTATTTAGAAATGCATATAAAAAAAACCCTGTGTACACACACACACAGACACGCATATTTATATATATAGATATGTACACAGTATGTATGTTTTTGTGCCACTGTTACAGTAGCTCATAAATAGCAGTGTCACTCTTGCTGTACAGAAAAATAACAGAAAAATATTCATGCCTATAATATTTCATCCGTAGGAATTTTTAAAAAAAAGTTCAGCACTAGATACAGTGAACACAAGGGGTTGCACACTGTACTTCAGGTTAGTTGCAGCAGGAGCAAGCGTCTGCTCTGTGCTGGTTTCTTGGTGTTTCGTCATTTCACTTATCAGCTGTTTGACTGTGATGTAGTTGTTTTTTTTTCTCTGTTTTTCCTGTGAGATGAACTCAGCTGAACTATTCGTAATAAGTAGAGAGCGGAGTGCGGAATATCAGTGGCCAAGACTGTTTCCTTTTACTTGTTTATTTTTTAATGTAAATTTAGTCTGAAAAAACCCTCTGAGCATGCACGCTCTTCTGTAGCATATGTGTCAGCACATCCTCCGAGCATGAATATGTACTGACAATGCTTCAGTCAGTCACAAGCCCTTTGCAGAAGCATCCTACGTGTAGCCAAGCGTCTGCCCTGCTGAAGTGTCATCGAGCAGGACATTGCACACGCACCAGCTATGTGAGCACGGCGTAACCGCCGACCCTGACCTCCGGGCTCCATCGTTCTCATGCTGGCACGGAGCAAATGTGGGTTTACAGTGATTATTGCAGATCATGCTCTCATTCACAGAACATCAGACTAGCTGCTATTTCAGTGGCTTCAAATTAACTGTCACTCTCGCTTGATATCTGACACGAGCTCAGCCTGACGCATAAATTTTGCTCTTTAGCCAGTAAATAAGGAGCAGGATATACAGTAAAGCAGCACTACAGAAGTTCTTGATTTAAGTATTTTAGTTTTAAAGTTACTCATTGTAGTTGATATGTAGTAAATAATATGTCATTTCCTTCCACAATTTTCAGACTTTCCTGGGCTCTGCAAATACTTGAAATATTAAAAATGCAGTGGCTATAGAACTCCGAAACGGTCAAAAGTTTCTGAAAGGTTATCAGATGAGTCGAAAATATAACTAAAGCAAAACAAATCAGATTTGGATATTGTGAAACTACTCTGAAGCACTGACAAAGCACCGACATTAACCACCGGTGTGTTCCTAAAGGCTCTCCCTCACCGACCTGAGTCATTGTGGCCACGTTAAGCGGCCGAGCTGAGCGAGGAACCGGCGAGGACGGCTTCTAAAGCTGGAGCCGACGCAGCAGCATTGCGACAGAGCCCGTTCAGTTAAAGTGAACAGTTCCCGTGGATTTGATCAAATCCAGTATTGACTTGTGCTTCTTGTTAAGCTGTGGGAGGAAGTGTGCCATGTGCTGGTTGTTTATTGGTCTAATTAACTCGGCAGTGGGGAATACGAGCCACACTGGTAGAACGATGTAAGTGTGTCCAAGTCGGATCCCAAAAACCTCTATTTCCTTTTGATTGTATTTTCTCATGGGTGGAGTAAATAATTGTATTTCCCTGCTCTGTCATTCATGCATTTTGTTGTTGTTTTAGTATTTTCCACCTTATTGATATTTGCTGTCACTTAACACAGTGCCCTATTCCTGTGTCTTTGATGCTGATATTGACTTATTTTTGTTTTGTTTCTATTGAGCTGGGGCACTTTTTAAGAAGCTCCGGTGTTTACTGGACCTATATGCATTTCATCTGTTTTTCCTTTTATTGATGGATATGGAGAAAACTGAACTCTAGGTGTGTAGCTGCAACAAATGAATGTGAAATATTTTTTACTTAAACATTTGTTGTATTCATTTAATGTTAAAAAAATTTCGGAGCCCAAAGTTCCCAGATCCAAAGGGTGTGTCAACTTCAAATAGTCTGTTTTGGCTGTCCAACAATCCTTAAACCCAAACATATTCAATTTTTTTATATATAAAGCAGAGAAAGGCAGCAAATCCTCTACCGTTATGGGTCAGGTTCAGAGATAAATCTGATTGGTCATAAGACAATAAACAAAACCAAACTACTTCTTCTGCCCAATAAAATAGTGTTTATGTCTTAGGAAGTTTATGTTTGCTTCCTTGTAAAATACTGGATAGTTTTACCTTTTCAGGCATCCTAAAATGATTCTAAAACTTGCTTCTGAAGGGTTAAAGAAATCACTTTCTTTCTTTCTGGGAACAATCACTCTAACCTTTGAACCTGGAACCAGAGAATTTTTGTCATTTTTGCTTTATAAATTGCTTTAACTTATCACAAGTTATTAAAATTGATCACTAGTTAATTATAATACTTAATCATTTGAGCCTCACTTGTCAATCACCCAGTTTAAATGTTGATCAGGGGCACTTCACCAGGACCATGATGTTATTGCTGTTCTGCGAACCAATCCTGCAACCGCCTGGGCGAAAGTCAGCAGCGCTGCCATGGCTTCTAATCTGTGCATGTTTCTTGCATTAAAACAGCCGACGGACGACTCCTGCGCATTAACCTTGACCCTAAACCTGTAATGTAACACAAAAACGGTCGTCTCTGTCCGCTGCTCGTAACTTCCGATGTCAGATAAAAGTGAGACAAAATGGGATCGGTGCCTAAGTAAATTGGCAGACATGAAATCTAATGTGGGAACTTCTTCACTGACTAAATTTATGGGGAGAAAGTTCATTCCTGGTGAGAGTGCAGTAACTGTTGAAGGGCACTGACAGCGCTCATTTCTCTTCATTTGCATACTATTTGGCTGATGGCTGTATAATGGCCAAATACAGGAACATGTTAAGTTTGCATTATATGATAACACTTAAGACCCAGGAGGATGAACCTCACGCTGATATCGAACATCAGTGTGCACTG
Source organism: Istiophorus platypterus (assembly GCA_016859345.1). Classification (NCBI taxonomy): domain Eukaryota; kingdom Metazoa; phylum Chordata; class Actinopteri; order Istiophoriformes; family Istiophoridae; genus Istiophorus; species Istiophorus platypterus. The sequence continues at coordinate 5,645,175 of CM029134.1, read as the reverse complement.
ACTATGACATGATTAAAGTGGTGTTGTATATGTAAATTAAAGGCGTGGTCCCTGTGCTTTTTCATCCTGGCGACCCCAGTACATGAGTGGTGAAGTTTTGTGTCAGGGACCACTTTGTCAGGGTATTTATTTTGCTCAGGACTCATACTGCAGTGATGAAAAAAAAAAAGAAAACATGAGATCTCTGAGCCCATTCAGTTCTTTATCCTGGTCTTTTATATGATCGACATTAGGTGTAGGGCTTCAAAAATCACTCTCAAAAACGACTAGTAATTTTCTTTATTGTAACTGATTGCTTGATCTGTTAATGTCCAAAGATTTTGAAAAATGTTCTTCAAAACTCCTAAAGCCCAAGATGACATCATAAAATTGCTTTTTTTGTTCAATGAAGAGTAGAACTACTCTAAAAGTATGAGTACGCCATGTCATGGACATTTAAGACATAAAATACATTCGTTGGAGAGCTTGTCCTCCAGTCAAGGTGCTGCTCAACTCAATATATTCTCAGTTGTGCGTCAGTCGTGAAGTGTGTTATCCTAGAAAAAAAGCATAGTTTTATTAAACTTCAAATTAAAATGCTTTATTAATCAAGGGCTTTGCTATACAATCAAACAAAAGCTACCTTGCTGAAGCCTCTGTGCGCCTGTTAAGTTGTTTTGCTCCTCCAATAACCTGAAGCTGTTTGAATCTTTGACAGCGGCAAAACTTCTTTGGCCCACCAGTCAGCCGGGCTGGCTACGTGCTATTCAGGAGCTGAATGGGGTTTCAGACATTGGTAATTCTCCAAGGTCAGGCCCCAGACAAGCCTACACTCTTGGAGGCTTTTCTGCCACAAGAGGCTGGGAGCAACAGCGAAAAAAACAAAAAAAAAAAAACAACAAAAAAACACAGACTAACAAAAGCTTGGTGGGAAAAAAAAAATGGTTCATGTTAAACACAGAGACATTAGTGGTTTGTGGACTGAGGGATAGGACTAGGGAGAGAAAACTGTGGTCTTCTTTATGTGGCTCTGCTGTGCGTGAATGCGCTCAATTTCCAAACATTAAATAAAGATGGTTGCGCATACATAGAGCATGAGTATTTTAGTATATTTGAGTAAACATACAGTGCAAAGCAGTGTTGTTGTGCGCTTATATACAGAGTAAAACTTTGTGTCATCTGCCTATCCGTCCTGTATGGACAATTCTATATGCAAGGACTTAACCCTCAGCTCTGTTGCTATTTACTGAGGATCCTCCCTATGCTGTCCCTCCAATCCCCCGGATTTCCTGTAAATCCCTTGGGCCTGACCAGCTCTGGTGATTTGTGGTCGGCTAGTGGGCAATTGACACATTGATAAATCCCCCTCAGATGGGGTGCGATCCGTTTGAATCAATAGAACCTTATCGGCTGACGGCTGTCACGGCCGCGACCATGTCGGTTCACCTCGGGTCCCCTCGGAGTCGGCCTGATTTGTAGCATTTGACAACAAACATCGTCACGCCACGTGATTCGTCAGAGAGGCCGCGGGCGTAATTGAAGGCGGGACGTCGTCTGTCAGCGAGCGGCAGCGGAGAGGACGGGAGACAGACAGAGGGAGGGAGGGAGGCGGATATAAGAGAGACAGGCAGAGATAAAACAAAGAAAGGCTGATAGGATATTGGAAGACGGAGCAGTGCAGGCTCTTTTTTTCATAGTAAATATGTGTCATTTACAATTTTATAACCTGCCACCGATGACAGAATAAAAGTAAAGCTCCTAACGTTCCCTGCCGTAGTCGAGGGATTGAAATTGAAGACAACATCCGCGGCGCTATGAGCTGACAGTGTGGTGCGTTCGGCTCCAGCCAGAGGATTCATATGGCTCGTATCCACTGGCCCGGCTTTAGCTGTTCTGCAGCCTATCTGGCTCCGATCCAGCCTCTCCTCTGTCTTTAGATCTGGGCCAAACCTGGCCTGTCCATGGCTCGACCAGCCTCGTTTCAGAACTCAGCAAGGCGCTGCCCAAAAGCTGCCCAAAAGCTCCAGTTTGGAGGATTAATGGTTACTGATGCTAAATGGAACTTTCCATGGGATGTAATGGAAAAGTTCTGGGCAACATTTAACTTTATTAGCGAGCTATTTAATTTAAAAAAAAAAAGTGATTTAGAGGAGTGAAATGAAACTACCAAGTGCCGTTTGTTTTATTGTTGTGGATGCTGAAACTAAATGCTGTTCATGTCGCATGAAATGTGCTTGTTATTTTCAGATTCCTCTGTTGTCTGGGTGGGAGGCTTTTCAGCAGAGACACAAACTAAACCATATCATCTATGGTTGAACCCTGCTGCGCCGAGCAGAGCTAATGGAGACAAGACAATAGACACTGCACTGTCAGCTCTGCTCTTTGTTGAAATACATGCTCTTTATATTTTTGGGTGGTTTTAGGCCTGAGCCAAATAACAGCTGAATGCCAAAAATGAGCTAGATTGAGTTAGAGCATAAATATTATTTTGTAAAATTGCTCAGTTTAAGGAAAAATGCTTAAAAACAAGATGGGAGGAGCACAGAGAGAAATCATTTGAAAATTTTAGTAAAAGTGAGTCCAAAAAAGACACCGTAGTTGAAAGCGCAAGTGAAGTGAGCATGAGGGAAATGCGGTTTAAATCAGAACGAGGGGCAGGTTAACCAACCCCTCCTCTGTAGAACCAAATAAGGGGGATTTTTAAAGAAGACGGGGCTCTGTAAGACAGAGAAGTGGGAGCTTAAGTAAAACACTTTTCATTAAAACAGTAAGAGGAAGCTTAATGAACACCGGAGTCTATAAAACAGAGTGATGGGAGCCCTCAGGATGATAGCACTCCAAAAATTTATCTCCAGCACTAAATCCAGGCAGTTTATGTCAAAATGAGGATCACGCTTATTCACAAAATCCCCCAAACCTGTTTTAGCAACAGAGAAAGTTCAACAGATTCATTAAGGTGAAACACTGTTTTTGTTTGGGGCGCCACAAAACACGGAAGTTACTGAAACTAAAGGATAAGGCTGATTATATTCTGTGGTTTTTTGTTTTTTTTATATTGTGACTATTGGAGATGGAACAAATTTTAATTACTCTGTACTATTGTGTAGTCTGATTTGTATCGATGGATTATATTTTAGAAGCTGAGCATATGTTCGTTTTTTTTTTGTAAAAAAAGGACTCTGCAAAGTAACTTCAACTGACAGGTAAATATAGTGGAATAAAAAGTATAATTCTTACCTCTGAAAAAAATGTAGAATAGTAGAGAAATAGAAATGAGAATGAAATGAGAATGAAAGTACTTGCTTTCCTCCACTGGCCACAGTTGCATAATGGGAATCGGTGTGTAAAGTGTCATAAAATACGGGAGAATGTTCATCATTAGTCTTTGATGCCAAAGCTAAAAGAAAAACTTTTGGTTGAGTCAAAAACTTTAAAATGTTGAGTTTATCATCATATATAAAACTGGGAAAACTGGGTTATCAAAAATGTAGTGTACAATAACTAAATGGCAAATAGATGTTGTAAATTACACTGACTATCTTTTTGTCGGTGTCCAGGGAATTAAGTTTTATTCAGTGGGGGTCGATGGGGGACCAACAAAAATTTTTTACCTAGATGTTTTATCAGGCCATGCAAAAAAACTATTAAAAACATGTTCATAAATAACCTTTGTTTTTGTCTGGCAAACTTATGAAAATAGTCGTTTTAACTTTTATTCAATTCATAGGTATTTTCTTAAGCTCATGTTATCATCTGTCCTTTGACTAAGGGTTTAATTTGTGGAGCTTTTAATTTGAAGGTGTGGTGGCGGACGGAGGTGTAAATGTGCAAGTATTCGTTGGTGCAGAAAAGTACCTTTTTTTTTTGTGTTTAAAATGTTGGATTATAAATTTGTCGGTTGATAAGGGCATGAGGTCGGTCGATGTTTCCTCTAATATTGTGTTTGATATTTAGTGATATTGTAAAGCTTTACATAGTTTTAATAAATTTGAAAGTGAGTGTTTGTAAGCTGGCAGGGCGGCCTCATTGGCTCCTTTTGTGTAGTTAACGGTCAGGTGACATTTCCATTGCTAGACAGGCTTTGCTAGTTATTCAGCTTTATATTGCGAAAGTGCACAATATAAGCTGTTATCACAGTAAGTTGAGGAATATAAATTATGTGGTTTGTACTAGCACATTTTTGTTTATTGTAACCTTTCATATTGAGTTAAATACGCTGTCCTGTAGTACTCTATCATAATGGTTATTAAAGGGGCCATAGAGCTGACGTTACTTGATTAATTGATAAGTTAACTGACAGACAACTAATCTGCAACTACTTTAAAAACTGATATATCATTGGAGTTATTTTAAAGCAAAACACCATACATCAAATGCATGATTTTCTGTGTTGTTTTTTTTTTTTTTTTTTATCCCCGGTTTGATATGGTTTTAACAAACCAGACACTTGAAGCTAGTTCTTCTTGGATCCTGAATCTCTTCAGCATTTTTGCTTGAAAAAATGCATTGACATTTAATTTTCGGTCGATTCCTCGACTAATCATCACATGTCTCTTTGTCACAGGAACTGTGTTGATCACTTAGTTATGTCAATGTGGTTTTGTTTCATTAAGGATAGTTGTAGTATAGATATTGACTGTGGAGCAGGTCACACAGTGGGATTGTTGAGAACTGGTGTGTGTGTCTGTATGTGTCTGTGTGTGTCTGTGTGTGTGTGTGTGTGTGTGTGTGTATGTGTGTTTGTGTGTGTGTGTGTGTATTGTTCACCCTTCACTTGACTGTCAATCCCCAGAGACCCCGCCCCTGAATGGTACTGGATTATGGGTTGAACTCAATCTGAATGCTGAGCAGCACCAGAGTCACCCCCCCCCCCACACACACACACACTCTCTCTCTCTCTCTCTCTCTCCTCGTCTGTTTTGTCCTGGTGTGTCACTCTTCTCCGTCTTTCTGAAATAGATGTATTCACATGAAACAGACAACACACACACACACACACACACACACATACACACACACACAGACACACACACACACACACAAACACAAACACTCATGGCTGGCTGTTTCACACCTGCTGATTCCTGCAGTGGGACTCAGGCTGTGACACCTTCACACACACACACACACACACACACACACACACACACACACAGACTTCACATGACACGGCAGCTCATGCAGTTAATTCCCCGTGGACAGCTGGTCAGTAGTGTGCGTTTGACCGTCATGTTTCCGTTTCAAATAAAGATTTCCAAGGCAAAGATTGTTTTGTTTCAGCGCTATCCTACCACCAATGCTGGCAGCTCATTCCCAGCGTGTCTGGCATGAACTCAGTGTAAAACACACAGGCACACACAACGCAAGACATCCCAGAGATGCACACATACACAGAGAGCACCCTGGAATGTATTCATGTTTGTTTACAGTGAGGCTGAGGGATGTATGTTAGTACTCCTCTGGCATTTTAACTTACACCTTACAGACCTTGTAGGAGTGCTTTCATTAGAAGTTCTTATGCCAGACATGATGTTTCTGGCGCAGCTGCTCCGGCTTTTGATGAAACGTACAGCATTTGGCTCAGTTGGCTCAGGGTTCAGTGCTGAAAATTGAGTTTAAGAAAAAGCAAGGCCAAAATTTTCAAACAAAGAAAGGCCATAGCTGCTGTGTCACTACTTCAGTTTTTTTTTTTTATTAATCTTTAATAAAAAAATTTTCCTTTCAGTTTTATTAAGTCACCAACAATTTTCACTTTCAGCTAGTTAAGCCAAAAAAGGGCTAAACATTTGCCGCCTCCAGCTTCTCAAATGTGAGGATACGCTGCTTCTCTTTGTTTCACATCATTGTAAATTTACAGTGGTACATTTGGGCTGTTGGTTGGACTAAAAACAAGGGATCTGAAGATTTCACCTTGGGCTTTGAGAAATTGCGATTGCCATTTTTCACTCTTTTTTCATAGTTTATAGACCAAACAATCAAATGATTAATCAAAAAGATGATCTAGCATAGGGCTGTAAGTAACCATCTTTTCATGTTCAATTAATCTGCTAATTATTCTCTTAATAAAACGATTAACCATTTGGTTCCATAAAATGTATGAAAATAGTGATTAAGTCCATCCCCGTTTCCCAGACTTCAAGGTCACATCTTCAGACATCTTGTTTTCTCTTACCGACAAAAAAGAAAAACCCTCCAAAAATATTACTTTTTTTTTTTTTTTTTTTAATTGTTGCTTGAAAAATGACTTCAGCAAAAACATCAAAAACATTTTTTCAGCAACTATTTTGATAGTTGGCTAATCAGTCACTCCACTAATCACTGCAGCTGTAATTGAGATAATGTTTGATTATGAAAATAATCACTAGCTGCAGCATAAGGATGTGTCTTATTAGAGTTTACAGCATCATCTGTGGGGGGTTGACATTTATCTGAACAAAAAGGGGGGCTCCTATTTTAGAGAAAAATACTGAATGATTAAAACTACGTAGACATCGTTGTCTGAAACAGATAGCATTTTCTAGCGTAAAATCAGATTCTTCTTGGTAGGAATTTGGAATAAAAATATTTGATTTGGATGAGAAATGAAAAAATTTGTATGTAACAAGTAAGCTTCAGTTCCTTTAATTTCCCTCAAGCACCAAACCCTCAGTCTTCTAAAGTGCCTGATAAAAGTAAAAAAAATAATAAAAGTCTCACTCAGTCTGTGGCCCATATTTCATCTGTTTGGTGGCCGGCCAAAACTTATGATCGCCTATTGATTGACCGGCTGGATGAAGGTCCAGGTTTCAGGTCCTCCTCGCTACATCTCTTTTCCTCCTGGCATCAGATTCATCGTGTCTGAGACTCGTTGACCTGCGGGGGCGCCCCGGTCGCTGCTGATTGGGCCTGACACTGCCTGATGGTGACAACGCTAATTGTCAACATCTGGGAAGCGCTTGCCAGCCCTTGGCCCAGCGCAGAATGGAACGCGGTGATCTGTCATAACGTGTCAGAGGAAATTAGCATCAGATGAACGTTGGATTGGGGGGGGGGGCAAGGGGTCGTCCCGCCTACATTATCAGAGGTTTTGGCGAGGTGGGGAAAGAGGGTTGTCGGCTTATTTAAAATAAATTTGTTACTACAGCTGTTACTAAAATACTGATATGCTACCACCAGTGTAACAACTACTACTACTTGTGCTAACACTCCTAAAAATAATAATAATAATCTTCATTGACAATTATCTAATACCACTGCTATTACCTCAAGTATTGTTACTCTTAACTCCTATACTTAAGTTGTAAGAAATAGCAGCCTACTGCTACTAGTGCTACAACCAAAAGTTTTACCACTACTATTACTATTGCTCATAGTATTACTAATGCTCGTCCTACTACATATACAGGAAATAAGGTCACATATAGAAGTACTATTATACTACAGCTACAATCACCACTTATAATGGTGTTACTTTTACTGCTGATGCAACTAGTACAACAACAGGTGTGATAAGTATTGGTATTGTTGCTGTTACTTCTACTGTTATTCCTGAAGCTGTTACTACTGCTACTTTTAATGATAAATAGGTATGACAACATATAAAATGCATACCACGACTATTACAAAGGTGACTATTTTTAATGAAAATAATAATGCTGATAATACTAATGACGATAATAACACATTTAAGGGTACAAGCTGAAGGTAATCTCACCCGCTGAGAAAAGTAGAAACAGCAGTGAATTATAAAGCTGTTGGACCTCAGCTTGTATTTCAGCCTAGAGAGTGCCTCAGGCAGGGCTCTCCCAAAGTCCAAGCTTAAGTAAAGTAAAGGGTGTTACCAGGCTTTGGCTTTACATCGACCTGTATCGGGAGCTTTTAGGCCAGCAGCCAGCATTCTGTTTGAGCTCACTTTCTTTAAAACCTGATTTATAGATTCATTTTCATATGCGTGTTATTTATTTTTGTAGCTGTTAGCCTTTTGTCCTCATCCCTACACTCGGCGATTTCTTTTTATGGCCCTGTCACAATTTGTTTTAAATATATATACCATTTGACTCTTTCACTTTTCCTACTTGATCGTTGGAGCACTTTTTAAACTGGAATGTAAACACTGTGATTTAAATAAAGCTCGTGAAATTCATTCTAATGAAAAGGAAAAAACAAACCAATCTACAGTAAAGGGAATACTTGCCCTCCACTGCTGACTTCAAAACACTGTTTCTTTTTTTCTTTTTTTTTTATCTCGTCTCATACAAAAGCCTGCATGGCCACAATATCTTTGTCTTATCACAATGGATGAATATTGAATTTATGTAAAAAAAAAAAAAAAAAAAAAGCAACAGCACGAGAGCAAGAACCTGGATAAAGGAAATTTCACTAGGTTATTAAATAATAGAAGAAAATGAAGAGTTCCATATCAAACTGAAACAACCCTTGGTCCTCTCAGAGGCCTGGAGGGTAACTGAAGTGACAAGCTTTTACACAGTGCATATCTTAGAGCTGCGGATGAACTGAAGACAGGCATTCTTATCGTAAAAACAGATTCAAAGCCGCGTTTAATAAAGAGGAAGTCCTGCCTCCGTGCGCCCATCTTAATGACCTTTGATTCTGTTTGTCCTCTAACAGGAAAGTGACAGTTTGTGGTGGGACGCCTTCGCCACAGAGTTTTTTGAGGAGGACGCAACTCTCACGCTCTCCTTCTGCCTCGAAGATGGACCAAAGAGATACAGTAAGACTCCTCTAATATTTCAGCACAACAGATGAGGCAATCATCTCATTTGTTTGTTTCTAAAATTCTTAGTCATGATTTAATTATTATGGCCCTTAATTGCTCATCTACTTGTAACCGATTAGTGTGGTTTAAAAGTATTATTCTTTAACTTTTAATAACTACGTATCAACACAATATCTTCACTCCGTTCTATTTTATCCCAAAACTTCCCACTGTGTATTTATTTACAACATTTTGCTCTATACACACCTGTCATACATTGAGGTGTGCATTCATTTCTTTTTCAGGTGTTAGCCATCTAAAGCCGGTTGATTCTTCTCTCTCTTTGGCCTCTTCAGTGCCATATTTTTTTTTCCTGACTTTTTTTGGGGGCCTTGATGTTTAGCAATTATTTATTGTATTCTATATAAAATTCTGGCATTCCATTCACTTTTTTTTCTTAAAATGGGCTTAAATCAGCAACCTGCTGACAACACGTCTCCTAGAAAAGGTTGATGTCCCAATAAGAGTCTGTCACAGAATCTCTCTTATTTTTATCAGTTACTATGAAGGATAAACCACCCGTAGATTCTAAGCTACTTCATTCTGTGATGTTCAGTCCTTCTTAAGACAGATTTTCTTATGAAATAGAAAAAAATGATATTTGGTCTTTCCACCTACTATATCCCAGCCTTGCATAGTTACTGATGATGTATAATTCCTAATATGCCTTTTAACACCAGAATGAAATGTGTGAACTTGTGGAGAAAGAACGGAGACTTTTCCCGTAAAGATTTGTCCCATCTCTCTCTCCGTCTCTGCCGAGACTCTGTCATTGAGAAAATTGGTGTCTCTCCCTCTTCTAACAATAGTTTTCTTTGTGTTTGTGATTGCTGAACATTGCTGCAACTTCACACGTAACTGCTAGTAACCCATTTCTGAAAATTTCATCACAGGCCTCGTCTGCGGCCTGCGCTCTCTAAATAAAGATGTAAATGTAAACCACAGTCTTGAAAATAGGCAAATTATTGGGTATGTCTGTATTGAGACACTTCCCAAAACACTGCTTCTGTGAAAGATCATAATGAATGTGGTATGGCATCGGAATGCAGCTCTCCCCGATGCCATACCTGTATTGCACATGTTTTATTTCCAGTACAGTTGTGAAGTCGAAGGAGTCATTTCAATCTTCCTGACTTTCACATATAGGAGCCATGTTCATTTTCTGCATTTTCTGCCGAGTCTTACTGTGGGTGACTGCCATCTTGAGTACTTCAAAGCTTCGATGGACATGAGTCATTCCTTGTTGAATTCCTTGTTACAGTATGTCTGGCTCTTTTGTTGAAAAGTGAAACGAGTAACGCTATTTACGTGAAAAACGTCAGAATAAGGAGTTGACTGGAAATCCCGAGACGCATCCCAGTAATGAAACATCCAGTCACTGAGATTTAAATTCAGTCTTGTGCAATACTGCCAGCGAGTTGGAGTTAAGACTTGGACTTCATAGAAACATGGTAAAACATTCAAAATTTGCATCATTTCAGATGTATTTGGCAAATATAATGTTTTGTTTACTACACAACTAGAACAACACAATTTTCTCAGTGGCTTGCTGCTGGCTAGGATAAAAACCTATAACATCCTCAGATTATCCAGGAGATGGAGTAGTTGGTGGCATACGGTATTCATACTCCTCGAGAAGGCAATTCAAGAATTTTTAAGAAAATACCCTTTTTCACTTTTTTGCTCAGATTAAGATGAATCAATTGGGCACTCGTGTCTGTGCTTGGGTGCTGCAGTGAACTATTATCTTCCTCATTGATTAATCTGCTGATTTTTTTCCTGTTTAATTGATAGATTGTTAATTTATAAAACAATTAAAAATAGTGTACAACCCAAAGAAGCTCCATTTGCTTTCAGGCATGACAAAGAAAAGCAACCCTTAATCCAACCCTTAATCCACAGACATGAGTGAGTAGTATTGATCAAATAAAAGCATTAAACTGTCGTTTAAGATTAAATTTCCAGTTATATTTCTGATATTCACACAGGCTCCTGTTTTGTGTTGGATTTTTAAAAAGATTTCAAAAGCCTGCGTTTCAGGAAATGTTCTCAACACCTGACCGTGTCCACTTTGAACTCAACACCAAAACTGCAGCCACAGTATATGTGGTCTCCAGCAGCACATGACGGCGCAGTGGCTGTTATTGAGTTTGTGATATTGCCCCCCTCTTCTCATCTGCATAGGTTCATGTTTTTGATATCTGAAACATATTGAATATCACACAGACAAAGATAAGGACGTGGTGCTCTGAAATGAGCAGATGTGTGTAGCGTCTGCCGTTCGTGTGTGTTAGCGTGTGTGATTCAGCTCAATCATTGTGGAGGGAGGGAGAGAGAGAAAGAGAGAGAGAGAGGAGAGAGGGAGTTTGGAGAGTTGCCGTGAGCCAGGCCCTGGTTTGCTTTTCAAATGTAAAAATAAAAATCCCCAGTGGTGTGGAGACGGTAACCCCGTTCCCCTGGGAGCGGGAGGCTTAACACCATGGCAATGATGACTCACCGTCAGTCACAAGCTTTCCTCAATTCACATTCAGGTGCTCAAAGTTACACACACACACACACACACACACACACACACACACACACACACACACACACACACACAAACACATCATCCAGAATCACAATCCAGCACCCTCATATGTACCCAGCAGCAGAATAAACGCAAAAGAAAAACTAAGAGTGACACCTTCTGAAAGTGTCCTTGTCTGTCTAGGCTTCGCATTGGCCGCATTATATACAAAAACAACAGCACAGTGTATTGTATGGAAATTCTGAAAGAGATTCATTTTCCAGTCAGCTGTGTTGGCCACTGCTCAGTAGTGTTGTCAAATATTAGCTGCAGCTACTGATCAGGTTCCATTGATTTGGCAGGTAGGGGGACTTCAGTGTCTAGCTCCAGGCTACTTAAAAGTTTAATGGGGAGAACTTCATGTTGAATGACTTACTCAGTAAGTAAACACCAAAAAATCATCTGAGAGTCCATTGTAGATAGTTGGGTCTCATGCTACATGCTATTGTTTAGCATAGCTTAGCTTCTTCTTGAAATACACTGTATTATATGTTCTGGCAAAACAATATGCTATTTTTAGTGGCAGGAAAGAAGAAGACCAGAATGTTTCATGATGGAATCCCAGTTTTCATAACTGAATATATGGGAAATGGTTTAACCTTATGCACGTTTCATATTTTGTTTCATTTAAGTTTTAGATATTATTTGCTGAAATACAACCTAATTCTTCATGATGTTTTAGTTGTCAAGGAGAAAATACTGAAAAAAATTCAATGAAAAAGTAGAACGCCATTTTAAAGCAGCTTTAGAGCAAAAACTGGAGGAAAATCTAAACTTGATTATACATTACAAAGTCTTTGTGTCTCTTAAGGACACTAGGCAGACATACACTAAAAAGGATATAAGGATTATACACAGATATAAGCTGCCATGGACATTTTTTACTGATATTATGGAATGTGAACCTGGAATAATGAACACTGTATGTAAATGTAAATATAATAACATATGGCTCAGCAAGTATCTCTAGAGTCTCAGACGGTGTTAGACAGTATTTGAATATGTGAATGTGTTTGGGGTTTTTTAGGGGGGGGGGCTACAGGAGTCTCTCTGCCTTTCCTCCCTGAAGCTTTTTTCTTTACCTTTTCTAATATACAGAATCAGTCTTGTGGCACAGGCATCTCTGTCCTGTCTGTTATCAGTTGGCTTTGGACTCTTGCATCCTTTGTTTTTGTTTTCGTTTTTTATGTTTTACTGTTGGCAGTCCAGAAATTTTTAAGCTCACTCTGCCGCCGCACTCATTGTTAGTCACTGTACAAGAGCATCACCTAACCGCCTAGCATATAAAATGTAAATGTGACCGGCAGTGGCCTTGCTCTGAAATAATCCTTGCTTCAGGCCCTGTGAAAAGCACAGATATGTATGTGGTTATTGTTGCATGGGTCAGAACGGCTCTGACCGGTGGAGATGTGAGGGTGGAGGAGGTGGAGAGTGGTTACCAGTGGCTGAAAGGGCCCAATGCTTGTGTGTCGGAAGCGTTAGAACAAAACAAAAGGTCGTAGCATTTTTGCTATGGAGCACAGTCTCTTCAGACACTTATACTGTGCGGGACGAAATGTATTAAAATCAAGTTCACAGCGGTATGGATTTTGGATGTCCTAAGGCCAAAGTGTTGATTTATGATCATTATTACAGAGCTTATTTTAGCGCCACATTATCACAAATTTGTCACGGCGTTTATAAACTGAAGGGAGAATATTTTTACCTTTTAAAGATCAGACATACAAAGCAAATGAAAAGGGCAAGTCTTTCTGTTTGTGTTTTCTTACGCAACTACTCCATGTAAATACACATGGTTACATATGAAGATATTTCTGGCAAAATATTTATTCAATATTAAATTAAAAGATTTGAAATATATTCATTATTCTACTGAGACATTCTCTGTCTAATGTATTGGGTTATAAGTGTAGGAACTACAATCCTTGTTGAAACCAATTTACATTTTTTGAGTCTTTCAGTAGCTTATAGGATAATTACAAAGAAACAATCATTTCACTCCATTCTGAGGTGCTTTAATTTCATAACATTCGGCGGAGGAAAAATTAGAAAAGCCAATTTACCTAATCTGTTTTTTTTTTTGTTTGTTTTCTTATTGCAAGGACCTGTGTTTAGGTGTTTTGTAGCTTGTCTCCTGCTGGTGTTTATTGCAACTTCTCAGGGGAAATAGATCACATTGGAAATTCCTGTATATTAATTGTTGGATGAGGATGAGGGCTAATACATGTGTATCCCCTATTAGCCCTGTTTTCCTCTGTCTCTGTCTGTCTCTGTTCTGTAATCAGTTCAGAGCTTCACCTGGGACTGAAATTATTGATTAATCAACGTACGTAAAATTAATTGTCAGCTTTACCAGGTTTCATAATGGATTAAACATATAAGTGATTTATTAAACAAAAATGTTCAAAATTTGGCTCTTTCAAGCGCCACAAAATGTGAAAACCTGCTGCTTTTCTGTCTTATTATTTTGTATCTTGAATGTCTTTTTTGCCATGTTAGAGACAACAAGGTATTTCACAATGAAAAATAAAACCTTAGGCTTAATTTACCATCAAGGGGAGAAAGTATCCTCAATCTGTGTTTGGTGTTTGATATTCATATTACTTTGCTTGCTCAAATAAATCAGATGGCTTCATACACCATAGCAGTGCGTTCCTTGTGGCCCATTGATCGGGTTAACTGATCCAGCTTTTTTAAATGTGAGAATTTGCTGCTTTTTCTGTTTCATTGCATTGTGAGCTGAAGTCCAATACCTTCCTCTTTTCAGACAACAACAGCTGACATTTCACCGAACAATTATTTGATTAATTAATGAGTAATTAGTCGGATTAAGTGATAATCAAAATGATAATTAGCAACTACCTTAATCTCAAATGCAGGGTATCTTTCATTGGCTGCTGGGGCCTAGTAAACCCCCTATTTTACCAAGTAATCTTACTTCTCCGCCAGCCAACTAGTGACTGAGATAGAAAACTGTTAAATGACAACCTGTTTCCTGGTTAAATGGCAGCGATTTGACAGCCTCAAGAGCCGCAACATGTGACTGCTGTCTGAGCAATTTCCCACCCCGTGTCACTAATGAAAAGCAAACTTCACCAGATCGTCTGTTGTGTCTAATTGTAATCTACATGTATCAGTAACAATAACCATGTCAGAACACGACATAAGCAGCTTACTCAGACAGATTGCGTTATTTCTTGCCCTGCCATGTTCTCACAAAGTTCCTAAGAGCACTAAATGTGAGCTGTGAGGATTTGTAGTCTCAAATATGTCATAATATTTTATAGCTTCCTTGGAAAAAAACAAAAACAAAAACAAACAAACTTATTAAAATCTTCCAGCGCCATGACAGTTTATTGCTTTGATAAAAGTCAATATTTTTACTGTGTACTTGCTGGCATCATGTTTCACCTTTGGAGCATGAATGTTTTTGGTGCATATTTGTGTACCCCCTTATGGGTGTAAAGCGATTCTCCATCGGTGCAGGCCAATTATTGTTTTCTACACCGAATATTCAAAAAACTCTGTCTAATTAGAAACCCAATTGCTGTGGCCTTAACATTCGCCCCAGTACCTTGTCTGGCTCTGCAATCTATGAGGCATCTGATGAAAGCTGCACTCCATGATGCAATCAAAGAGCAAGGCTCATTTTAGAAGTAGTTCAAACAAGAGAGGGAAAACTCTGCATGTTTAGTGGGCTGATTCAGGGCAAACTGTGAAAGCGATTTACAATTCATCTAGTTATTCTTGCATTGCAGCACGCAATAATTGCAGCACGCAATAATTGCAGCGATAAAATGACCACAGCTAATAATCTTTAAGCAAGCATGAGGACATAATGAGGAGGAAGAAAAACAGGGGAAACAGCTTTAATACGTGTGAAGGAATGAACTGAACTGCCTCTGCCCTGAAGTAAGCTTAACAAAGAACTTGCTTTGGTGCAGTGAATTAAAAGTGGTATATTTTTTAATCAATAAACACATTATGTCCATTTGGAAGCAGGGTGATGATGATTATATATTTTCTTACATCTTGCTTTCTTACGTCTGGAACATACCAACAAAGCCAATGAGCAGTTTTTGCAAGTCACAGATCAAACCTATTGTACCGGCTGAAAATATCCTACTTATAAATACAGCAAAACATCATTTCTTTAGCAGGTTTTTCGTCCGATGATACAGATAAAACACTTTTATTTAGTGAAAGTCACACTGTGCTGTTTCATATCAGTGGCTTTATTCTGCAGTAATGACCAGCTCTTTATACATTGTCCCCCTAATAAAGTGACTTAACTCAGCATATTGATTCCAGTGGTTTTATCCCAAATAAAAGATATTTGCAAGCAGCAGACATAAATCTATAGGACTGCAACCGCTGACATATTTGTTATCTGAATACACTGTAGCAGACCCAAAAGAAACCTGCTTAGGTTGCAATTAGGCCCCCAACAATCTAGCAAAAACGTTTTTCCTATTTATTCACATTCAAAGTTATTCAACACAATTTTCCACCTTTGTCCTCAGTTAGGTGAGATCGTTTAAGTTATGTCTTTATTTTTTTCAGTGTCAGTAAAGCTGCATTCATCATTTTTGGCCACTAGGCGGCAAAAATGGAGATAAGCTAAAAAACGCACAGCCCAGTCATATTATTCCCGAATAAGGTTTTGTCTACTTACACATCCAACAGACACAGAGCAACATTATTATCCCTCTGGAGCCATATTTCTGGCCACCTGAGGAAAATTAAGCCTAATATTTAATCTCCTTTTAGCTATTTTTTGGTCTTCACCGAGCCCCGAGGGGAGAAAAAACAATATGACTCTGCTGGGTAGGTCACATGCAGTGGGATTATCAGAGCTTGCTTACTGAAAACAGCTGCTTACCACTGCCAGGAAGAAGAAAAAAAAAGGTTTGGTGTGAGTACTTAGATCGCACCTTACAGTAAATGTGCTGTAAAGAACTGTTTGATAATTCTCTGTGGGCTCATCAGTGCAAATCGCCCCTTTCTCATCACATGGAGTAATTTGGCGTCACGCTAATTTGAAAAAAGGAAATATTAATGCAGCTTTAATTAATTTGATTACAAGTCCCCGATTCAGAAATATGACACACCTGGCCTTCACTGGCCAATCATAAACATGTCTTTGGCAGAGCCATGTAATAAAGTGTATTTCCGGCTTTAGGCCATTCCTAGAGTCATCATTATGCTATTGATATCCAGTGTGTCCTTCGTATATCATTTTATAATGATGCTAATGGCCAGTCTGAGTCAAGACCTCCACATGTATTTATGATGCCTACAGCTGGTCCTGTCTCACCCCAGTGTTAAACACATTATGCCTTGGCCGCATACATAATCAGAGCGATGTTTACAGAGTTCATACAATATATGTGTGAAAGAACATGAATGGAGGTCTAAGATGGAAGGATAAGTCTAGAGCTGTGATATGACTCTCTGTCTGTTGAATAAAAGATTGACAACGGAGGGCATGTGAAAGGGTTGTATGTGTGTGTGTGGGGGGGGTATTATTGAATTGGGTGGTGGGATGAAGAGAGAGAAGGAGGGATGGAGTCCCAAATGCAGGTATGGGAATGGTGCAGTGTGGGCCCGTGTGTGTGTAGGTGTGTGTGTGTTCATGTGCGTATGCGTGAGCATGTATCTATGCCTCCGTATCTGTATCTCATTGTTAGTGTTTTCTCCGCTCAAGCGACGAGCAGCGTCTGTGTGTGAATGTGCATGTCTTCGTGACTGTGTGCGTATGTTGGGCTGAGAGTTAAAGGGGTATCTCGGTGCTTCTGTGGAGGGGGTTGTTTTGAAAGGAGGAGGAGGAGGAGGAGGTTTTGGGGGGGGGGGGGCTGCGAAGCTGCTTTACAGAGAGATGGATAGGATGGTTTGAAGGTGCAGAGCAGTGATTGGCAGGCGGGATGATGTGGCCCTGGCTCAGCTGCAGCGCTGAGATGTAGGCTGCTGCTGATTGACAGTCGAGTCGAGGCTGGGAACCACGGCGCTGGATCGGCCACAAAGAGAGGGAGGAGAGAGAGAGAGAGGAGAGAGAGGAATTATAGATTTAAACCAAAATATGTAACCTTAACATTTTTTCTGTGTATTCTGCTCCTGGATAGTTCGACACTGCCATCTATTGTAAACTATGCTGGTGGCATTTTTGTGGCATTTCTCACAGTTGACTTTGTGCTAATCAAGCTTCTGTCTGTTTAACTGAATTGGGCAAAGAGAGAGAGCGATGAAGGAAGAAGTGAAAGAGTTGGGAAGACTAATGACAGCTTACCCTTTGGAGAGACAAACAGTGAGTCATGAGGAAAGCGCTCGGAAAGATGTAGAAATCTACACTATATAATGTATATGAGCAGGTAAAAAAGTGGAAGTGCCCTGCAATAACTAGATAACAAACATTTAATACAAAGTAGGGCTTCTTTTGTCCTTCATGATTTGCTATGGCCTAAGGCAGCGACTAGTGCTTTATTTTCATTGCTGATTATTTTTGATAATTTTTCCATTAATTTGTTGTCTCAGTTGCCAGAAAATCGTGAAAAATGCCCAGCACAAGTTCCCAGAGCCAAACGTGATGACTTCAAATTGCCTGTTTGTTTTACCAAAACCAACGAATATGCAATTTTCATGATTATAACACTGAGAAACTGGCGAATCCTCAAATTTGAGACAGGAACCAATGAATTTTTGTTATTTCAGCTCGACGAATGACCTGCATGATATAGCAATTATCAATACTGTTTCAGATTCTTTTCTGTCAATCAGTTAATCTATCAATCAACAAATTGTTATAGGTCCTTGTTTGAGTGATGTCATTTAAATCTTAGAGTTTGTCTAGCGAAATATTGGATCTTTCTTCCAGGAAAAAAGTAATTTATGGATGTAGGTGGAAATCATCTAAAAACTGTTCAGAGATTTTAATTTGTGACGCCATGCAAGGTGCTAATTTCATGTTGCTGTTTATGAAGCTGATTTTTAACAAATTACCGCTTCTCATTGCTCAATGATCTAAGTTTTGTGCCTTGAACCCAGTGTTATGCCAATTTGCACTCTGGCCTTGGATACCAGCGGTTTCTGAATGATGGCCCAGTTGTAAACACAAGCCGTCTGAAACTCACAGCACAAAGGGTTTAGATGATGGCTGTATGACAGTCTGAGGTGCTCATTTCATTCTGTGGTAACACTAAAAAAGTCCTTGTCTGTCTCTGTCGGTATGTTTTGACCTAGAGGTCCACAGAGGTCCATATAGGATTTTTTTTTTTTTTCCAAGCCACCGCCTGTCAGCTTGGTGGGATTTCCAACCATTACCGCCTGCTCCCGCAGCTCCACGATCCCACTCCTTTTTGCTCCTGCAGAGATTCTGAACACTCCTGCTTGCAGCAATACTTTTTTCTGAGTTCCTGTCTGCCCTATCCTGCAGGGACAATAAGACGCATATAGCCCTCACAGATTTTATTTATTTATTTATTTTTCCCTCCTTTAAATCCAAAGAAAGGCTACTATGGTCAATTAACTATTTAATCAGCCTTTTTTAGAAGCCTGAACTGAAAAAAAGCCTGGATACATGCTCATAAATGTAAAAAAGAAACAGAACAAAAACCAAACAAAGAAACAGCTTCAATTTCAGAAAATAAGGAAAATAAGTTATGGATCATGTCCCTGATTCTCATATAGTTTATGTTGTGTCCAATAGCAGCAGATGCAAACCAGATGCTGGACTGTCCAGCGTCAGAGCGACAGTGTCACTGTTACTATTTACAAATCAGTTTTGGATTAGAGATGTTTGAAGGAAATGTATGTAACCTACTGCACTGTAAATCTAACGAGTGAAAGAGAGGTGAGTGGTGTAACCAGAGAGCAAAGGGAAAAGAAACCCGACTGAAATTCAACTTTATTTGGTGTTGCATTCTGAGCAAACAGGGACGATGATTTAAAAAAATATATATTTTGTCCAGGATAAAGATATGCCGAACCTGCATGGAGTACCAGGACTCAAGAAGCCAATGTAAAACAGAACAGGAAACAGAAGCTCTTAAAAAGTTGAAAAATTAAGAATACCAATTCCTGTATGTTGGATTGTTTGGATTAAGCAACAAGTCTTGATTCACCGATTTACACCAGACTTAATGGAGGGATGGGCCAGGGAAGAACTCATCAAATCCGGATCCAGATCATTCACTGTGAACCTTGAGTGTTTTTCTCTGAAGTCTGGTGAATGTTCTTGACTTTGGCTCTCTGAGGTGCCCTTCTACTTGAATAGTTGATCTTGCTTTCTTCACCAAGCTTTTGAGACACAATTAACCAGTTCAAAGACATGGAAATTAAACAACCATACCCATTTCTACTGGGTTTACTGGAAGACAGTCCATGGTAAAAAAAAAAAAAAAATCCCTTCTTTTTGTTAGTATCCCCCCACTGAAACATTTAGGGCGAATTTTATATTGGGAACTAACTTTGGAAAATATGGACTGAATTTGACTCACTCAGTCTGCTGAAGCTACCCTTTCACAGAACAATGACGTGGGGTTTTGTCCCCAGTCTCTCTCCACTTACATTGGAAACACAAGGAACAGATTTTTCAGCGTCTTCTATCAACAGAATGAACGATTACAACAAGCAAAAACTATTTCAGTGTTCTTATGGGCATGTGGAACGTGTTTTGGCTGCAGTGGGACCTGCAGGATTCCCACTCCCGTTGCAGCCCTCTGCTCTGATCTTTAACTGCTGTTAATCTAACTAATGCAGTCTGTCTGTTTGCCGTTTGTTTGCAGTCCTTGTGACCTGCAACTTTGCCTAAATTGGTCATTAAAACTTATATAAAAACACAGATTTAATGTCATTAAATAAATTGTTAAAGGAATCAATTTCAGTTGCAGGTTGTGTTTTTCCTTATTTTATACACTTTCTAACTGCAACGTAGGCCCGATGGCAATTAGGACATTGACTTTGGCCAGTTAATTGTTTAATCAGTGACAGAACAGAAAGAAACTATTTACTGTTTTTGTCTATTTTTCACCAGGCAATAAGCCTTTCATCGTTGCCTCTGCAACCAGCCTCTTCTCCTCACTCTGTGTGTGGTTTGTGCTACCACTCAGATTGATTACCACCAGTCTGAGTTGGAGTCGTGTGAGGCGAACATGGTGATGGCTACTTCACATTATCAGACAAAAAGTTTTTTGGTTTGTAAAAAGATGTTTACTTCAGCATGAAATCAGGTTTCCTTGGGCTGAAAATGATTAATCAATCTTGTACAGGCTTGTAGTGATTCCTGAGTGAGGCAGGTTGAAGCGCCTCATTTTAAAGGCGCCAACAATTATTAGAAACAGTCACTCGATTTCCCATAACAAGCGGCAGCAGCACCTTTTCTGTATGTAGCTGACAACCTCCTATCAGGTCCCATTAATGCACTGGTAAGACAAAAGGAAAAAGACATGTTCTTGTCAGATGAATTTTCCGATTTAGCTTCTGTATTTTTTTTCTCATTTTCCCTGTTATTGCTTGTCACATTAGAAACTGTTACGATATACAGTTGTTATCAGGGCTTAACCTTGAATACTATGGAAAAATACTTGCCTCAATCATATATTTTAAGTGCATCCATCATCAACGATTAATTTATTTGTTTCATTTCTTGTAAAGTCCATTAAACATGTTATGATGATAAATATTTCACGAGTCACTTCCCCTATGCATGCCTTTATAAAACAATACCAGCTGCAAATACAGCCTGGATTATGTGCTATGTTGTGTGCTCAAATTTTGAATATTGCACCATGATATAATGTTGCTGAATTAGTCTTAAATTAGCAGTGTAACAGAAAAAACTTGTGCAGTTATAATGAAGAAGGAATCACCATCAAAGTGAACTCAGAGGGAGCCTGAGACAAGCATAGAATGATGCAGGAGCGAAATGCTAAATTTATTATTCTCTTGATCAACCCTTTGCGATCATACCAATCAATAACAGATGCTCAGACTGACATGAATCCAGTTTGATTTCGGAGATTCTCCTGATGATTTTTTCATGCAGCATCTGTGAATCCGTGAGTGATTGCACAGTGTACATTTTATCTGAGACAGCAGCAGACGTGAGCAGTGGTTTTGTTGCACTGTTTGACCATGGAAGAAAAAGACAGGGCTTTCAAAAGACATAATGTGGTGCTTCTGATGCTGCCTGGAATCATAGCCTTTTCATTCTAAAACAATATCCAGTATCTATAATAACTGGACGCTTACTCCTGCACAGAAAGCCTGCCGGCATGAAAGTAAAGCACATTGGGAGGTACCCGCAATTAATTTTTAACAAAAAAAAGCAGGCGACTCTTAAAAATATTATAATGTGCCATTACTTATTTCTTGTGCACCATTACTTCTTGTACACCAAGTCAATTTTGTTTATTGAGTGCTTTCAACAAACTACAGACAACAAAGGACGTGAGCAACAAATAGAAATAAAAAGAACAGAATTCACTGTTTTTAAGCATCAGAACCAGAGTTTGTTTACATATTTGTGGAATTAAATGTTGGAATATGAAGAATACTAAGATTAATTTTGGAAAACAGTATTCTAAGTTTCCTCGCTTCCACATTTATCTCTAAGGGACGTGAACCCGACCTAGTTTCTATAGCAATAACATCTGAGAGGACCTTTCCTTATTGGGATTATGCGCATGACAGTGAGGCAGTGAGCTATGATGTTTAGCCGCTGGCAGGAGCGCCCATAATTTACCATAAAAAATGTCCTATTAAGTGTTCTGGAATTTTCTTTTTCTTTTTTTCTTTTTCTTTTTACAATACACCACTAATGGGTAAAAGTTTTCTTCACAGTAAGTGCACAGTTCAAATGTACAAACAAATAAGCTCCATAAAAAAAAAAAAAATTAAAAAAAATAACCCGTTTTTCATTAGGCCAATCCTAATGTGTCAGACTCAGAACTGACACTGGATGTCAGTTGACTAAAGTTAGCCTTAAGATGATTTAGCACATGAAAGGTGTGGGCGTATATGAGGTTAGAAGAGACAAGTACAGTTGATCGCATCTGTAAACATATAATTTGGCCATATGGTATGTTGAAAGTTAGAATTTGTACGCTCTATTATAAAAATGAGTACTTTGTTTTGGAGGAGGAAGTATAGAGATTATTTTGTTCGACAAGCTGTATGTTTTTCACATTTTCTTCATTTGTTTTTTTTTTTTTTACATTCCGCAGCTAAAGTTCTGTTTATTTTCAGCATAAATCTGCTAATTAGAAGAGATATTCTTCCAGGCACGTGTGTGTAGCAGGGCTGCTGTGTAGCTTGCAACGCCAGAGTGAACTGTTGAGACCACACTGGCTCGTGTGGGGTCATTCAGTGACTGTGTTCAAGCCCAGAGAGCAATTACTGTATGCAGCAGAAACGCTGTGAATTCTTCCTTTCTCTACAGTTGCACGGAATTTATGCTGGTGACTTGCATTAAAGGGTTGAAACACAGTCTTGGGAAGTGCGCTCCTTGTTAGACCCACTGCATGGCAGCGCAAAACGGGGAAGATGAAAATAGCAGCAGGTTTTCACTTAGAACCATTTTACCGCTGATACTACTGCATGGACAGCGCAAAACGGGGAAGATGAAAATAGCAGCAGGTTTTAACTTACAACAATTTTTCTTGCTGACAAATTATTGTTATTTAGTCTTAGATATGTGGACCCAACAACACAAGTCCAGTTGACAAACCCACGGCTCCTACGGTTTGATATCATCTGTGTTATTAGCAAATTTGCCATTTTTTTTCAAAGACTACGTTGAGAGTGGCCAGTTGGGTTGGTTTCCAGGTGGCCTGGATCAGGGTGGGAACCATTGTGTGCGGCTAACAGGAAGAGGGGAGCAGCTATCGGAGGGCACCAGCTGTCCGTGAGGATGGGCAGGTCCCCTGGCTTCCTGTTTCTCAACACTCTTGTGTGCCCCGGAGCAAAACAAAACCAGCTTCCCATTCCAGTTTGAGAAACAATAGATGTCGCAAACGGCCTTCCTCTGCCTTTATCGTCCTCTCTCCCTCTATTCCTTCTTTCTTGTGTTTTCTCCATGTTTTCCTCTCTCTGTTTCCTTACTGCATCCTTCCCTCTTATCATCTTCCCTGTCCTCTCTCTGTTTCCTCTTGCTCTTTAACCATGTTCTTATTCTCTTTCTGTTTCTTCCCCACTCATTCCTTGCTTTTTCTTTCTTCATCTTCTCTTTACCATTCTCTTCCTCTTCAGCGTTCTCGTTGTCTTTCTTTACCTAAAACTCTTTCCTTTCTTGCTCACACTCTGTCTTTTTGCTGATCTCCCACAAACTTTAAGTATAGTGAGTATGCGTTAAAATACCGTAGATTTTGTGTGTTACTGTTCATGTTTGTTTGATACCAGTTTGACAGTAATTACAGTCAGTATGACACTTTGTTTCAGGCGAGGATATTATTGATAGAAAAATGTTACAAATACAATATGACTTGCCTTGTGGAAATGTGTAGCAAACTTGTACTGATTATCTCGTTTAGTCGACTCAGAAAGGTTTGAAAAATATTGTGCATGTGTGTATGTGAGTGTATGTGTGTGTGTGTGTGTGTGTGTGTTGGGGGGGTGAAATCAGTTCCTTTTGAAGAGAACAAAAAGAGAATCTAGTCAATTTGGAAACTGCATAGTTCACTACTACTTGGATTAAGTTTCCAAATCACTGTGCAACTACATTTTGTAATACATGAAATAAACATGAAATTACATTTAAAGTATCCCGGGAAAGTCTTCCCATGAGGTCTCCTACTGTACACATCTGCGATTTGTTTCACTGAAATGGAATTTGTGAATGTTTGCTACGAGTCTTGATGACAAGCATGCGGTTCATGAAAAAATGAAGAGTGAAGTGCAACATGAGCTTTTAACAGTAGAACATTCCAGAAAGGTCAACGGGATGGCTCCGAGAGAATAAGAGAGAGAGAGAGAGAGAGAGAGAGAGAAAGATGTATCAATAATGAATAGAAGTTTCATCCACACACCAGAGAGTAGAAGGAGAATTCCACATGGAAAACATTGGCGTACTGTATGTGCACAAACACGCTAATATGAATACGCACAGTAAACTCGTGCTGATACACAGCGAGGCAGTGAAAGAGGGCATACAAGCGCACACATGCACACAGATACATGCAGGCACGCGCACACACACACACACACACACACATTCATCTAAAACATGTACAAACACACATTCACTCACAGTCACAGAGAGAGGGGACACCTGCTCTCAAATACAAAGCAGTAGAAGAGTGTTGGCATATGTACGAAAAGAACACATTTCAGACACACACCCACACACACACAGAGTTGTGGACGTTCATAATGCAGAGTTATTGACACATGGAGAAATCCATATTTATATATAATACAGTGTGGTGGAGGCCCATCAGTCTCCATAGTCTATGAAAGGGTCTGCACCGCTTTACTTAAGGTATTAAATGTTTATGTGGCGCTTTTTCATCCCGCAGTAACCTTTTTTTCCACACACATGCACACGCACACACACACAATGGCTGTAACAGCTTCCCAGATAAGATGTGAAATTCAAAGTCAAAATGATATGAAGCATGGCTTTTTTTCATCTTTTTTAGTTGCCTCATTCATTTGTTTGTATATTTTTGAGAAGAGATGACACAAAAAAAGATTATTTTTGTTCAAATTACACATTTTTCGCAACATAAGTATATTTTGGCAAGTAACGCATGCTATAATTCAACTTATAATACTGTAGAAATGTTTTAAACTCTTTTGCAACCAACAGGGTGGCTGTGGCTCAGCAGGTACAGTGAGTTCAGTAATGGCGGTGTTGGCGGTTCGATGCCCAGCCTTTCACGTCAGCATGCGTCCTTCAGCAGGATGCTGAGGACTCGAAGGACAGTGCCTTGCATGGTTCTTGCTGCAGTGACTGTGTTTAGAGTAGGTGAATGAGAAACTAATTGTAAATAGCTTTGAATTAAAGGCTATGAAAACTAATTACTAACTTACCTCAACTGGCAATATTTAGTGCCAAGTCATGAGGTACTGTGATGTTCTTATCATTATGTGCAGTCTTTCCTAACCTTTTTGGTTTGTGACCTCTTGAAATGAGGCATTGTCTGCCTATAACTTTTCCTAAAAAGTAGGGCAAGTTATTGTTGCTTCTCAGGTTGTTTCATTTGAAGATTTTTTAAAGACTCTAAAAAGGTAATTGCACAATAAATAACCAAAAAATGGTGAGGAAAATATCTATAGTTGCATAGGATGGACTCAGGATTCATGCTTCCATTGAATTTTGGCTTTTTCTGTATTCAACTATGGTGTCTTCCTGAGCTACAGAGGATCAGGTGTTTTAGCTACCTAAAATAAATCTAAATCAAGCTTAAGTTGGAGATGAATGTTTTAAAAAATAAAAATATTTCGTTGAGATGTTCATAAATGTCATCCGTCAAACATCTCATACAATTTGGAAAATTGTCTGAATATGACATCCTAGTTTTGGTTGTTTGGAAATTGAGCCATGTTTTAAGGTGGTATCTTATTTTGGGACACTATAGTTGCATCTTGGTTGGTAGAACTGATTCATTTTAAAATCTGGATACAATGCCACTTAAAGGTCATTTTAAGATGGGGTCAAGATTATTTTATGTAAACATTTCACTGGGGATTTCTTCACCAGCTCCTCTTGAATATCACCCAATCCTTTTTGAATGTGTTTGTTTTGATCCAACCTTGGAATTATTACCTCTTTGCTTTACAAACCCAGTGTCACCTCGATATGAGTCAAAAATATTAGAGCGCATTATGCAGACTTATTATATCACGGGCTAAATATTAACAGTAAAACACACTGGGGGGCAAGCAGCTCACAGACTATACAGCTATACACAATTACATCCTGTCTACATTTTCCTTCTTTGACTTTCAGCAAGCCCACAACCCCCAGCCCTACACCCTCCCCCCAGGTGAGCCGCTGAGTGCCTAGCAGGTATCGCTGTCTCGTTTAGATCAGAGCTCGATTATCAGAGGCCAAACGGTGCAAAGCGATGCTCATTACTATTAATTCGGGCTCAACGGGAGTCTGAGTCACACAATGGCTCTGTGTGTGTGTGTGGGTGTGTGTGTTTGTGTGTGTGTGTGTGTGTGTGTGTGTGTGTGTGTGTGTGTGTGTGTGTGTGTGTGTGTGTGTGTGTGTGTGTGTGTGTGTGTGTGTGTGTGTGCCAGTGTGTTTGTTTGAGTGAGCTGTTGATTCAGTCTGTGAGGAGGCTTGGATCTAGGACTCAGCATCATGTAGTGTGAGGCGATGTTTCGGTTTTGTCCTTCAATATGTGTGACTGGAGTTTGACTTTACTTATGGGCCAAACGATGCATCTCGCCACTGACTTCTGGCATTTTTTTCCAATGGCGTAGCATGTGGTGGTTGGTCGGGGGGGGTGTCTTTGTGTCTTCCTCCTCTTCGTGTTGTGTCCTCCCTGCGGAGCTGCGCCCTGGGGGTCGTTGCGGCTGGGGGTGGGGGGGTGGGGGTGGGGGGACCACTGAATTATGGATGGAGGTGAAGAGGGGATGAGGGCTGGCCTCGAAGGGACATACCCCCCTCTATCCCCAACACTTCCGACCCCCACCCCGGCCACCCTTACCACCCCCCTTCCCTCCAGCTTCCCTCTCTGCCCAGACAGTCACCATCCACGCGTGGCGTGAGGTTAGATGAGGGTGACTGAAGATGGGTCTCTCTCTCTCTCTCTCTCTCTCTCTCTCTCTCTCTCTCTCTCTGACTTTCTGCTCGGCAGTTTTTCCTTTCTCTCTTGTTACACTTTGTCCCTATCTCCTTCCTTCTCTCCCTCCCAGATTTCAGCTGGGAAAGTCAAAATGATAGAGGTCCATTCAGGTGAAACTGGTCTGCAGATGTTGAGAAAATGAGACAAAGACATACAGTATCTTGATTTTCTTCCCCTGTGAATTACCGGTGGCAATCGGCTGGAGGTGAAACTGCTTCTCATGGTTGTTTGACTCTTTCTTCCACTCAAAACCTTTAAATATATATATTAATGTTGTACTTTGGCTTATTTGTAACATCAAATGATCAAAATACTAATTTGAATTTCTGTTTTTGTCCTTGTATCACAAATTTTATTGATTTTCTTTTTTTTCTGTCATTGAAATCTGTTTATCATATAAACTAAACTTAGTTATACAACCAGTTTTGAATAGCTCTGTAAAATTTAAGTTCTATCTTTGAAAAGGCCACAGGGGCAGTGAAGTCACACAATAATATATGTGACATTTTGCAGCATTCTTGGTTGCCCAGAAGACTGTTGAATTTTTGCAGTGGTGCACTAAGCCCTTCTTTTGTTAGTTGTCATAAGACCAAGGAGAAAAGGCTGGTCCACCTTGTTCCAGCTGAATTATTTTTCTTAGTGAAGAAGCCACATGATGTTACCGTTTTTCTACAAGTAAATCATCATATGAATATCAGCAGTTATTGAGACAGTTACATCTCAGTTGCTTGTCCTTAGTAACACGAAGCTACTGTTTTTTTTTTTTTTTGCATCCTGGTATCTTTTAGGGTATATCAATAAAACTGCTAAACAACCCTGTCTTCTAAAAATCTGTTTTATGTATATATATATATTTATTTTTTATTTTTTTTCCTCATAGAGCAGATGTTTTTATGAAAAGCAACAAGTGAGGCAGCTTAGGGTTCAGTGTCTTGCCCAAGTGTTCTTGGTAGGAAGAGCAGGAACTGGGGATTGAACCCTGTGATCAGTAGACGACCTGCTCTGCCACCTGAGCCCCAGCTGGCCAGTTTATACTGGAAACTAGAGGAATAGAAATAATAATTGAAAGGAATGCTGGCAGGATTGGTTTTAAATAATAAATAAATAATGATAAATAAAGAAACATTAAATACATGAAATAATAAAGAAACATTTGGAAAAAACCTTTTTGTAAAGTTGCAAAATGGTCATTCTGAATGTATTGTAGCTACAAAACATTTATCGCTAATCTATTTTAGTTATTTTCCCTGCAATCAGCTTACCATCCTGAGGTCCTGTTTAGTCAATGCAGACACTTCAGGTTCAGATTCACAACAGTTCGAGGTCAAGGTTAATGATTTAAAAAACTAACAGTCACTTGGAGCTAATGCCAGGATGTGTACTCTTTCAGTAATTAACTAGACCTCCCCTTTTCCTAACCTTAACTAAGGTACTACAAATACTACCACTACTACTACTTCCATCACTACTGATGATTATGATGATGATGATAAAATAAAGTCATTTTCCAAAACAAAAGATGTTGCAAAGGTAAAAATATATACATTTCTTAAAAATCCAATTTAATTTAAAACCTAGCACACTCTGAATGAATCATACATGTGTCTGGATAAACACTATGCTGTCCACAGAACCTTTAGGCTAATTTAAATCTCGGTTTGGTTTCTTGACTTGACTTTCAAGATAGCACTGATTCTCATGCCCTCCTTTTGAGGGGATATGGCATATGAACAATAATACATAATACAGAGACACAGGCATTATGGAAATGTATTTGTGTGTGTGTGTGTTTGTGTGTGTGTGTGTGTTTGTGTTTGTGATTATGGCAACATGTGGTCCTGGAATCGTCCTGGAATTGTTTGTGTTTGTGTGTCGGTGTGTGTGTGTGTGTGAGTGTGTGTGTGTGTGTGTGTGTGTGTGTGTGTGTGTGACAGACATTGGACACGAAAACACGCTAAAAAAGCAAAGCAAGAAATATAGGTAAATGCATGCGAGGGTTAATTTTTTGATTCACCAAATCATTTCTTCATCATATACAAGTTGGTGGTTACTGCCTGCCACTGACCCGTTGGGGCCCTGTCTTTTGGCTGTTAAAATGTTGATGGGCTTGAAATTGAACCTTTACTCATTCCCGGAGACTGATAATACAGCATGAACATGCCACTGATTTTCTTTTTCATTTCGTAAACTGTAGGCATCATGTCCATGTTTGAATACCCTGATTTGATCGACAATAACTTTGATGACGGGGGACCTCTAAAACTCAGTGCCACAGAATTAAAACAAGGACCGCTCCTTGCTTTGCCACCCAGCAGCTTTCTTTTTAGAAATATAATGTTGAACTATGTGCGCATTGGTTTCCTCCATCTGAAATGTTGCAGTGTCTTAATGATGTGCTTTGGCTCACGCGTTTGGACAATTGCGCAAAAAGAGGTTTTTAATGAAACCTATTATTGTTGTTTTTTTTTTTTTTGTTACAGGGGCAGTGGGGGAAGTGTTTACCTCGCCTAAATAGAAAACAGCAGCCCCCAAAATGACAGGAGAGAGAGAGAGAGAGAGAGAGCGAGAGAGAGAGAGAGAGAGAGAAAGAGAGAGATTGAATTAAAGATTTATGACTGATGAATATTTCATGTCCTGGGCAGTGATTCCCACATTCTGCTGTGTGTGTGTGTGTGTGTGTGTGTGTGTGTGTGTGTGTGTGTGTGTGTGTGTGTGTGTGTTTGTGTACACTTATATGCACAGGCTCCAGTATGTGTATGTGTGTGTTCCTCTAGAATATATGCTGGCTGTTTTTAACCCTTTTTCTACTGTATTATGACACTAGATCTACTGCAAAGTATGTCGTCTTGTTGTCAATATGTAAACTCATATCGGACTTAGTCTTATATCTTAAAGGATAGGCTAATTTTTCAGACTTAATACAATTCCCACATGCCATACATATAGTAGCCTGGAAGAGTTTTTGGTTCCTTTCTCTTCCCTTTTCTCTTCTCCCTTCTGCCTATACTGTTCTAGTGTGGCTATGTCTTAAAAGGTGGGAGAGAAAACAGTCCCTAAAGCAAGAGTAATGCTTCAGCAATCCTGAGTTAAACAAATAAAGTCAGTGTCATCATTCTGGTAGTCATGTGTAGGGTTTATTGTGAATGTTTTTTTTTTCCCAGGTACAAACCTTCATGCACCTACAAAAACATATCTCAGCAAATAGATACTTTGCGGTAGAATCAAAGACGGAAACTCATTCTAAAAGATCTGGAACTTTGGAAGATAACCACTTAATTTCTCCAAAGCTGGTTTATACTTTACATGAATCGTGGACGATAGTCCCAAAATAGATACCAAAAACATATGCTTTGGATTTATAGATCAGACTTGGGCAGCAACATTTGCTAGTGCAACATTTGCTAGTGCAACATTTGCTAGTGCAACACTACAAGTATCTATTGTACATAATCAGGTAGAGCTGTTTTACAGTTTGTAAAATGATTGAACAGTCAATTAGCAGAAAATTGATCTGTAGCTATTTTGATAATCAGGTAATTGTTTTTTCTTTTATCATTTTTTTAGGAAACACAATCTGGGTCCAGCTTATCAGATGTGACTGCTCTCTGGTTTTATTACATTAAACAAATTATTTTTCGGTGTTGGACTGTTGATCGGACAAGACACATCATTCAAAGATGTCACCTTAAGCTTTACAGAAACAGTGATGGGCATTTTCTGACATTGTATTGACCAAATAATTAATCAGTCAATTGAGAGAATTCACCAACAGATTAATTGATAATGAAAGAAATTGTTGGTTGCAGCTCTATTATCAGGCCATATCAGTAAATAATTATACTTCCTGATATTATTTTTTTTTATATTTTTTTACACTTCCATTCACCTTGTGCTACTGAGCAGTGGCCTCTTACCTTTTTTGCATGTAACTGCTTAAAACAAAGCTATGTTTACTTGAGTGCCCTCATATCACATTGCATGTGGTTTGCTATAATCTGATCCTCCTTTTCTTTCCCTATCTGAATAGTTTTGGGAAGCCCGAATAGGTAATCATCTGAATAGGTAATCATCTGTTAATCATCCTGTGATCCCTCAAATTTATCTTACGACCCCTTGTGGGTCCTGATCCCCAGTTTGAGTCCACTGATAGCGTAAACTCTTAATGGAGATGACTGCCATGCATTCACTGTCTTTCCCTTCTTTCATTCATTTTGATTGAGTTTTTCGATCATGGTGAGCAGAAGGTTTGCTATGAAGATTTTTTTGCCTTGTCAGATGTGTGTTATTGAAAACAGGATGCTTACATGATAGTAAGGAGACATCATGCGAAGTGCTGGGTCCGAGGGGTGAGATCATTCATGTTGGTGCCCGCAACTTTTAAAACATACCTAAGGGGGACTCATCTTGGATATTGTTCATAATATCTTAACAACACAAGAACTACCAATCAGCTTTTCCATGGTTCAAAATCCAGGAAGCCTTGGAAAAATACACTGACAACTGCTTTTACCAGCTACACACCATGTCACAACCGAACAACTTATTGAAAATCTTCTCCACCATCACCAATCTCTATAGGCTTTAGAACCTTCTTGCAGAAAACATTAGCAGGCAAATGTGACGAATGAAAAGCCTTTCTCTATCAGAACATATGGGATTTGAGAATTGTGTTAAGGTGGAGTTTAAAAAGAAAAAACTAAATCATCCTTCAAACCAAGTCATGTGCATGTTTTGACTGTTTCCCCCGCACGCATCTCCATCCGTGTCCTCTGTGAGGCAATTTGCGACAATGGTGTTTGTCATGGGCTTGACAAACCGTTAACTGGAGTTGACTTCATTAGTTTGTCGATGATCTAATGCCCATCCCTGTTGACCGGGTAATGGTAGCTCATGATGGGTATTTAGATAGAGATATGAGTGAATGGAGACAGGCATTTGTTTGCCAAGTAGTGTGGGCCG